>OZ020191.1:63610075-64091685 GCA_963971165.1 Philopedon plagiatum
TAAGCTTCTGTGTTAAGGTATGGTTGGATATTCTGCACATTTTAACAATATTTTGAATTATACAGGATGGGTTCAAAAAGTAGGGTGTCACAAAGTTAGATTTTTTAAATAGGACACCCTGTATTTGAATGGATTTTTGAATTCTACGTGTAATTTCATAACTTTTTCACTATTGGTTCAATATACGAAATAGTCATAGTTTTTAAGATTTGTAATGAAAATTTAGCATTAGCAAGCATCTCTTTGTTGTGAACATGCCACTTAAATTTTGACTCCAAGCAATTCATAATTTGTATCCTGAGTAAATTAAGTTAAAAAAACATATCCACTATGAAATATTTGACATCTCATTTACAAGGTGTTTTATTTCTAGGTCCAAAGTCAGAATACTTCTAAATTTAAAAAATTCATTGTTTGGGTGTTACGCCACTCTACTGTTAAGGAAAATAAATATTTTCACTGCGTTTAAACAAAAAACAAATCCTGAAAAAAGAAATGTTCTGTACACTGTCAGTGACTTTTAATTATAAAAAGTATGCCTGACCCTAATCTATCTCTAGTGTAGTATATATTCGGTCTAAAACCTAATCTGAATAAAATAATTTTTCTGACGTTTCGAGACCTAATATCTAGTCTCGTTATCAAAGAATCTAATAAATTCAAACTAACTAAATTAAAAATGAACTAAGTAATTATAAAAAAATAATTAAAAAAGGATACAAGAGATTTCTGATAGAATTCTTCTGATTTTTTTTGAAAATATTGCTCTGATAATGGTTTCTGGCTTTTCTGTCAGCATGAGTTTTGACATTAGTCAAAATGACAAGACTTCAGGTAATGCAGGAAACATGACTATGCACCGTAAGACAAAAAAAAATATATAATTACCTATCTATTCAATAATAAAATTATTTTTACTAACTTCCTGTCTAAGTATTGGTAGCCAAATTCTGTTTATATCTACAGAAAAATTAGAAAAACATTTATCGTTATTAAGAATAATAGTAGCGCTTTCAATTAATTTACGCCTATTAGAGAAAGTTTCTCTAGATAAAATTTTAGAATTATCCCACTCTATCCTATGACCTGTTTCAAAAACGTGTTCACCTAATTTACTTTTAAAAAATTCGCGACGCCTTATTAAATCCTGATGTTCTTTATACCTAACACTAACAGGCCTAGATGTTTCACCTATATAAAATTTATCACACTGACATGGTATTTTATAAATAACATTTTTAGAAGCTTGATCTGCATTAAAAGGTTTAACTTGAGTTACAAGAGATCCAATGGTATTACGTGTTTTAAAAATTGTTCTGACATTAAAATTTTTACCTATTCTTTTGATTTGTTCTGAAATACCTGGAATATATGGAATGGTTAAGTTTATTATATCTAAATTATCATTAAAATTATTTTGATTATTATTATAATTATTATCAAACTTTCTAAAAGATCTATCTAAAAAGTCATTAGGGTAGTTATTTTCGTTTAAAACTTTTTTAATAAAAACCTTTTCATTTTCTAAACTATCTCTATCAGAAGAAATCATTTTAGCTCTGTCATATAAACTTTTTACTACACCTGTTTTTACCGAAGGAGCATGATTTGAGTTAAAGTTTAAATACCTATTAGTATGTGTTGGTTTTCTATAAACTGACGTTTTAATTCTATTATTTTCTTTAAAAACTAAAATATCTAAGAAAGGCAAAGAGTTATCACTCTCCATCTCTGTAGTAAATTTAATAGTCGGTTCCCGAGAATTAATGTAGTCTAGGAAAACATCCAAATAATCTGCGTTATGTTGCCATATAGCAAAAATATCGTCAACATATCGCCACCTAGACCGTTGGTCTGTTTGGATGCATCCCGACAACATTACTCTCGAAATCCTCCATAAAAACATTACTCATTAATGGAGAAAGTGGTGAACCCATCGCCATACCTAAATCTTGTTGATAAAAATCATTACCTAACTGAAAATATGTCGTTTTAATACAAAAAGTTAATAACTCTAATATTGTATTAATAGTTAATTTAGTTCTCTCGTGTAAATTATTATCATTTTCTAATCTATTACGCACAATAGTTAAAGTTTTATCTACCGGTACGTTAGTGAAAAGACTCACTACGTCAAAACTAACCATCAAACAGTTATTATTTAAATTTATTTCCCCTATTCTTTCGATAAAATGTTTAGAATTTTTAATATAAGAATCTGTATTTCCTGCTAACGGATTTAGAATATCTAATAAATATCTAGCCAATGAATGGCATAGCGAATTAATACTACTAACTATTGGTCTAAGAGGTATATTAGGTTTATGAATTTTCGGCAATCCAAAAAAATGTGGAGGTTTACTATAATGCGGTGTTAAGCGCGACCTTTCTAAATCTGTAAACTCATTTTTATGTTTATAAAGCAACCTATAAATTTTGTTATCAATACTTAACTTTTTAACTCACGTTAAACCTTTTAATGCAGATCAAGCTTCTAAAAATGTTATTTATAAAATACGATGTCAGTGTGATAAATTTTATATAGGTGAAACATCTAGGCCTGTTAGTGTTAGGTATAAAGAACATCAGGATTTAATAAGGCGTCGCGAATTTTTTAAAAGTAAATTAGGTGAACACGTTTTTGAAACAGGTCATAGGATAGAGTGGGATAATTCTAAAATTTTATCTAGAGAAACTTTCTCTAATAGGCGTAAATTAATTGAAAGCGCTACTATTATTCTTAATAACGATAAATGTTTTTCTAATTTTTCTGTAGATATAAACAGAATTTGGCTACCAATACTTAGACAGGAAGTTAGTAAAAATAATTTTATTATTGAATAGATAGGTAATTATATTTTTTTTTTGTCTTACGGTGCATAGTCATGTTTCCTGCATTACCTGAAGTCTTGTCATTTTGACTAATGTCAAAACTCATGCTGACAGAAAAGCCAGAAACCATTATCAGAGCAATATTTTCAAAAAAAATCAGAAGAATTCTATCAGAAATCTCTTGTATCCTTTTTTAATTATTTTTTATAATTACTTAGTTCATTTTTAATTTAGTTAGTTTGAATTTATTAGATTCTTTGATAACGAGACTAGATATTAGGTCTCGAAACGTCAGAAAAATTATTTTATTCAGATTAGGTTTTAGAACGAATATATACTACACTAGAGATAGATTAGGGTCAGGCATACTTTTTATAATTAAAAGTCACTGACAGTGTACAGAACATTTCTTTTTTCAGGATTTGTTTTTTGTTTAAACGCAGTGACTTTTATTATTTTTAAAAAATATTTATTTTCCTTAACAGTAGAGTGGCGTAACACCCAAACAATAAATTTTTTAAATATGAATCCGCCACAATCATACAGACATTATTTAGAATACTTCTAATTAAAAAATGTCACTTTTATCAAATGGAACACCCTATATATTTTTCTGCCATCTTATAGCTTGTCAAAAACTCTTCACATTTTGTAAAGAATGCCCAACCCTATCTCTAATGGTTTTTGAAATAATTTGATTTTTCTGGATTTTCTGTTCTTGTTATAGCATCTTTTGTCAGTGAATCTCAGTAGCCATGGAAAACAAATGAAAATAATGTCAGTGGACGACATTAAGAATCAGATCGATTTTAAAGTTTAGCGTTTTTACTGCAAAGTTTATTGTCCAGTTATTTATTCTCAAAATTAATTTTTCGAAAAATGAATTAATCGATATGATTTATGTTTTGGGCGAGGCAGATAAAAATTGTCTTTTTGCCGAAAGATTATACAGGAATCCTGATCGGCGAACACCCAGTCCTCGAAGTTTTCAAAATTTATTGGAACGTTTTGATTCAACCGGCAGTATGGAACCAGGCGCGGAACTACTATACAGCAAGAGGAGGCAATGCGGGGGGGGGGGGGGGGGGGTGGGCAGGCGGCCCACGCGCCTACCGCTCAAAGTGTCGTTCATGCAATTACACGTCATGTGTAATACGAGAGCTATATTGGGTGTCAACGAGATCACTTTCCGGCTGTCATTTCTTTAGTATTTAATCGAACAAGATGAAACTTGGTAGGAGTCATAGGCTAATAAAAAGTCACTTTTCGAGGTACTTGTCAAATTTCGACAACTTCCGGTTTAGCCGAAAGTGACACCAACTTTAGATTTTCAAATGAGACACCCTGTATATTTCTTGATTTTTGGAATCTAGAGATCATTTTACGTACAACTGTATTATTTTTATTACTTTTTGTGTCAATTTACCATTTTTAAAATAAATTTTTTGCTTCAATCTAGAGTGCCATGACCCACCTTAAATCGTTTTAATAGACGTTTACATCTGCACAAAAATACCTACACAATTTTATCACCTTTCATTTGTCTTACCAGAGCGTTCAACGTTCACTAAATCACTTTTTTGATAATAACAACAAACTACATTTTATTGCAATAGCCATTTCATATGGTTTGATCAGACATGCAACTGCACGCGACGATCAAATATTATGTCCACTTAGCCATGATAAAACTGAATAATAATAATGGGTGGCTGTAAACAATTCGCCACAAGCCAGAAACATAATATTAAAGATCAGAAAAAATAACTGTTTACAAATTTGTAAAATTCTATCATTTATCCTGAATCCAATTGTTTTCCATGGCAAACTTAACAATATTGTGAGGCTTTATTCCGTTACTTTTGAAAGAGCTATAATTTAATTGTTTGTCATTGCTAACTGGAAATAATATTTGATCGTCGTGCAGTTACATGTTTGATCAAACCATAACAAATGGCTATGGCAATAAAATGCAGTTTTCTTGAGAGAATTTTGATGTTGTGATGCACCGTTGGATTCGTAATAAAAAACTACATCTAATTATACTCGTACTGTGAAAGTGTTATAGTTGTATTTAATTTTTTTAAGTTATTTTTAAAAAAGTGATTTAGTCAACTTTGAACGCTCTGATAAGACAAATGAAAGGTGATAAAATTGTGTAGCTATTTTTGTGCAGATGTAAACGTCTATTAGAACGATTTAAGGTGGGTCATGACACTCTAGATTAAAACAAAAAATTTATTTTAAAAATGTTAAATTGACACAAAAAGTAATAACTATAATATAGTTGTACGTAAAATGATCTCTAGATTCCAAAAATGAAGAAATATACAGGGTGTCTCATTTGAAAATTCAAAGTTGGGGTCACTTCCGGCTAAACCGGAAGTCGTCTAAATTTGACAAGCACCTCGAAAAGTGACTATTTATTAGCCTATGACTCCTGCCAAGTTTCATCTTGTTCGATTAAAAACTAAATAAATGACAGCCGGAAAGTGATCTCGTTGACACCCGGTATAATGTTTATAGTAACAATATGCGAATTAATAGGGTGCATAGACCGCCTAATCGCCCCCCGAGGGGCTCTAGAATGTCGGTAATATCGTCATTGTCATGCCCTGAAAATTTCGTGTTGCTAGGCCTTGTATTAAGGAAGATATCACACTCCTTCGGACTGATGATGGAGAATAGACCGCCCTTCGTAACCGCATCGCTACATACATACAAACACCTACACGTAGAAACTATTTTTGCCAACAAAACAAATTTTCGGACACACTGTATACATACATAGAAACATAAACACATATTAATACAAATATATTCGATTTGCGCAAAATCCGACCTAATAAAGTTTATCTAAGTACTAATAGGAGTATTTGGCAATACCAAGACTTTTTGGACACCCTGTATACATTCACACTAACACCCACACGTTTAAATAGGAATAAAGTCGATTTACTTAGAATCCGAATTAATTGGGTTTATCTCGGTACTAGTAGGAGTATTTGCTCAAACAAATACGATTTGGACAACCTGTATACAAACATATAAATCCGTACACCTCGAAATGCAAATATATACGATTTTCTTTAAATCCGACAATTAAGTTTATCTTTGGTACAAATAGCAAAGGTATTTGCCCATACAAGGACTTTTCGGACACCCTGTATACATACATACAAACACAACCAGCACGACACATAATAATTTAAATATCTTCGATTTTCTTGAAAGCCGACTGAATGAAGTTTATATTCGTATTAATGGCAAAGATATTTGCGCATACAAAGTTTTTTTGGACATTCTGTATACATAAAAACATAAAGAACCACACAAAGGAATAAAAACTTTATGATTTCCTTGATCTAAGGAAATTGGAAAAATTTGCATGACGGTTTTTAATTTTTTTAGGGGTCAAAATGCAACAAATTAGATAGACAATAAAATTGTCAAACTTTTCTATAAAAAACAATTTTTCGATTGGACTAATAGTTTTCGAAATATATGGGTTTAAACTTGGTAATTTTTATACATCATTTATTAAAAATATCTCCGGGAATATCAGGTTCAAAAGAAAATCAAATAGAAAAAATTATAGACCTTAACAAACGGTCACTTTTTACTAATAACCATTTTTTCAATAAATCTAACCGTTCTCGAGGTACGACCGATTTAATAGCAGAATTCAAAATTTTATGGGTAAACCCTTATGAAAATTTTCAAAAATTTGATTTTTCCAAAAATTAAAAAATAGTGACATATTACGGTTTCCTATGTTAAAATTACGAGAGGAAACGAAAAAAGGCAAGGAATTCTTAAAATAAACTATATTTTTAATTTTTAAATTTTTCACAAAAAACCGCAAAAAAACGAACAAAATTTGACACTGTTTTATACTTTTATTTTTATTTCGGTTATTAAAGACTTTCACAAAAAAATGTATCCAACAAATTAGATAGACAATACAATTGTCAAACTTTTCTGTAATAGACAATTTTTTGATAGGACTTATAGTTTTCGAAATATAGAAGTTTAAACTTGGTAATTATTATACGTCATTTTTTAAAAATATATCCGCAACTATTAGGTATAAAGGAAAATCATATAGAAAACATTATACATCTTAGTAAACTGCAACTTTTTACTAATAACTATTTTTCCAATAAATCTAACCGTTGTCGAGATACGACCGATGAAATAGCAGAATTGAAAATTTTATGGGTATATGTAAATTTTCAAAAATTTTATTTTTTCAAAAATTTTAAAAAATGACATATTACGATTTCCTATGTTAAAATTATAAGAGGAAAAGAAAAAATGGCAAAGAATTCTTAAAATAAACTACGTTTTTAATTCTTTTATTATTTTGTTATAAATATCAACTTTATAATCTATATTAAAAAACAATTTAATTCGCTCATCTCCAAAGACAAACTTAATTAAATGACCTTTCAAGCAAATCAAAAATAAATAGCAACCTATACAATCCAAATTAAATAACAGTGCCGTCCCTTAAGGGCTCGCCACCAATCACTATTTAACTCGCTCCTCTCAAAAGACAAACTTAATTAAATAATATTTTAAGCAAATAAGAAATAAATAATAAATTATATAATTAAAATTAAATAAGAATTTAATTCGCTCCTCTCAAAAGACAAGCTTAATTAAATGACATTTCAAGCAAATCAAAAATAAACAGCAACCCATACAATCAAAATTAAATAACAAATTACTATTTAACTCCTCTTAAAAACAGAATAATTGAATGAAATCGAAGATAAAAATTAAAATTTTACACACTCTCGCAAAATAATAACGATTTTCGCCACTCCGATCTTTTCTAGCGTAAAAATCACGATATTATCGAATAAAAAAAACAAAAATCGATTCCTGAAGAAAGAGTCGAGAGGGACGAAAATGTATGTGCTTTTGTGGAAGCAAATGAGCCATGCTCCAGCATCCAAATTTCTCAAGAAATTGGCATGCCAGACCGCACAGTTACACATGAAAAACTGATTTGAACATAAAACTAAAGAATCTCAAATACTTTCTTTTTGCAATACATTTACATATACCTAAAATAACCGTAAATTGGAAAAATTTGGGAAAAACTGAAAATTACGATTTTTCATGCAAATTTTTGACCGTTTTTAATTTTTTTCGGTGTCAAAATGGATTAAAATCGAAATCCCATGTGCCTTATCGGAAAGAGCTCGCCGACATACGTGATAAACGAATTTTTTGGTCCCTTCATTCTCAATAGGAAATAGCAAATTGTTAGTCGTCACGGCAACGAAAAATCAAAATTATTTTCACATAAAAAAGTAGCTTACTTCCTTCCCTTTCGATTGCCACTTCAGTTGTTTCAATCAGATAAGCCGGGCGTGAGTTAGAAATTGTCATCTTTATCCTTAATCGTTGCTATAGAAACCATGGGAATCGATTTTTACAGATATATTTTTGAATGATTGACCGAATTCTTCCCAGATATCAAATTTCAACTCACCAACTCAATAACGGAAATCGCAAATTATTCGTCGTCACGTCAACGAAATATCAAAATTATTTTCACATAACAAAGTAGCTTACTCCATTCCCTTTCGATTGCCACTTCAGTCGCTTCAATCGGATAAGCCGAGCGTGAGTTAGAAATTGTCAACTTTATCCTTAATCGTTGCTATGCCAACCGTGGGAATCGATTTTTCCAGATATATTTTTGAATGATTTACCGAATTCTTTCCAGATATCAAATTTCAGCTCTCCAACTCAATAAATACCGGGAATAGCAAATTGTTCGTCGCCACGGCAACGAAATATCAAAATTATTTTCACATAAAAAAGGAGCTTACTTCCTTCCCTTTCGATTGCCACTTCAGTCGTTTCAATCAGATAAGGCGTGCGTGAGTTAGAAATTGTCAACTTTCTCCTTAATCGTTGCTATGCCAACCATGGGAATCGATTTTTCCAGATATATTTTTGAATGATTTACCGAATTCTTTCCAGATATCAAATTTCAGCTCTCCAACTCAATAAATACCGGAAATAGCAAATTGTTCGTCGCCACGGCAACGAAATATCAAAATTATTTTCACATTAAAAATGAGCTTAATTCCTTGCCTTTCGATTGCCACCTCACTCGTTACAATCAGATAAGTCATGCGCGAGTTAGAAATTGGCAACTTTATCCTTAACCGTTGCTATAGAAACCACGCGAATCAAAATTTTACACATATAATTTTGAATGATTGACCGACTTCTTCCCTTAAATCAAATTTCAACTCTCCAACTCAACAAATAATGAAAATAGCTAGTTGTTCGTCGCCATGCCAACGAAATGTGAAATTATTTTCAAATAAAAAAATTGCTTACTTCCTCCCCTTTCGATTGCCACATCACTCTTTTCAATCGACTAAGCCGTTCTCAATTAACAACAAATCTAAGCAAAATTTAAATCAGACCCGTCATTGTGATTTACACCGTATACTACCTAATGGAATAATACATTTCTATGATGCTTTGCAGCGTCATCGAAAAATAGTTAAAAATTGTTCTGAATGCCCAATTCTTCAAGTTATATGTTCCGTAATCCACACGGGAAGGTCTATAGACGCGTTGCCCGGTACTTTTCAAGCCCAAAACGGTCCAGAAACCCTAAAATTCTCGCAAGAAAAACTGACATTTAGGCGACATTTAGACCCTTCATATTATAATACATTTCTCCGTATAAACTGATTTTTAAACCCATTTGCAGGGTCTCAGAAAGATAAAAAAAATTGGTATTTAGTGCTTAAATCGCCCAATGAAATGCACCATAATTAAAAATATAAAGTCCATTCTGTCTTTTCCATGTATATTCCAAGCCGAAATGGGCCCAGGATCTTTCCAAAATCACTAAAAATATTGACATTTTTGCATAATTGTGACAGGTCATATTTTTTAATTTCGACGTAAAGATAGGCTGCTTCAACTGATTTTCCAAGGCAGACTATTAATATATGCATTTTTTAAAATTTTTCCTGCACCGATGCTAAAAGAGCTTTTTATTTATAACTTTAACGAAAAAATATGCAATTTTAATTAGTGTGAAGTGTTCTCAGATGATGTAGGAAGAAAATAAACCAAAAAAGAGCTGTTAAATAAGAGAAATAATACATAATAATGCCATTTAAAGATGAATTTTGATGGAAAAAAACAGAAAAAATGAGTTTTTACCCCCTAAATCAGGCCCTGGATCACCCATTCGGGATTCATTTTAAAGCCTGATTATATCCCCAAGGGATAGCGTTGAAAAAGTTGGAAGAAATTAGATAGGAAAAGATACAGAGTGATTCATATGTAGAGATGTCATGGAAAAAAATCGTAAAAAATCTAAATTTAATTATCGATTGCTCCTTTCCTATTAAGAATGAAGGGACCAAAAAATACGTTTATAACGTAGTTCGGCGAGGTCTTTCCGATAAGGTACATGGGATTTCGATTTGAATCCATTTTGACCCCCAAAAAAAATGAAAACCGTCAAAAATTTGCATGAAAAATCGTAATTTCCAGTTTTTCCCAAATTTATCCAATTTCCAGTCGTTTTAGGTATAGGTAAATGTATTGCAAAAAGAAAGTATTTGAGATTCTTTAGTTTTATGTTCAAATCCGTTTTTCTGTCCGACGTTCCGGCGACCGAGTTATTTGGTGCCAAAGAGGGGTCTGCAAACTGCATTTTTCGACCTAAAAAAATTCAAAAGAATTACTTCCCATTTTCTGAATACCGCCAATTTCAATAGGGTTCGGAAGACCCCGGTCCTCTACAACCTCTGAAAATATAAATCGATTTAATTAACTTTTGCGACCTGTAATCGATATCATACGAAATCGCGGAAATTTCGATTTTGACGTTTAATAACTCCGAAACCATACGCCCTGCATAACTGAATTTTTTACCGAAGCTAGATACACTATCCCTCTATTAACCCAGAAAATTTGAACGTTCCACTAGCCACCATCTCGGAGAAAAAAAATGGAGATTGTCGAAAAACAGAATTGGACAACACACGAACATTTTCCTGAGGGACAGCTAGGTATATAGACCGGCCTGAAAGGCGGTCTATAACTAGATTGCGTAGACCGCCTAATCGCCCCCCCCCCCGAGGGGGCTCTATAAGGTCGGTAATATCATGCCCTGAAAATTTCGTGTTGCTAGAGCATGTATTAAGGAAGATATCACACTCCTACGGACTGATGATGCAGAATAGACCGCCCTTCGTAACCATGTCGCTACACACATACAAACACCACACATAGAATCTTCTTTTGCCAAAAAAAACTTTTCGGACACCCTGTATGCATACATACAAACATAAACACATATTAATACAAATGTAATGCGTGAAATCCGACCTAATAAAGTTTATCTAAGTAATAATAGGAGTATTTGCCCATACCAAGAGTTTTTGGACACCCTGTATACATTCAAACTAACACCCACACGTTTAAATAGGAATATAGTCGATTTACTTAAAATCCGGATTAAGTAGGTTTATCTCGGTACTAGTATAAGGATTTGCCCATACCAAGACTTTTCGGACACCCTGTATACACACATACGAACATAAACACATATTAATACAAATATATTCGATTGGCGTGAAATCCGACCTAATAAAGTTCATCTAAGTAATAATAGGAGTATTTGCCCATACCGAGACTTTTTGGACACCCTGTATACATTCAAACTAACACCCAAACGTTTAAATAGGAATATAGTCGATTTGCTTAAAATCTGAATTAAGTAGGTTTATCTCGGTACTAGTAGAAGTATTTGCCCATACCAAGACTTTTCGGATACCCTGTATACATACATACAAACATAAACACATATTAATACAAATATATTCGATTTGTTTGAAATTCGACCTAATAAAGTTTATCTAAATAATAATAGGAGTATTTGCTCATACAAGACTTTTTGGACACCCTGTATACATTCAAACTAACACCCACACGTTTAAATAGGAATATAGTCGATTTACTTAAAATCCGAATTAATTAGGTTTATCTCGGTTGTAGTAGAAGTATTTGCCCATACCAAGACTTTTCGGATACCCTGTATACGTATATACAACACATATAAAAACAAATATAATCGATTTGCATGAAATCCGGTTTAATTACATTTATCCAGGTACTACTAGGAGTATTTGCTCAAACCAACACTTATTGGACAGCCTGTATACAGACATATATTTCCGTACACATAGAAATGCAAATATATACGATTTGCTTTAAATCCGACAATTAAGTTTATAGTTGTACAAATAGCAAAGGAATTTGTCCATACAAAGACTTTTCGGACATCCTGTACTGTACATACATACAAACACAACAAACACGACACAGTAATTTAAATATTTTATATTTTTATATTTTTGCGATTGAAAACCGGCTCAATTACGTTTATATTCGTACTAATTGCAAAGATGTTTGCGCATACAAAGACATTTTGGACATATACATACCAACATATAAACAGCCACACAAAGGAATAAAAAATTTACGTTTTCCTTGAAATAATACTCATTTAAGTTTTTCTTCGTTCTAATGACAAAGATATTTGCGCATAAAAAGACTTTTTGGACATTCTGTATACATACAAACATAAACAATCACACAAAGGAATAAAAAATTTACGATTTCCTTGAAATAAGGCTCAATTATTCTTCTCTTCTTGCTAATGACAAAGATATTTGCGCATACAAATACTTTTCGGACACCCTGTAGACATATGTACAACCATTCACATGCCCGAAAGGTATAAAATGTGTTTTCGAATCGTTCTGGTTACTTTAAAACGATCCGAATCAAGTCATTTCCCTAAAATTAAATTAAAATGATTCAATAATAATTAATATATTGTCCCAAAGGTATACACGCTCATGGTTAGAAAATAAAATGCATATTTCTGGATTTTTTAGAAGCCACTGAGCTCCATATTAGAATCTTCAATGATGCTTTGTAGCGTCATAGGAAATTCGATTAAATTGGTATTTAATCGGTATATTATGAAATGAAATGTCTTTCTACTGAAAGTATAAGGTCCCTAATTCCCTTGCCCGGTAAATTTCAAGCCTAAGTTGGTCCAGACTGTTTCCAATCTCCCAAGAAAAACCGGCATTTTTGCGACATTTAGACACATATTTTAATACATTTTTCCGTATAAAACTGATTTTGACATGCATTTGCATGGTCTGAGAAAAATTTAAAAAATTCGTATTTAATGCTTAAATCGTCCAATGAAATGTATTGTAACTAAAAATATAAAGTCCGTTTTACCTTTGCCATGTATATTTCAAGCCGAAATCGGTCCAGGAAGCTTCCAATATCGCTACAAAAACTGTTATTTTCATGACATTTTGACAGGTCATATTTTAATTTCGATGTAAAGAGGGTCAGTTTGATTTGTTTTTTTTCAAGGCACGGCTTTTAATATATGTACTTTTTAAAATTTTTCCTGCACCGATGCAAAAAAGGTATTTATTTATAACTTTAACGAAAAAATATGGAATTTTAATTAGTTAGAAGTGTTCTCAGATGATAAGGGATGAAAATAAACCAAAAAAGAACTGTTAAATCGGAGAAATCATATATAATAATGCCTTTTAAAGTTGAATTTTGATGGAACAAAACAGAAAAAATGAGTTTTTACCCCCTAAATGCGGTCCAGGATCACCCATTCGGGATTTGTTTTAAAGCCTGATTATATCCCCACGGGATAGCGTTGAAAAAGTTGGAAGAAATTAGATAGGAAAAGATACAGAGTGATTCAAATGTAGAGATGTCATGAAAAAAAATCGTAAAAAAATCGAAATTTAATTATCGATTGCTCCTTTCCTATTAAGAATGAAGGAACCAAAAAATACGTTAATAACTTAGTTCGGCGAGGTCTTTCCGATAAGGTACGTGGGATTTCGATTTGAATCCATTTTGACCCCCCAAAAATTGAATTCCGTCAAAAAATTTCATGAAAAAACGTAATTTCCAGTTTTTCCCAAATTTTTCCAATTTCCAGTCGTTTTAGGTATAGGTAAATGTATTGCAAAAAGAAAGTATTTGAGAGTCTTTAGTTTTATGTTCAAATACGTTTTTCTGTCCGATGTTCCGGTTTCGACTTATGCAGTGCCAAAGTGGGGTCTACAAAGGGCATTTTTCGACATAAAAAAATTCAAAAGAATTACTTCCCATTTTCCGAATACCGCCAATTTCAATAGGGTTCGGAACACCCCGGTCTTCTACAACCTCCGAAAATTTAATTCGGTTTAATTAACTTTTGCGACCTGTAATCGATTTCAACGGAAATCGCTGAAATTTCGACTTTGAAGTTTTATATCTCCGAAACGGAACACCCTGTATAACTGAATTTTTTACCAAAGCTAGCCGCACTATCCCTCTATTAACCCAGAAAATTTGGCTGCCGCACCTCTAACCGTTTTCGAGAAAAAAAATTGAAAAAGTAAAAATGTCGAAACGGACGACAACATACGGCCATACATACACACATTTTTCTGACCAAGCAGGGGGTATAGAGACCGAGCCTGAAAGGCGGTCTCTAACTAGGGTGCATAGACCGCCTAATCGCCCCCCGAGGGGGCTCTATAAGGTCGGTAATATCATCATTGTCATGCCCTGAAAATTTCGTGTTGCTAGGCCATATATTAAGGAAGATATCACACTCCTTCGGACTGATGATGGAGAATAGACCGCCCTTCGTAACCGTGTCGCTACACACATACAAACACCACACGTAGAAACTATTTTTGTCCGTTTCGACTTTTTACATTTTCAATTTTTTTTCTCGAAAACTGTTACTGCGGGAACGATAAAATTTTTTGGGTTAATAGAGGGATAGTGCTTCTAGCTTCGATAAAAAATTCGGTTATGCGGGGTGTCGCGTTTCGGAGTTATTAAACGTTAAATTCGAAATTTCCGCGATTTCGTATGGGACACGAGGTCGCAAAACTTAATCAAATCGATTTAAATTTCCGGAGGTCGTAGAGGACCGGGGGCTTCCGAACCCTATTGAAATTGGCGATATTCGGAAAATGGGCAGTTACACTTTTGAATTTTTTTATGTCGAAAAATGCCATATGCAGACCCATCTTTGGTACCTAATAACTCGAGAACGAAACGTCGTACAGAAAAACGGTTTGACACGTCAAACTTTAGAATCTGAAATAGTTTCTTTTTGCAATACATTTACCTATACCTAAAACTGCCGGAAAGTGGAAAAATTTGGGAAAAGCGGGAAATTGCATTTTTTGATGAAAATTTGTGACGGTTTTTAATTTTTTTCGTAGTCAAAACGGATCCAAATCAAAATCCCATATACCTGGTCAGAAAGAGCTCCCCGAAATACGTAATTTTCATATTTTTTGGTTTCTTCATTTTTTATAGGAAGGAAGGAATCGACGATTAAATTTCGATTTTTAAAGCTATTTTCCAGGACATCTCTACATTCGAATCAATGTGTCTCCTTCCTATCGAACTTTTTCAGACTTTTTCAACGCTATCCCGTGGGGATATAATCAGGCTTTAAAAAGACTCCCGAATGGGTGATCCAGGACCAGATTTAGGGGGTAAAAACTCATATTTTCTATATTTTTCCATCAAATCCCATCTTTAAACGGCGATATTCCATATTATTCCCTCATATTTAATAGTTATTTTTTGATTTTTTCCTGTATACCTGTCACTTTGACATAAGGAACCATAAAATGTCAGTATTTTTGAATTTAAAAAAAAATTAATTTTTTTGAAATTTCCAATTCTGCCATTTAATCGCCCATATCTCGCGACTGGTTCGTTTTATGAAAACGATGTTCATTACCTAAAAGTTGCAGTTAAGTAAGGTCTATAATTTTCTCTTATCGATTTTCCTTCAAACGTCATAATTCCGGAAATATTTTAAAAAAAACTGCTTATGAAAATTTCCAAGTTTAGATCCCTATATTTCCTATCGAAAAATCGTCTATTATAAAAAAGTTAGACACTTTTATACTCTATCTGAGTAATTACATACATTTTTACTAGAAACTTCAAATAACTGAGATAAAAATCAAAACATAAAGCAGTGTCAAATTTTTTTCGATTTTTGGCCGGATTTTGTGAAAAATTGAAAAATTAAAAATTTAGTTAATTTTACCAATGTTTTGCCATTTTTTCGTTTAAGTGCTGTCACTTAGACATAGGGAACCATAACATGTCACCCCCCCCCCCCCCCGTGATTTGACCTTGGTACGTATGTTGTCCGTTTCGACTTTTCATATTTTCAATTTTTTTTCTCGAAAACAGTTACTGCGGGAACGATAAAATTTTCTGGGTTAATAGAGGGATAGTGCTTCTAGCTTCGATAAAAAATTCAGTTATACGGGGTGTCGCGTTTCGGAGTTATTAAACGTTAAATTCGAAATTTCCGCGATTTCGTATGGGACATAATATATATATAGAAAAATCAAATGAAAATACAGCTGCTCATTCATCCACATCAGAAACCCCAAACACACGGGTGGAACAATTCGTAAATGAGGCAGTGATTGATGAGAATAAAGTTAAAGAGGTTAAAAAACAGCTACTTTTTGACGAGCCAATAAAGGAACAGTTATCGGAAAGTTACCAAAAATTGCAAAGGAAAGAGAAGCACGTGTTTCTAAAAATTATTCATGGAAGAGTAATATATAGGTTAGAATCAAAATGTGTGAAGATATTTAAATACCGAAAACAGTCAGCAACCAAAAACAGCAATGAAGATACACTCTACGGAATAACTAAAACGATGCATTTTCGAACAAATAATGATATAAGAAAATTACAAAAAATTTACAGGAAGACAAGGCAACGAAATTTCAAAATTATTTTCACATAAAAAAGTAGCTTCCTTCCTTGCCTTTCGATAGCCACCTCACTTGTTTCAATCAGATAAGCCGTGCGTGAGTTAAACATTGTCAACTTTATCCTTAGTCGTTGCTATAGAAACCATGCGAATCAAAATTTACACATATAATTTTTGAATGATTGTTGATAGAATTCTTCCCAGATATCAAATATCAGCTATCGAACTCAATACATTACGGAAATAGCAAATTGTTAGTCGCCACGGCAACGAAAAATCAAAATTATTTGCACATAAAAAAGTAGCTTACTTCCTTCCCTTTCGATTGCCACTTCAGTCGTTTCAATCAGATAAGCCGTGCGTGAGTTAGAAATTGTCAACTTTATCCTTAATCGTTGCTATAGAAACCATGGGAATCGATTTTTACAGATATATTTTTGAATGATTGACCGAATTCTTCCCAGATATCAAATTTCAACTACCCAACTCAATACATTACGGAAATAGCAAATTATTCGTCGCCACGGCAACGGAAAATCAAAATTATTTTCACATAAAAAAGTAGCTTACTTCCGTCCCTTTCGATTGCCACTTCAGTCGTTTCAATCAGATAAGCCGTGCGTGAGTTAGAAATTGTCAACTTTATCCTTAATCGTTGCTATAGAAACCATGGGAATCGATTTTTACAGACATATTTTTGAATGATTGACCGAATTCTTCCCAGATAACAAATTTCAACTATCCAACTCAATACTTTACGGAAATCGCAAATTATTCGTCGTCACGGCAACGGAAAATCAAAATTATTTTCACATAAAAAAGTAGCTTACTTCCTTCCCTTTCGATTGCTACTTCAGTCGTTTCAATCAGATAAGCCGTGCGTAAGTTAAAAATTGTCAACTTTATCCTTAATCGTTGCTATGCCAACCATGGGAATCGATTTTTACAGATATATTTTTGAATGAGTGCCCGAATTATTATCAGATATCAAATTTCAACTATCCAACTCAATACATTACGAAAATCGCAAATTATTCGTCGTCACGGCAACGGAAAATCAAAATTATTTTCACATAAAAAAGTAGCTTACTTCCTTCCCTTTCGATTGCCACTTCAGTCGTTTCAATCAGATAAGCCGTGCGTGAGTTAAAAATTGTCAACTTTATCCTTAATCGTTGCTATGCCAACCATGGGAATCGATTTTTACAGATATGTTTTTGAATGAGTTCCCGAATTATTCCCAGATATCAAATTTCAACTATCCAACTCAATACATTACGGAAATCGCAAATTATTCGTCGTCACGGCAACGGAAAACCAAAATTATTTTCACATAAAAAAGTAGCTTACTTCCTTCCCTTTCGATTGCCACTTCAGTCGTTTCAATCAGATAAGCCGTGCGTGAGTTAGAAATTGTCAACTTTATCCTTAATCGTTGCTATAGAAACCATGGGAATCGATTTTTATAGATATATTTTTGAATGATTGACCGAATTCTTCCCAGATAACAAATTTCAACTATCCAACTCAATACTTTACGGAAATCGCAAATTATTCGTCGTCACGGCAACGGAAAATCAAAATTATTTTCACATAAAAAAGTAGCTTACTTCCTTCCCTTTCGACTGCCACTTCAGTCGTTTCAATCAGATAAGCCGTGCGTGAGTTAAAAATTGTCAACTTTATCCTTAATCGTTGCTATGCCAACCATGGGAATAGATTTTTACAGATATATTTTTGAATGAGTGCCCGAATTATTCCCAGACATCAAATTTCAACTAGCCAACTCAATACATTACGGAAATAGCAAATTATTCGTCGTCACGACAACGGAAAATCAAAATTATTTTCACATAAAAAAGTAGCTTACTTCCTTCCCTTTCGATTGCCACTTCAGTCGTTTCAATCAGATAAGCCGTGCGTGAGTTAGAAATTGTTAACTTTATCATTAATTGTTGCTATAGAAACCACGCGAATCAAAATTTACACATATAATTTTAAATGATTGACCGAATTCTTTCCAGATATCAAATTTCAGCTGTCCAACTCAATAAATATCGGAAATCGCAAATTATTCGTCGTCACGGCAACGAAATATTAAGATTATTTTCACATAAAAAAGGAGCTTACTCCATTCCCTTTCGATTGCCACCTCACTCGTTTCAATCAGATAAGCCGTTCGCGAGTTAAAAATGATCAACTTTATACTCAATCGTTGCTATGGTAATCATCAGAATCAAAATTTATAAAAAATATTTTTGAATGATTGACCGAATTCTGCCCATATACCAACTTTCAACTGTCCAACTCAAAAATTAACGAAAATAGCTAGTTGTTCGTCGTCATGCCAACGAAATGTCGAAATTATTTTGAAATGAGGAAATTGCTTAATTCCTTCCCTTTCGATTGCCACCTCACTCGATTTAATCAGATGAGCCGTTCTCAAATAATAACAAACCTAAGCAAATTTTAAATCAGACCATTCATTGTGATTTACCCCGTACACTAACTAATGGGATAAAACCATTCTATGATGCCTTGCAGCGTCACCTATATATTGTTAAAAATGGTACTGAATGCCCAATTTTTCAAGTTATATGTTCCGGAATTCACACGGGAAGGTCTATAGAGGCGTTGCCCGGTACTTTAAAGCCCAAAACGGTCCAGAAACCCTAAAATTCTCGCAAGAAAAACTGGCATTTTCGCGACATTTAGACCCTTCATATTATAATAAATTTCTCCGTATAAACTGATTTTTAAATCTATTTGCAGGGTCTCGGAGAGATAAAAAAAATTGGTATTTAGTGCTTAAATCGTCCAATGAAATGCACCATAATTAAAAATATAAAGTCCATTCTGTCTTTTCCATGTGTATTCCAAGCCGAAAAGTGCCCCAGGATCTCTCCAAAATCACTAAAAATATTGACATTTTTGCATAATCCTGACAGGTCATATTTTTTAATTTCGACGTAAAGATAGGCTGCTTCAACTGATTTTCCAAGGCAGACTATTAATATATGCATTTTTTAAAATTTTTCCTGCACCGATGCTAAAAGAGCTTTTTATTTATAACTTTAACGAAAAAATATGTAATTTTAATTAGTGTGGAGTATTCTCAGATGATGAGGGAAGGAAATAATCCAAAAAAGAGCTGTTAAATAAGAGAAATAATACATAATAATGCCATTTAAAGATGAATTTTGGTTGAAAAAAATAGAAAAAATGAGTTTTTACCTCCTAGATCGGGTCCTGGATCACCCGTTCGGGATTTATTTTAAAGCCTGATTATATCCCCAAGGGATGGCGTTGAAAAAGTTGGAAGAAATTAGATAGGAAAAGATAGTGTTTCGAATGTAGAGATGTCATGAAAAAAAATCGTAAAAAATCTAAATTTAATTATCGATTGCTCCTTTCCTATTAAGAATGAAGGAACCAAAAAATACGTTTATAACGTAGTTCGGCGAGGTCTTTCCGATAAGGTACATGGGATTTCGATTTGAATCCATTTTGACCCCCCAAAAAATTCAAAACCGTCAAAAACTTGCATGAAAATTCGTAATTTCCACTTTTTCCCAAATTTTTCCAATTTCCAGTCGTTTTAGGTATAGGTAAATGTATTGCAAAAAGAAAGTATTTGAGATTCTTTAGTTTTATGTTCAAATACGTTTTTCTGTCCGAGGTTCCGGCGACCGAGTTATTTGGTGCCAAAGAGGGGTCTGCAAACGGCATTTTCGACATAAAAAAATTCAAAAGAATAACTTCCCATTTTCCGAATATCGCCAGTTTCAATAGGGTTCTGAAGCTCCCGGTCCTCCACAACCTCTGAAAATTTAAATCGATTTAATTAAGTTTTGCGACCTGTAATCGATTTCATACGAATTCGCGGAAATTTCGACTTTGACGTTTTATAACTCCGAAACGGAACACCCTGTATAACTGAGTTTTTTATCGAAGCTAGACGCACTATCCCTCTATTAACCCAGAAAATTTGAACGTTCCACCTGGAACCGTCTCGGAGAAAAAAAATTGAGATTACCGAAAAACAGAATCTGACAACCAACGAACATTTTCCTGAGTGGCAGCTAGGTATATAGACCGGCCTGAAAGGCGGTCTATAACTAGTACGGGTAGACCGCCTAATCGCCCCCCGAGGGGGCTCTATAAGGTCGGTAATATCATCATTGTCATGCCCTGAAAATTTCGTGTTTCTAGGCCATGTATTAAGGAAGATATCACACTCCTACGGACTGATGATACAGAATAGACCGCCCTTCGTAACCGTATCGCTATATACATACAAACACATATTACATATAAATACAATATGTACGATTTCGCTGAAACCCTACTAAATTAAACTTGTCATCTTTCGATTGGCTTTGAACCATACATTAAATAACATCATCTTCCTGAAATGGTCGAGCTGGATGAAAATTGGTGGCGAGCCCTTCGGGCACGCCACTGATATCTCTATGGAAAAAAATTGTGCATACATATTATGAACGTCGCTTATTTCAATCTAAGAAGCCGTCCGCGAGTTGTAAGTTGTTAACTTTACCCCTAATCGTTGCTATGGCAATCATTAAAATTGAAAATTGCAAAAATATTTTTCAATGATTGACCGAATTCTACTTAGATGCGAAATTTCTACTCTGCAACTCAATAAATAACGGAGAAATCAAATTGATCGTCGTCATGACTACCAAAAATCGAAATTATTTTCAAATAAAAAAGTAGTTTACTTCCATCCCTTTCGATAGCCACCTCACTCGTTCCAATCGCAGAAGGCGTCCGCGAGTTACAAATTGTCAACTTTATCCTTAATCGTTGCTATGCCAACCATAGGAATCGATTTTTCCAGATATATTTTTGAATGAGTGCCCGAATTATTCCCAGACATCAAATTTCAATATCCAACAACATTACGGAAATCGCAAATTATTCGTCGTCACGGCAACGGAAAATCAAAATTATTTTCACATAAAAAAGTAGCTTACTTCCTTCCCTTTCGATTGCCACTTCAGTCGTTTCAATCAGATAAGACGTGCGTGAGTTATAAATTGTTAACTTTATCCTTAATCGTTGCTATGCCAACCATGGGAATAGATTTTTACAGATATATTTTCGAATGAGTGCCCGAATTCTTCCCAGACATCAAATTTCAACTATCCAACTCAATACATTACGGAAATAGCAAATTATTCGTCGTCACGGCAACGGAAAATCAAAATTATTTTCACATAACAAAGTAGCTTACTCCCTTCCCTTTCGATTGCTACCTCACTCGTTTCAATCAGATAAGCCGTGCGTGAGTTAGAAATTGTCAACTTTATCATTAATTGTTGCTATAGAAACCACGCGAATCAAAATTTACACATATAATTTTAAATGATTGACCGAATTCTTCCCATATATCAAATTTCCAATCTCCAACTCAATAAATACCGGGAATAGCAAATTGTTCGTCGTCACGGCAACGAAATGTCAAAATTATTTTCACATAAAAAAGTAGCTTACTTCCTTGCCAATCGATTGCCACCTCACTCGTTTCAATCAGAACAGCCGTGCGTGAGTTAGAAATTGGCAACTTAATCCTTAATCGTTGCTATAGAAACCATGGGAATCGATTTTTCCAGATATATTTTTGAATGACTGCCCGAATTATTATCAGATATCAAATTTCAACTATCCAACTCAATGCATTACGGAAATCGCAAATTATTCGTCGTCACGGCAACGGAAAATCAAAATTATTTTCACATAAAAAAGTAGCTTACTTCCTTCCCTTTCGATTGCCACTTCAGTCGTTTCAATCAGATAAGCCGTGCGTGAGTTAGAAATCGTCAACTTTATCCTTAATCGTTGCTATGCCAACCATGGGAATCGATTTTTACAGATATATTTTTGAATGAGTGCCCGAATTCTTCCCAGACATCAAATTTCAACGATCCAGCTCAATACATTACGGAAATAGCAAATTATTCGTCGTCACGGCAACGGAAAATCAAAATTATTTTCACATAACAAAGTAGCTTACTCCCTTCCCTTTCGATTGCCACCTCACTCGTTTCAATCAGATAAGCCGTGCGTGAGTTAGAAATTGTCAACTTTATCATTAATTGTTGCTATAGAAACCACGCGAATCAAAATTTACACAAATAATTTTAAATGATTGACCGAATTCTTCCCATATATCAAATTTCCAATCTCCAACTCAATAAATACCGGGAATAGCAAATTGTTCGTCGTCACGGCAACGAAATGTCAAAATTATTTTCCCATAAAAAAGTAGCTTACTTCCTTGCCAATCGATTGCCACCTCACTCGTTTCAATCAGATCAGCCGTGCGTGAGTTAGAAATTGGCAACTTTATCCTTAATCGTTGCTATAGAAACCATGCGAATCAAAATTTTACATATAGAATTTTGAATAATTGACCGAATTCTTCCCATATATGAACTTTCAACTGTCCAACTCATACATTAACGAAAATAGCTAGTTGTTCATGCCAACGAAATGTCGAAATCATTTTGAAATAAGAAAATTGCTTAATTCCTTCCCTTTCGATTGCCACCTCACTCGATTTAATCAGATAAGCCGTTCTCAAAAAATAACAAACCTAAGCAAATTTTAAATCAGACCAGTCATTGTGATTTACCCCATACACTAACTAATGGAATAAAACCATTCTATGCAGCTTTGCACCGTCATCGAAAAATAGTTAAAAATGGTTCTGAATGCCCAATTCTTCAAGTTATATGTTCCGTAATCCACACGGGAAGGTCTATAGACGCGTTGCCCGGTACTTTTCAAGCCCAAAACGGTCCAGAAACCCTAAAATTCTCGCAAGAAAAACTGGCATTTAGGCGACATGTAGACCCTTCATATTATAATACATTTCTCCGTATAAACTGATTTTTAAACCCATTTGCAGGGTCTCAGAAAAAAAAATGGTATTTAGTGCTTAAATCGCCCAATGAAATGCACCATAATTAAAAATATAACGTCCATTCTGTCTTTTCCATGTATATTCCAAGCCGAAATGGGCCCAGGATCTCTCCAAAATCACTAAAAATACTGACATTTTTGCATAATTCTGACAGGTCATATTTTTTAATTTCGACGTAAAGATAGGCTGCTTCAACTGATTTTCCAAGGCAGACTATTAATATATGCATTTTTTAAAATTTTTCCTGCACCGATGCAAAAAAAGGTATTTATTTATAACTTTAACGAAAAAATATGGAATTTTAATTAGTTAGAAGTGTTCTCAGATGATAAGGGATGAAAATAAACCAAAAAAGAACTGTTAAATCGGAGAAATAATATATAATAATGCCTTTTAAAGATGAATTTTGATGGAAAAAAAACAGAAAAAATGAGTTTTTACCCCCTAAACCCGGTCCAGGATCACCCATTCGGGATTTGTTTTAAAGCCTGATTATATCCCCACGGGATAGCGTTGAAAAAGTTTTAAGAAATTGGATAGGAATAGATACAGAGTGATTCAAATGTAGAGATGTCAAGGAAAAAAATCGTAAAAAATCTAAATTTAATTATCGATTGCTCCTTTCCTATTAAGAATGAAGGAACCAAAAAATACGTTTATAACGTAGTTCGGCGAGGTCTTTCCGATAAGGTACATGGGATTTCGATTTGAATCCATTTTGACCCCCAAAAAAATTGACAACCGTCAAAAATTTACATGAAAAATCGTAATTTCCACTTTTTCCAAAATTTTTCCAATTTCCAGTCGTTTTAGGTATAGGTAAATGTATTGCAAAAAGAAAGTATTTGAGATTCTTTAGTTTTAAGTTCAAATACGTTTTTCTGTCCGGCGACCGAGTTATTTGGTGCCAAAGAGGGGTCTGCAAACGGCATTTTTCGACATAAAAAAATTCAAAAAAATTACTTCCCAATTTCCGAATACCGCCAGTTTCAATAGGGTTCTGAAGCTCCCGGTCCTCTACAACCTCTGAAAATTTAAATCGATGTAATTAAGTTTTGCGACCTGTAATCGATTTCATAGGAATTCGCGGAAATTTCGACTTTGGCGTTTTATAACTCCGAAACGGAACACCCTGTATAGCTGAATTTTTTATCGAAGCTAGACTCACTATCCCTCTATTAACCCAGAAAATTTGAATGTTCCACCTGCAACCATCTCGGAGAAAAAAAATTGAGATTGTCGAAAAACACGATTAACCAACCGGCGAACATTTTTCTGACCAAGGGCTCGGTATAGAGACCGGCCTGAAAGGCGGTCTCTAACAAGCAGGGGGTATATAGACCGCTCGGCGGGCGGTCTATAACTAGGGTGCATAGACCGCCTAATCGCCCCCCGAGGGGGCTCTATAAGGTCGGTAATATCATCATTGTCATGCCCTGAAGATTTCGTGTTGCTAGGCCATATATTAAGGAAGATATCACACTCCTTCGGACTGATGATGGAGAATAGACCGCCCTTCGTAACCGTGTCGCCACACACATACAAACACCACACGTAGAAACTATTTTTGTCCGTTTCGACTTTTTACATTTTCAATTTTTTTTCTCGAAAACTGTTACTGCGGGAACGATAAAATTTTCTGGGTTAATAGAGGGATAGTGCTTCTAGCTTCGATAAAAAATTCGGTTATGCGGGGTGTCGCGTTTCGGAGTTATTAAACGTTAAATTCGAAATTTCCGCGATTTCGTATGGGACACGAGGTCGCAAAACTTAATCAAATCGATTTAAATTTCCGGAGGTCGTAGAGGACCGGGGGCTTCCGAACCCTATTGAAATTAGCGATATTCGGAAAATGGGCAGTTACACTTTTGAATTTTTTTATGTCGAAAAATGCCATATGCAGACCCATCTTTGGTACCTAATAACTCGAGAACGAAACGTCGTACAGAAAAACGGTTTGACACGTCAAACTTTAGAATCTGAAATAGTTTCTTTTTGCAATACATTTACCTATACCTAAAACGGCCGGAAAGTGGAAAAATTTGGGAAAAACCGAAAATTGCATTTTTTGATGAAAATTTGTGACGGTTTTTAATTTTTTTCGTAGTCAAAACGGATCCAAATCAAAATCCCATATACCTGGTCAGAAAGAGCTCCCCGAAATACGTAATTTTCATATTTTTTGGTTTCTTCATTTTTTATAGGAAGGAAGGAATCGACGATTAAATTTCGATTTTTAAAGCTATTTTCCAGGACATCTCTACATTCGAATCAATGTGTCTCCTTCCTATCGAACTTTTTCAGGCTTCTTCAACGCTATCCCGTGGAGATATAATCAGGCTTTAAAAAGACTCCCGAATGGGTGATCCAGGACCAGATTTAGGGGGTAAAAACTCATATTTTCTATATTTTTCCACCAAAACCCATCTTTAAACGGCGATATTCCATATTATTCCCTCATATTTAATAGTTATTTTTTGATTTTTTCCTGTATACCTGTCACTTTGACATAAGGAACCATAAAATGTCAGTATTTTTGAATTTAAAATAAAATTAATTTTTTTGAAAATTTTCACGGGTGTGAAATTGAAATTTCCAATTCTGCCATTTAATCGCTCATATCTCGCGACTGGTTCGTTTTATGAAAACGATGTTCATTACCTAAAAGTTGCAGTTAAGTAAGGTCTATAATTTTCTCTTATTGATTTTCCTTCAAACGTCATAATTCCGGAAATATTTTAAAAAAACTGCTTATGAAAATTTCCAAGTTTAGATCCCTATATTTCCAAAAGTATACGTCCTATCGGAAAATTGTCTATTATAAAAAAGTTAGACAATTTTATACTCTATCTGAGTAATTACATACATTTTTTACTGGAAACTTCAAATAACTGAGATAAAAATAAAAACATAAAGCAGTGTCAAATTTTTTTCGATTTTTGGCCGGATTTTGTGAAAAATTGAAAAATTAAAAATATAGTTAATTTTACCAATGTTTTGCCATTTTTTCGTTTAAGTGCTGTCACTTAGATATAGGGAACCATAAAATGTCACCCCCCCGTGATTTGACCTTGGTCCGTATGTTGTCCGTTTCGACTTTTCATATTTTCAATTTTTTTTCTCGAAAACTGTTACTGCGGGAACGATAAAATTTTCTGGGTTAATAGAGGGATAGTGCTTCTAGCTTCGATAAAAAATTCAATTATACGGGGTGTCGCGTTTCGGAGTTATTAAACGTTAAATTCGAAATTTCCGCGATTTCGTATGGGACATAATATATATATATATATATATATATATATATATATATATATATATATATATATATATATATATATATATATATATATATATATATATATATGTAGAAAAATCAAATGAAAATACAGCTGCTCATTCATCAGAAACCCCAAACACACGGGTGGAACAATTCGTAAATGAGGCAGTGATTGATCAGAATAAAGTTAAAGAGGTTAAAAAACAGCTACTTTTTGACGAGCCAATAAAGGAACAGTTATCGGAAAGTTACCAAAAATTGCAAAGGAAAGAGAAGCACGTGTTTCTAAAAATTATTCATGGAAGAGTAATAAAGAAGTACCTATAGGTTAGAATCAAAATGTGTGAAGATATTTAAATACCGAAAACAGTCAGCAATCAAAAACAGCAATGAAGATACACTCTACGGAATAACTAAAACGATGCATTTTCGAACAAATAATGATATAAGAAAATTACAAAAAATTTACAGGAAGACAAGGCAACGAAATTTCAAAATTATTTTCACATAAAAAAGTAGCTTCCTTCCTTGCCTTTCGATAGCCACCTCACTTGTTTCAATCAGATAAGCCGTGCGTGAGTTAAACATTGTCAACTTTATCCTCAGTCGTTGCTATAGAAACCATGCGAATCAAAATTTACACATATAATTTTTGAATGATTGTTGATTGAATTCTTCCCAGATATCAAATATCAGCTATCGAACTCAATACATTACGGAAATAGCAAATTGTTAGTCGTCACGGCAACGAAAAATCAAAATTATTTGCACATAAAAAAGTAGCTTACTTCCTTCCCTTTCGATTGCCACTTCAGTCGTTTCAATCAGATAAGCCGTGCGTGAGTTAGAAATTGTCAACTTTATCCTTAATCGTTGCTATAGAAACCATGGGAATCGATTTTTACAGATATATTTTTGAATGATTGACCGAATTCTTCCCAGATATCAAATTTCAACTATCCAACTCCATACATTACGGAAATAGCAAATTATTCGTCGTCACGGCAACGGAAAATCAAAATTATTTTCACATAAAAAAGTAGCTTACTTCCGTCCCTTTCGATTGCCACTTCAGTCGTTTCAATCAGATAAGCCGTGCGTGAGTTAGAAATTGTCAACTTTATCCTTAATCGTTGCTATAGAAACCATGGGAATCGATTTTTACAGACATATTTTTGAATGATTGACCGAATTCTTCCCAGATAACAAATTTCAACTATCCAACTTAATACTTTACGGAAATCGCAAATTATTCGTCGTCACGGCAACGGAAAATCAAAATTATTTTCACATAAAAAAGTAGCTTACTTCCTTCCCTTTCGATTGCCACTTCAGTCGTTTCAATCAGATAAGCCGTGCGTAAGTTAAAAATTGTCAACTTTATCCTTAATCGTTGCTATGCCAACCATGGGAATCGATTTTTACAGATATATTTTTGAATGAGTGCCCGAATTATTATCAGATATCAAATTTCAACTATCCAACTCAATACATTACGGAAATCGCAAATTATTCGTCGTCACGGCAACGGAAAATCAAAATTATTTTCACATAAAAAAGTAGCTTACTTCCTTCCCTTTCGATTGCCACTTCAGTCGTTTCAATCAGATAAGCCGTGCGTAAGTTAAAAATTGTCAACTTTATCCTTAATCGTTGCTATGCCAACCATGGGAATCGATTTTTACACATATATTTTTGAATGAGTGCCCGAATTATTATCAGATATGAAATTTCAACTATCCAACTCAATACATTACGGAAATCGCAAATTATTCGTCGTCACGGCAACGGAAAAGCAAAATTATTTTCACATAAAAAAGTAGCTTACTTCCTTCCCTTTCGATTGCCACTTCAGTCGTTTCAATCAGATAAGCCGTGCGTGAGTTACAAATTGTCAACTTTATCCTTAATCGTTGCTATGCCAACCATGGGAATCGATTTTTACAGATATGTTTTTGAATGAGTGCCCAAATTATTCCCAGATATCAAATTTCAACTATCCAACTCAATACATTACGGAAATCGCAAATTATTCGTCGTCACGGCAACGGAAAACCAAAATTATTTTCACATAAAAAAGTAGCTTACTTCCTTCCCTTTCGATTGCCACTTCAGTCGTTTCAATCAGATAAGCCGTGCGTGAGTTAGAAATTGTCAACTTTATCCTTAATCGTTGCTATAGGAACCATGGGAATCGATTTTTATAGATATATTTTTGAATGATTGACCGAATTCTTCCCAGATAACAAATTTCAACTATCCAACTCAATACTTTACGGAAATCGCAAATTATTCGTCGTCACGGCAACGGAAAATCAAAATTATTTTCACATAAAAGAGTAGCTTACTTCCTTCCCTTTCCACTGCCACTTCAGTCGTTTCAATCAGATAAGCCGTGCGTGAGTTAGAAATTGTCAACTTTATCCTTAATCGTTGCTATAGGAACCATGGGAATCGATTTTTATAGATATATTTTTGAATGATTGACCGAATTCTTCCCAGATAACAAATTTCAACTATCCAACTCAATACTTTACGGAAATCGCAAATTATTCGTCGTCACGGCAACGGAAAATCAAAATTATTTTCACATAAAAAAGTAGCTTACTTCCTTCCCTTTCGACTGCCACTTCAGTCGTTTCAATCAGATAAGCCGTGCGTGAGTTAGAAATTGTCAACTTTATCCTTAATCGTTGCTATGCCAACCATGGGAATAGATTTTTACAGATATATTTTTGAATGAGTGCCCGAATTATTCCCAGACATCAAATTTCAACTATCCAACTCAATACATTACGGAAATAGCAAATTATTCGTCGTCACGGCAACGGAAAATCAAAATTATTTTCACATAAAAAAGTAGCTTACTTCCTTCCCTTTCGATTGCCACTTCAGTCGTTTCAATCAGATAAGCCGTGCGTAAGTTAAAAATTGTCAACTTTATCCTTAATCGTTGCTATGCCAACCATGGGAATCGATTTTTACACATATATTTTTGAATGAGTGCCCGAATTATTATCAGATATGAAATTTCAACTATCCAACTCAATACATTACGGAAATCGCAAATTATTCGTCGTCACGGCAACGGAAAAGCAAAATTATTTTCACATAAAAAAGTAGCTTACTTCCTTCCCTTTCGATTGCCACTTCAGTCGTTTCAATCAGATAAGCCGTGCGTGAGTTACAAATTGTCAACTTTATCCTTAATCGTTGCTATGCCAACCATGGGAATCGATTTTTACAGATATGTTTTTGAATGAGTGCCCAAATTATTCCCAGATATCAAATTTCAACTATCCAACTCAATACATTACGGAAATCGCAAATTATTCGTCGTCACGGCAACGGAAAACCAAAATTATTTTCACATAAAAAAGTAGCTTACTTCCTTCCCTTTCGATTGCCACTTCAGTCGTTTCAATCAGATAAGCCGTGCGTGAGTTAGAAATTGTCAACTTTATCCTTAATCGTTGCTATAGGAACCATGGGAATCGATTTTTATAGATATATTTTTGAATGATTGACCGAATTCTTCCCAGATAACAAATTTCAACTATCCAACTCAATACTTTACGGAAATCGCAAATTATTCGTCGTCACGGCAACGGAAAATCAAAATTATTTTCACATAAAAGAGTAGCTTACTTCCTTCCCTTTCCACTGCCACTTCAGTCGTTTCAATCAGATAAGCCGTGCGTGAGTTAGAAATTGTCAACTTTATCCTTAATCGTTGCTATAGGAACCATGGGAATCGATTTTTATAGATATATTTTTGAATGATTGACCGAATTCTTCCCAGATAACAAATTTCAACTATCCAACTCAATACTTTACGGAAATCGCAAATTATTCGTCGTCACGGCAACGGAAAATCAAAATTATTTTCACATAAAAAAGTAGCTTACTTCCTTCCCTTTCGACTGCCACTTCAGTCGTTTCAATCAGATAAGCCGTGCGTGAGTTAGAAATTGTCAACTTTATCCTTAATCGTTGCTATGCCAACCATGGGAATAGATTTTTACAGATATATTTTTGAATGAGTGCCCGAATTATTCCCAGACATCAAATTTCAACTATCCAACTCAATACATTACGGAAATAGCAAATTATTCGTCGTCACGGCAACGGAAAATCAAAATTATTTTCACATAAAAAAGTAGCTTACTTCCTTCCCTTTCGATTGCCACTTCAGTCGTTTCAATCAGATAAGCCGTGCGTAAGTTAAAAATTGTCAACTTTATCCTTAATCGTTGCTATGCCAACCATGGGAATCGATTTTTACAGATATATTTTTGAATGAGTGCCCGAATTATTATCAGATATCAAATTTCAACTATCCAACTCAATACATTACGGAAATCGCAAATTATTCGTCGTCACGGCAACGGAAAATCAAAATTATTTTCACATAAAAAAGTAGCTTACTTCCTTCCCTTTCGATTGCCACTTCAGTCGTTTCAATCAGATAAGCCGTGCGTAAGTTAAAAATTGTCAACTTTATCCTTAATCGTTGCTATGCCAACCATGGGAATCGATTTTTACAGATATATTTTTGAATGAGTGCCCGAATTATTATCAGATATGAAATTTCAACTATCCAACTCAATACATTACGGAAATCGCAAATTATTCGTCGTCACGGCAACGGAAAAGCAAAATTATTTTCACATAAAAAAGTAGCTTACTTCCTTCCCTTTCGATTGCCACTTCAGTCGTTTCAATCAGATAAGCCGTGCGTGAGTTACAAATTGTCAACTTTATCCTTAATCGTTGCTATGCCAACCATGGGAATCGATTTTTACAGATATGTTTTTGAATGAGTGCCCAAATTATTCCCAGATATCAAATTTCAACTATCCAACTCAATACATTACGGAAATCGCAAATTATTCGTCGTCACGGCAACGGAAAACCAAAATTATTTTCACATAAAAAAGTAGCTTACTTCCTTCCCTTTCGATTGCCACTTCAGTCGTTTCAATCAGATAAGCCGTGCGTGAGTTAGAAATTGTCAACTTTATCCTTAATCGTTGCTATAGGAACCATGGGAATCGATTTTTATAGATATATTTTTGAATGATTGACCGAATTCTTCCCAGATAACAAATTTCAACTATCCAACTCAATACTTTACGGAAATCGCAAATTATTCGTCGTCACGGCAACGGAAAATCAAAATTATTTTCACATAAAAGAGTAGCTTACTTCCTTCCCTTTCCACTGCCACTTCAGTCGTTTCAATCAGATAAGCCGTGCGTGAGTTAGAAATTGTCAACTTTATCCTTAATCGTTGCTATAGGAACCATGGGAATCGATTTTTATAGATATATTTTTGAATGATTGACCGAATTCTTCCCAGATAACAAATTTCAACTATCCAACTCAATACTTTACGGAAATCGCAAATTATTCGTCGTCACGGCAACGGAAAATCAAAATTATTTTCACATAAAAAAGTAGCTTACTTCCTTCCCTTTCGACTGCCACTTCAGTCGTTTCAATCAGATAAGCCGTGCGTGAGTTAGAAATTGTCAACTTTATCCTTAATCGTTGCTATGCCAACCATGGGAATAGATTTTTACAGATATATTTTTGAATGAGTGCCCGAATTATTCCCAGACATCAAATTTCAACTATCCAACTCAATACATTACGGAAATAGCAAATTATTCGTCGTCACGGCAACGGAAAATCAAAATTATTTTCACATAAAAAAGTAGCTTACTTCCTTCCCTTTCGATTGCCACTTCAGTCGTTTCAATCAGATAAGCCGTGCGTGAGTTAGAAATTGTTAACTTTATCATTAATTGTTGCTATAGAAACCACGCGAATCAAAATTTACACATATAATTTTAAATGATTGACCGAATTCTTTCCAGATATCAAATTTCAGCTCTCGAACTCAATAAATATCGGAAATCGCAAATTATTCGTCGTCACGGCGACGAAATATTAAAATTATTTTCTCATAAAAAAAGGAGCTTACTCCATTCCCTTTCGATTGCCACCTCACTCGTTTCAATCAGATAAGCCGTTCGCGAGTTAAAAATGATCAACTTTATACTCAATCGTTGCTATGGTAATCATCAGAATCAAAATTTATAAAAAATATTTTTGAATGATTGACCGAATTCTGCCCATATATCAACTTTCAACTGTCCAACTCAAAAATTAACGAAAATAGCTAGTTGTTCGTCGTCATGCCAACGAAATGTCGAAATTATTTTGAAATGAGGAAATTGCTTAATTCCTTCCCTTTCGATTGCCACCTCACTCGATTTAATCATTCAAAAATATAGCCGTTCTCAAATAATAACAAACCTAAGCAAATTTTAAATCAGACCATTCATTGTGATTTACCCCGTACACTAACTAATGGGATAAAACCATTTTATGCAGCTTTTCACCGTCATCGAAAAATAGTTAAAAATGGTTCTGAATGCCCAATTCTTCAAGTTATATGTTCCGTAATCCACACGGGAAGGTCTATAGACGCGTTGCCCGGTACTTTTCAAGCCCAAAACGGTCCAGAAACCCTAAAATTCTCGCAAGAAAAACTGGCATTTTGGCGACATTTAGACCCTTCATATTATAATACATTTCTCCGTATAAACTGATTTTTAAATCCATTTGCAGGGTCTCACAAAGATAAAAAAAATTGGTATTTAGTGCTTAAATCGTCCAATGAAATGCACCATAATTAAAAATATAAAGTCCATTCTGTCTTTTCCATGTATATTCCAAGCCGAAATTGGCCCCAGGATCTCTCCAAAATCACTAAAAATATTGACATTTTTGCATAATTCTGACAGGTCATATTTTTTAATTTCGACGTAAAGATAGGCTGCTTCAACTGATTTTCCAAGGCAGACTATTAATATATGCATTTTTTAAAATTTCTCCTGCACCGATGCTAAAAGAGCTTTTTATTTATAACTTTAACGAAAAAATATGTAATTTTAATTAGTGTGGAGTATTCTCAGATGATGGGGGAAGGAAATAATCCAAAAAAGAGCTGTTAAATAAGAGAAATAATACATAATAATGCCATTTAAAGATGAATTTTGGTTGAAAAAAATAGAAAAAATGAGTTTTTACCTCCTAGATCGGGTCCTGGATCACCCGTTCGGGATTCATTTTAAAGCCTGATTATATCCCCAAGGGATGGCGTTGAAAAAGTTGGAAGAAATTAGATAGGAAAAGATACAGAGTGTTTCGAATGTAGCGATGTCGTGAAAAGAAATCGTAAAAAATCTAAATTTAATTATCGATTGCTCCTTTCCTATTAAGAATGAAGGAACCAAAAAATTCGTTTATAACGTAGTTCGGCGAGGTCTTTCCGATAAGGTACATGGGATTTCGATTTGAAACCATTTAGACCCCCTAAAAAATTCAAAACCGTCAAAAATTTGCATGAAAATTCGTAATTTCCAGTTTTTCCCAAATTTTTCCAATTTCCAGTCGTTTTAGGTATAGGTAAATGTATTGCAAAAAGAAAGTATTTGAGATTCTTTAGTTTTATGTTCAAATACGTTTTTCTGTCCGAGGTTCCGGCGACCGAGATATTTGGTTGCCAAAGAGGGTTCTGCAAACGGCATTTTTCGACATAAAAAATTCAAAAGAATTACTTCCCATTTTCCGAATATCGCCAGTTTCAATAGGGTTCTGAAGCTCCCGGTCCTCCACAACCTCCGAAAATTTAAATCGATTTAATTAAGTTTTGCGACCTGTAATCGATATCATACGAAATCGCGGAAATTTCGACTTTGACGTTTTATAACTCCGAAACGGAACACCCTGTATAACTGAATTTTTTACCGAAGCTAGACGCACTATCCCTCTATTAACCCTAAAATTGGAACGTTCCACCTGTAACCGTCTCGGAGAAAAAAATTTGAGATTGCCGAAAAACAGAATTGGACAACACACGAACATTTTCCTGAGCGGCAAGTCGGTATATAGACCGAGCCTGAAAGGCGGTCTATAACTAGATTGCATAGAGCGCCTAATCACCCCCGAGGGGCTCTATAAGGTCGGTAATATCATCATTGTCTTGCCCTGAAAGTTTCGTGTTTCTAGGCCATGTATTAAGGAAGATATCACACTCCTACGGACTGATGATGCAGAATAGAGCGCCCTTCGTAACCGTATCGCTATATACATACAAACACATATTACATATAAATACAATATGTACGATTTCGCTGAAACCCTACTAAATTAAACTTGTCATCTTTCGATCGGCTTTGAACCATACATTAGATAACATCATCTTCCTGAAATGGTCGAGCTGGATGAAGATTGGTGGCGAGCCCTTCGGGCACGCCACTGATGTCTCTATGGAATAAAATTGTGCATACATATTATGAACGTCGCTTCTTTCAATCTAAGAAGCCGTTCGCGAGTTGTAAGTTGTTAACTTTACCCCTAATCGTTGCTATGGCAATCATTAAAATTGAAAATTGCAGAAATATTTTTCAATGATTGACCGAATTCTACTTAGATGCGAAATTTCTACTCTGCAACTCAATAAATAACGGAGAAATCAAATTGATCGTCGTCATGACTACCAAAAATCGACATTATTTTCAAATAAAAAAGTAGTTTACTTCCATCCCTTTCGATAGCCACCTCACTCGTTCCAATCGCAGAAGGCGTCCGCGAGATATAAATTGTCAACTTTATCCTTAATCGTTGCTATGCCAACCATGGGAATCGATTTTTCCAGATATATTTTTGAATGAGTGACCGAATTCTTCCGAGATATCAGTTTTCAACTTTCCAACTCAATGAATAACGAAAATAGCAAATTGTTCATCGTCCCGGCAACGAATTGTCAAAATTATTTTCATATAAAAAAGTAGTGTACTTTCTAACATTTCGATCGTCACTTTACAGGTTTCAATCAGATAAGCCGTTCGCGAGTTAAAAATGATCAACTTTATGCTCAATCGTTGCTATGGTAATCATCGGAATCAAAATTTATAAAAATATTTTTGAATGATTGACCGAATTCTACCCAGATATCAAATTTCAACTCTAAAACTCAATAAATAATGGAAATAGCAAACTGTTCGTCGTCATGGCAACGAAATGTCAAAATTATTTTCACATAAAAAAGTAGCTTACTTCGTTCCCTTTCGATTGCCACCTCACTCGTTTCAATCAGATCAGCCGTACGTGAGTTAGAAATTGTCAACTTTATCCTTAATCGTCGCTATAGAAACCATGCGAATCAAAATTTACACATATAATTTTGAATGATTGACCGAATTCTTCCCATATATCAAATTTCAGCTCTCTAACTCAATAAATATCGGAAATAGCAAATTTTTCGTCGTCATGCCAACGAAATGTCGAAATTATTTTCAAATAAAATAGCTTACTTCCTCCCCTTTCGATTGCCACATCACTCTTTTCAATCGAATAATCCGTTCTCAATTAATAACAAATCTAAGCAAAATTTAACTCAGACCCGTCATTGTGATTTACCCCGTATACTACCTCATGGAATGGCCTTTCTATGATGCTTCGCCGCGTCATCGAAAAATTGTTAAAATTGGTATTTAATGACTAATTCTTCAAATTATATGTTCCGAAATCCACACGGGAAGGTCTATAGAGGCCTTGCCCAGTATTTTTCAAGTCGAAAACGGTTCAGAAACCCTAAAATCTCGCAAGGAAAACTGACATTTTTGCGACATTTCGACCCTTCATATTTTAATACATTTCTCCGTATGAAACTGATTTTGACATGCATTTGCATGGTCTGAGAAAAATTAAAAAAATTCGTATTTAATGGTTAAATCGTCCAATGAAACGTATTTTAACTAAAAATATAAAGTCCGTTTTACCTTTGCCATGTATATTTCAAGCCGAAATCGGTCCAGGAAGCTTCCAATATCGCTACAAAAACTGTTATTTTCATGACATTTTGACAGGTCATATTTTAATTTCTATGTAAAGAGGGTCAGTTTCATTTGTTTTTTTTTTCAAGGCACGGCTTTTATATATGTACTTTTTAAAATTTTTCCTGCAGCGATGCAAAAAAAGGTATTTATTTATAACTTTAACGAAAAAATATGGAGTTTTAATTAGTTAGGAGTGTTCTTAGATGATTAGGGAAGAAAATAAACCAAAAAAGAATCGTTAAATAAGAGAAATAATATATAATAATGCCTTTTAAAGATGAATTTTGGTTGAAAAAAACCGAAAAATTGAGTTTTTACCCCCTAAATGAGGCCCTGGATCACCCATTCGGGATTCATTTTAAAGCCTGATTATATCCCAAAGGGATAGCGTTGAAAAAGTTGGAAGAAATTAGATAGGAAATGATACAGAGTGATTCGAATGTAGAGTTGTCATGAAAAAAAATGGTCAAAAATCGAAATTTAATTATCAATTGCTCCTTTGCTATTAGGAATAAAGGAACTAAAAAATACGTTTGTAACGTATTTCGGCGAGCTCTTTCCGATAAGGCACATGGGATTTCGATTTGGATCCATTTTGACCCCCAAAAAAATTGGCAACCGTCAAAAATTTGCATGAAAATTCGTAATTTCCACTTTTTCCCAAATTTTTCCAATTTCCAGTCGTTTTAGGTATAGGTAAATGTATTGCAAAAAGAAAGTATTTGAGATTCTTTAGTTTTATGTTCAAATACGTTTTTCTGTATGACGTTTCGTTTTCGAGTTATTCAGTGCCAAAATGGGGTCTACAAAGGGCATTTTTCGACATAAAAAAATTCAAAAGAATTACTTCCGATTTTCCGAATACCGCCAATTTCAATAGGGTTCGGAACACCCCGGTCTTCTACAACCTCTGAAAATTTAAATCGATTTAATTCACTTTTGCGACCTGTATCCGATTTCAACGGAAATCGCTGAAATTTCGACTTTGGCGTTTTATATCTCCGAAACGGAACACCGTGTATAACTGAATTTTTTACCAAAGCTAGCCACACTATCCCTCTATTAACCCAGAAAATTTGGTTGCTCCCCCTCGAACCGTTTTCGAGAAAAAAAATTGAAAAGGTGAAAATGTCGAAACGGACGACAACATACATACGCACACACACACATTTTTCTGACCAACGGCTCGGTATATAGAGCGCTGTTGGCGCTCTATAACTAGGGTGCATAGACCGCCTAATCGCCCCCGAGGGGGCTCTATAAGGTCGGTAATATCATCATTGTCATGCCCTGAAAATTTCGTGTTGCTAGGCCATGTATTAAGGAAGATATCACACTCCTTCGGACTGATGATGGAGAATAGACCGCCCTTCGTAACCGTATCGCTACATACATAAAAACGCCTACACGTAGAAACTATTTTTGCCAACGAAAAACTTTTCGGACACCCTGTATACATACAGACAAACATAAACACATATTAATACAAATGTATTCGATTTGCGTGAAATCCGACCTAATAAAGTTTATCTAAGTAATAATAGGAATCCCATACCAAGACTTTTCAGACACCCTGTATACATTCAAACTAACACCCACACGTTTAAATAGGAATATAGTCGATTTACTTAAAATCCGAATTAATTAGGTTTATTTCGGTACTATTAGAAGTATTTGCCCATACCAAGACTTTTCGAACACCCTGTATACGTATATACAACACATATAAAACAAATATAATCGATTTTGCATGAAACCGGTTTAATTACATTTATCCTGGTACTACTAGGAGTATTTGCTCCTACAATGACTTTTTGGACAACTTGTATACAGACATATACCTCCGTACACATAGAAATGCAAATGTATACGATTTGCTTTAAATCCGACAATTAAGTTTATATTTGTACATATAGCAAAGGTATTTGTCCATACAAAGACTTTTCGGACACCCTGTACTATACATACATACAAACACAACAAACACGACACATAGTACACAACTATCCAAATCAATACATTACGGAAATAGCAAATTATTCGTCGTCACGGCAGCGGAAAATCAAAATTATTTTCACATAAAAAAGTAGCTTACTTCCTTCCCTTTCGATTGCCACTTCAGTCGTTTCAATCAGATAAGCCGTGCGTGAGTTAGAAATTGTCAACTTTATCCTTAATCGTTGCTATAGAAACCATGGGAATCGATTTTTACAGATATATTTTTGAATGATTGACCGAATTCTTCGCAGATATCAAATTTCAACTATCCAACTCAATACATTACGGAAATAGCAAATTATTCGTCGTCACGGCAACGGAAAATCAAAATTATTTTCACATAAAAAAGTAGCTTACTTCCTTCCATTTCGATTGCCACTTCAGTCGTTTCAATCAGATAAGCCGTGCGTGAGTTAGAAATTGTCAACTTTATGCTTAATCGTTGCTATAGAAACCATGGGAATCGATTTTTACAGATATATTTTTGAATGATTGACCGAATTCTTCCCAGATAACAAATTTCAACTATCCAACTCAATACATTACGGAAATCGCAAATTATTCGTCGTCAGGGCAACGGAAAATCAAAATTATTTTCACATAAAAAAGTAGCTTACTTCCTTCCTTTCGATTGCCACTTCAGTCGTTTCAATCAAATAAGCCGTGCGTGAGTTAAAAATTGTCAACTTTATCCTTAATCGATGCTATGCCAACCATGGGAATGGATTTTTACAGATATATTTTTGAATGAGTGCCCGAATTATTCCCAGATATCAAATTTCAACTATCCAACTCAATACATTACGGAAATCGCAAATTATTCGTCGTCACGGCAACGTAAAATCAAAATTATTTTCACATAAAAAAGTAGCTTACTTCCTTCCCTTTCGATTGCCACTTCAGTCGTTTCAATCAGATAAGCCGTGCGTGAGTTATAAATTGTTAACTTTATCCTAAATCGTTGCTATGCCAACCATGGGAATTGATTTTTCCAGATATATTTTTGACTGATTTACCGAACTCTTTCCAAATATCAAATTTCAACTCTCCAACTCAATAAATACCGGGAATAGCAAATTGTTAGTCGTCACAGCAACGAAAAATCAAAATTATTTTCACATAAAAAGTGGCTTGCTTCCTCCCCTTTCGATTGCCACTTCAGTCGTTTGAATCAGATAAGCCGTGCGCGAGTTAGAAATTGGCAACTTTATCCTTAACCGTTGCAGTAGAAACCACGCGAATCAAAATTTTACACATATAATTTTGAATCATTGACCGACTTCTTCCCTTAAATCAAATTTCAACTCTCCAACTCAATAAATAATGAAAATAGCTAGTTGTTCGTCGTCATGCCAACGAAATGTGAAATTATTTTCAAATAAGAAAATTGCTTACTTCCTCCCCTTTCGATTGCCACATCACTCTTTTCAATCGACTAAGCCGTTCTCAATTAATATCAAACCTAAGCAAAATTTAAATCAGACCCGTCATTGTGATTTACACCGTATACTACCTAATGGAATAATACATTTCTATGATGCTTTGCAGCGTCATCGAAAAATTGTTAAATATGGTATTTAATGCGTACTTCTTCAAATTATATGTTCCGGAATAGACAAGGGAAGGTCTATAGAGGCGTTGCCCGGTACTTTTCAAGCCCAAAACGGTCCAGAAACCCTAAAATTCTCGCAAGAAGAACTGGCATTTTGGCGACATTTAGACCCTTCATATTATAATACATTTCTCCGTATAAACTGATTTTTAAATCTATTTGCAGGGTCTCAGAAAGATAAAAAAAATTGGTATTTAGTGCTTAAATCGCCCAATGAAATGCACCATAATTAAAAATATAAAGTCCATTCTGTCTTTTCCATGTATATTCCAAGCCGAAATGGGCCCAGGATCTCTCCAAAATCACTAAAAATACTGACATTTTTGCATAATTCTGACAGGTCATATTTTTTAATTTCGACGTAAAGATAGGCTGCTTCAACTGATTTTCCAAGGCAGACTATTAATATATGCATTTTTTAAAATTTTTCCTGCAGCGAAGCAAAAAAACCTTTTTATTTATAACTTTAACGAAAAAATATGTAATTTTAATTAGTGTGGAGTATTCTCAGATGATGGGGGAAGGAAATAATCCAAAAAAGAACCGTTAAATAACAGAAATAATATATAATAATGCCATTTAAAGATGAATTTTGGTTGAAACAAATAGAAAAAATGAGTTTTTACCTCCTAGATCGGGTCCTGGATCACCAGTTCGGGATTTATTTTAAAGCCTGATTATATCCCCAAGGGATAGCGATGAAAAAGTTGGAAGAAATTAGATAGGAAAAGATACAGAGTGATTCAAATGTAGAGATGTCATAAAAAAAATCGTAAAAAATCTAAATTTAATTATCGATTGCTCCTTTCCTATTAAGAATGAAGGGACCAAAAAATACGTTTATAACGTAGTTCGGCGAGGTCTTTCCGATAAGGCGCATGGGATTTCGATTTGAATCCATTTTCACCCCGAAAAAAATTAAAAACCGTCAAAAATTTGCATGAAAATTCGTAATTTCCAGTTTTTCCCAAATTTTTCCAATTTCCAGTGGTTTTAGGTATAGGTAAATGTATTGCAAAAAGAAAGTATTTGAGATTCTTTAGTTTTATGTTCAAATACGTTTTTCTGTCCGATGTTCCGGCGACCGACTTATTAAGCGCCAAAGAGGAGTCTGCAAACGGCATTTTTCGACAAAAAAAAATTCAAAAGAATTACTTCCCATTTTCCGAATACCGCCAGTTTCAATAGGGTTCTGAAGCACCCGGTCCTCTACAACCTCCGAAAATTTAAATCGATTTAATTAAGTTTTGCGACCTGTAATCGATTTCATACGATTTCGCGGAAATTTCGACTTTGGCGTTTAATAACTCCAAAACGGAACACCCTGTGTAAATGAATTTTTTACTGAAGCTAGTCACACTATCACTCTATTAACCCAGAAAATTTGAACGTGCCACCTGCAACCATCTCGGAGAAAAAAAATTGAGATTGTCGAAAAACACGATTAACCAACCGGCGAACATTTTTCTGACCAAGGAGGGGGTATATAGACCGCTTTCGCGGTCTATAACTAGATTGCATAGAGCGCCTAATCGCCCCCCGAGGGGGCTCTATAAGGTCGGTAATATCATCATTGTCATGCCCTGAAAGTTTCGTGTTTCTAGGCCATGTATTAAGGAAGATATCACACTCCTACGGACTGATGATGCAGAATAGAGCGCCCTTCGTAACCGTATCGCTATATACATACAAACACATATTACATATAAATACCATATGTACGATTTCGCTGAAACCCTACTAAATTAAACTTGTCATCTTTCGATCGGCTTTGAACCATACATTAGATAACATCATCTTCCTGAAATGGTCGAGCTGGATGAAGATTGGTGGCGAGCCCTTCGGGCACGCCACTGATGTCTCTATGGAAAAAAATTGTGCATACATATAATGAACGTCGCTTCTTTCAATCTAAGAAGTCGTTCGCGCGTTGTAAGTTGTTAACTTTACCCCTAATCGTTGCTATGGCAATCATTAAAATTGAAAATTGCAAAAATATTTTTCAATGATTGACCGAATTCTACTTAGATGCGAAATTTCTACTCTGCAACTCAATAAATAACGGAGAAATCAAATTGATCGTCGTCATGACTACCAAAAATCGAAATTATTTTCAAATAAAAAAGTAGTTTACTTCCATCCCTTTCGATAGCCACCTCACTCGTTCCAATCGCAGAAGGCGTCCGCGAGTTATAAATTGTCAACTTTATCCTTAATCGTTGCTATGCCAACCATGGGAATCGATTTTTCCAGATATATTTTTGAATGAGTGACCGAATTCTTCCGAGATATCAGTTTTCAACTTTCCAACTCAATAAATAACGAAAATAGCAAATTGTTCATCGTCCCGGCAACGAAATGTCAAAATTATATTCACATAAAAAAGTAGTGTACTTTCTAACATTTCGATCGTCACTTTACTGGTTTCAATCAGATAAGCCGTTCGCGAGTTAAAGATGATCAACTTTATGCTCAATCGTTGCTATGGTAATCATCGGAATCAAAATTTATAAAAATATTTTTGAATGATTGACCGAATTCTACCCAGATATCAAATTTCAACTCTAAAACTCAATAAATAATGGAAATAGCAAACTGTTAGTCGTCATGGCAACGAAATGTCAAAATTATTTTCACATAAAAAAGTAGCTTACTTCGTTCCCTTTCGATTGCCACCTCACTCGTTTCAATCAGATCAGCCGTACGTGAGTTAGAAATTGTCAACTTATCCTTAATCGTTGCTATAGAAACCATGCGAATCAAAATTTACACATATAATTTTGAATGATTGACCGAATTCTTCCCATATATCAAATTTCAGCTCTCTAACTCAATAAATATCGGAAATAGCAAATTTTTCGTCGTCATGCCAACGCAATGTCGAAATTATTTTCAAATAAAATAGCTTACTTCCTCCCCTTTCGATTGCCACATCACTCTTTTCAATCGAATAATCCGTTCTCAATTAATAACAAATCTAAGCAAAATTTAAATCAGACCCGTCATTGTGATTTACCCCGTATACTACCTCATGGAATAGCCTTTCTATGATGCTTCGCCGCGTCATCGAAAAATTGTTAAAATTGGTATTTAATGACTAATTCTTCAAATTATATGTTCCGAAATCCACACGGGAAGGTCTATAGAGGCGTTGCCCGGTATTATACAAGTCGAAAACGGTTCAGAAACCCTAAAATCTCGCAAGGAAAACTGGCATTTTTGCGACATTTCGACCCTTCATATTTTAATACATTTCTCCGTATGAAACTGATTTTGACATGCATTTGCATGGTCTGAGAAAAATTAAAAAAATTCGTATTTAATGGTTAAATCGTCCAATGAAACGTATTTTAACTAAAAATATAAAGTCCGTTTTACCTTTGCCATGTATATTTCAAGCCGAAATCGGTCCAGGAAGCTTCCAATATCGCTACAAAAACTGTTATTTTCATGACATTTTGACAGGTCATATTTTAATTTCGATGTAAAGGGGGTCAGTTTCATTTGTTTTTTTTCAAGGCACGGCTTTTATATATGTACTTTTTAAAATTTTTCCTGCAGCGATGCAAAAAAAGGTATTTATTTATAACTTTAACGAAAAAATATGGATTTTTAATTAGTTAGGAGTGTTCTTAGATGATCAGGGAAGAAAATAAACCAAAAAAGAATCGTTAAATAAGAGAAATAATATATAATAATGCCTTTTAAAGATGAATTTTGGTTGAAAAAAAACGAAAAAATGAGTTTTTACCCCCTAAATGCGGCCCTGGATCACCCATTCGGGATTTGTTTTAAAGCCTGATTATATCCCCAAGGGATAGCGTTGAAAAAGTTGGAAGAAATTAGATAGGAAAAGATACAGAGTGATTCAAATGTAGAGATGTCATGAAAAAAAATCGGAAAAAATCTAAATTTAATTATCGATTGCTCTTTTCCTATTAAGAATGAAGGAACCAAAAAATACGTTTATAACGTAGTTCGGCGAGGTCTTTCCGATAAGGTACATGGGATTTCGATTTGAATCCATTTTGACCCCCAAAAAAATTGACAACCGTCAAAGATTTGCATGAAAATTCGTAATTTCCAGTTTTTCCCAAATTTTTCCAATTTCCAGTCGTTTTAGGTATAGGTAAATGTATTGCAAAAAGAAAGTATTTGAGATTCTTTAGTTTTATGTTCAAATACGTTTTTCTATCCGAGGCTCCGGCTTCGACTTATTCAGTGCCAAAGTGGGGTCTACAAGCAGCATTTTTCGACATAAAAAAATTCAAAAAAATTACTTCCCATTTTCCGAATACCGCCAGTTTCAATAGGGTTCTGAAGCTCCCGGTCCTCTACAACCTCAGAAAATTTAAATCGATTTAATTTAGTTTTGCGACCTGTAATCGATTTCATAGGAATTCGCGGAAATTTCGACTTTGACGTTTAATAACTCCGAAACGGAACACCCTCTGTAACTGAATTTTTTACCGAAGCTAGTCACACTATCCCTCTATTAACCCAGAAAATTTGAACGTTCCACTTCCAACCATCTCGGAGAAAAAAAATTGAGATTGTCGAAAAACACGATTTGTCAACCGGCGAACATTTTCCTCACGGACGGGTCGGTATATAGAGCGCTGTTGGCGCTCTATAACAACTAAAACGTTTTAAAGGGTTTATGTCACCGGATTTTTTATTGAATGCAAATAGTAAAGCATTAAAAATATTCCTTTGCAACAAAACAGGTGTTTTTTGTTCGGTTCTTTTGACTCGCCCGAAAGCTTTATACTAGGACAGCGACAGCGAACCGCTCTGAATATCGCACTTGTTTCGTCCATTGACAAAAAATAATAATTTCAGTTTATTTTGGGGCTCCTTAAAAATAAAAATATGGATGGATTTGATTTCAAGGAAGTCTCGTTTCGGAAGTTTTAAAAGCATTATTAAGACCGCCTACCGGCGGTCTTTATACCGAGCCGTCCGTGAAAAAAATGTGTGTCGGTTGCCGTCATTTTCGACATTTTCACCATCTCAATTTTTTTCTCGAAAATGGTTGGAGAGAGAGCGATCAAATTTTCAGGGTTAATAGAGGGATAGTGCATCTAGCTTCGATAAAAAATTCAGTTATACAGGGTGTCACGTTTCAGAGTTATTAAAGGTCAAAGTCGAAATTTCCGCGATTTCGTATGATACACGATACAAGTCGCAAAACTTAATTAAATCGATTTAAATTTTCGGAGGTTGTAGGGCACCGGGAGCTTCCGAACCCTATTGAAATTGGTGAGTATCGGAAAATGGGAAGTAATTCTTTTGAATTTTTTTAGGTCGAGAATTGCCGTTTGCAGACCCCTCTGGTTGGGAAAGGTGCGTTTCCTATGGGGCGGCTGACGCACAGCGTCTGACGCCTAGTACTGCTCATGTGACAATTTAATTTATCCGTTTCTTTTCGAGCGTCAGACGCAAGCGTCAACGTCAAATGGATATTGTGGCGTCAGCCGTTTGCATCAGACGCTGTGCGGCAGCCGCGTGCGTCAGCCGCCCCATAGGAAACGCACCTTAACTCGAAAACCAAACGTCGGACAAAAAACGCATTCTTACAAAAAACTTTAAAAACTCAAATACTTTCTTTTTGCAATATATTTACCTATGCCTAAAATGGCTGGAAAACGGATTTATTTGAGAAAAACTGGAAAATTAAATTTTAGAAGAGCTCGTCAAAATACGTAGAATCCATATTTTTTAGTTTTTTCATTCATAATAGGAAGGGAGCAATCGACGATTAAATTTCCATTTTTTGCCCTTGACCTCGGTACATTTGAATCACTCTGTATTTTTCATATCTACTTTTTTCCAAATTTTTCAACGCCTTCTTATAGAGGGATAATCAGGCTTTAAAATTAATCTCGAGTGGGTAATCCAGTATCGTATTTAGGGGATCAAAACTTTTTTTTTTGATTTTTTTTTCTACTTTCAACCGGCGGTATTAAATACTAAATTTCTAATTAAGTGGTTCTTTCTGCCTTCATAATATGCGCTGAATATCTAGGTATACCTTCCAATGATTTAAATCGATTATTTTTTCGTTTCACTTATAAATAATTAGGTTTATTTGAATCGGGGACGGGCAAAATTTAAGAATTTTAAAATTTTCCTTCATCCAGGTCCCAAAATATTTATGTAAAGTATCCAAGTTTACAGCAAGGACACGGCGCGCCGCGGCGCCGTATCAGTGAAGCTGCCTTGCCACATGAGTACGGTTCGAATTAAACGAACGATTTTTCTGCATAATCTAAACAAGGATGTTGTGTAAGTGTGGCAACACACGTTTATTTTAGGTTTTGGAGTACATTACAATCAGGGACGTATTTAAATTAAAGCCAGAGGATAAATTTAATTGACTCTGATTTGAAGCAAATCGTTTATATTATTTATTTTCTATATGTGGGTGTTTGTATGTATGTATACAGGGTGCCCGAAAAGTCTTAGTTTATATAAATATTGTTGCCATTAGTACGAACATAAACTTAATTCAGTCGGATTTCTCGCAAATCGTAAATATACTGCTATTTATTTGTATACAGGGTGTCCAAAAAGTCTTTGTATGGGCAAATATTTTTGCTATTTGTACGGAGATAAAATTAATTGATTCGGATTTTAAGAAAATCGTATGTTTGTATAATTTTGTATGGGTGTCTGGATGTACGTATAAGGGTGTCCGCAAAGTCTTAGAATGTTCGAAGATAATTAAGTCGGATTTTAAGCAAATCGTATATATTTGTATTTTTTGTATAAGTGTATATTATGTATACAGGTCAAAAATGCCATGTGTGGGTGTATGTATACAGGGTGTCCGAAAAGTCTTAGTACTGGCAAATACTTCTAGTAGTACCAAGATAAACCTAATTAAGTCGGATTTCAGGCAAATCGCATATGTATTTATATGTGTCGATATTTGTATGTATGTATGTATACAGGGTATCCGAAAAGTCATAGTATGGGCAAATATTTCTATTGGTACTAATATAAACTTAATTAAGCCGGATTTTTAGAAAATCGTCTATATTTGTATTTATATGTGTGGTTATTGGTATGTATGTATACAGGGTGTCCAAAAAGTCTTTGTATGGGCAAATATCCGTCTGGCGAGCGGAAGACCCTGAAAAAATTGCGCGTCTGGGGAGAGGATGACCTTGGGGAAAATACGTGTCTGGGGAGCGGACGACCTTGGAAAAATGTTTCTATATGTGGTGTGTATGTATGCAGCGATACGGATACGAAAGGCGATCTAAACTTAAAGATGATATTTTAGAAAATTGGGATTCAGGTTTTGCTACTAATATAGTCTTTCTCGATTTGGCTAAAGCCTTCGATTCTCTAAATCATGAAATGTTATTAGCAAAGCTTAAATATATAGGTTTTAGTCAAAAATCTTGTCAGTGGTTCAAACATTATTTATCTGACAGAAAACAAGTGACAAAAATTGCAAACGAATACATTTGTGACATTTCAAATTCACTGCCAATTTCCAGAGGTGTTCCACAAGGATCAGTATTAGGCCCTTTATTATTTATTATATACACTTGATTTTCATTTATCAATTAAACACGGCAATCTTTTAGCTTTTGCAGATGATACTCAAATATACCACTCAATCAAATACACAGATTTAAAAAATAGTATTTCTTTAATCAATAAGGATCTTTTAAATATTTCAAAAACTATAACTGATCATGGATTAAAAATAAATGAAAATAAAACAAACTTAATTTTAACTGGTCCTAAAACACTAATCACTAAAATAAAAAATAATTCTGATTTCAAAATTGTTCTTAACAATAATTTTAAGATAACTTTAATCGAATATAGTAAAAATCTTGGAGTAATTTTTGATCAGTATCTAAATTTTAATGAACATATAAAAAATATAATTAAAAAAGCATACTACAAACTAAGAATTTTATATAATTTTAAGGACTACTTAAATACCGATACTAAACTTAGGCTGGTTGATTCAATAATTCTAAGTGGTTTAGATTATTGTGATATAATTTATCACAAAAATATCAGTAACGAAGACAAACAGAAATTACAAATTCTTCAAAATAACTGTTCGTTTTTCAATAGGACTAAAAAAATATGATCACGTATCACCTACCTTTAACAAACATAATATAATTAAATTAGAAAAAAGACGCGAAATCCACTTATCCTGTTTTATATATAAAATAATTGTAACTCAGAAACCTAGATATTTATTTGAAAAAATTGAATTCAGGAATAATATTCATAATGTTAATACTAGAAATCAGAACACAATAGAAATACCTAAACATCATACTGAAAAATATAAGTCTTCGTTTAAATATACATCTTCTGTAATTTTTAATACTATTCCTCCTAGTCTAAGGGGCTTAAGCTATATAACTTTTAAAAATAATATAAAAAATTACTTAGTAGGGGTAGGATTGGAAGAATGATTTCTTATAAATCAAAATCCTACCCATTTATGCCAACTAGTATACTACTGTCATTTTTTGGTTTTCTTTTTTACTTTTATCAATTTTATATTTATATTTTACATTGTTTTTATTGGCATAAATAAACATCTTTATTATTATTATTATTATTATTATTATTATTATTATTATTATTATTCTTGATCATCAGTCCGAAGGAGTGTGATATCTTTTTTAATACGTGCTCTAGAAACACGAAATTTTCAGGCCATGACAATGATGATACTACCGGTACTATAGAGCCCCCTCGAGGGGCGATTAGGCGGTCTACGCATACTAGTTTGTCACCGAGAATTTTGTTATGGATTGAAAATATATAATTTTCATCATAGAGTCTTCGTCAGTTAACAGCTGTTAGAGGGGAATAAGCAGGAATATATTTTGAAGTTCCGCCACTGTGTGCAACATTCAAAACGTGAAGTTGTCAATAGAATAGCTACAAATGGTGAGAAAGAACTCGAAATACTGTTACAAGTTCAGGAGATTCCCCAAGTTAGTGGCCGTAAATTAGCTTTACTGTGTGATACGTCACAGTCAACGGCAAACCGACCAGTGGTTTTGGTGTTGAACTTCACGGACTCGGTGTGAATTCTCCGTTGCATAACAAAGCATATTGTGTCTATTGATAGCACCATTACTTCTAAATGTAGCCTCATCTGAATATATTATATAAAAAAAATTGGTTTACTTTAATTTGGGCACATAACCATTGGCAGTAAGTTACGAGCCTTTGAAAATCTTCATCGTGAAGTTCCTGATGTAACTCAATTTGGTAGGGGTGGTATTTACACTTGCGCGTTGTTCGGTTTGCCGTTGACTGTGACGTATCACACAGTGAAGCTAATTTACGGCTACTAACTTGGGAATTCTCCTGAACTTGTAACAGTATTTCGAGTTCTTTCTCACCATTTGTAGCTGTTCAATTGACAACTTCACGTTTTGAATGTACCACACTGCCGGTTGAATCAAAACGTTCCATTAAATTTTGAAAACTCCGAGGACTGGGTGTTCGCCGCTCAGGATATTTCGTCCTGTATAATCTTTCGGCAAAAAGACAATTTTTATCTGCCTCGCCCAAAACATAAATCATATCGATTAATTCATTTTTAGAAAAATTCGTTTTGAGTATAAATAACTGGACAATAAAAACTCTTAACTTTAAAACCGATCTGATTCTTAATGTCGTCCACTAACATTATTTTTATTTGTTTTCCACGGCTACTGAGATCCATTGACAAAAGATGCTATAGTAAACTTTCTCTTAGATCTCGCAGTATGGTGGCCAAGTCACTTGTCATTTATGACACCCTGTTGATGTCTGGTCTATTTTACGTTTAGAGGTTGGCTGAAAGACAGGACCGGACTTGTACTCACCATTTAACTTAAATAATAAACACCAATAAAATCTAGTCTCAAATCTATAAAGTCCAAAAATAAAATGTTTAAAACACACCCTATACAAAAAACACCCACTGAAACACCAACATCATAAACACAAAACACCAAAATTAAACAAAAATAAAACGACGCGACCTTTCGTATCAGCTTGATACGGCCCACTACTCACTACTACTGATCTAGGCACCATTAGATAAAAGTGACATTTTTAATTAGAAGTTTTCTGACTTTGGGCCTAGAAATAAAACCCCTGTAAATGAGATGTTAAATATTTCATAGTTGAGCGCCGTCTCTCTCTCCCACTATATCCAGAAGGCCCATCTTAAAATAAACACCTTTTCTAATATCTGGCATCTTTTGTACACACACTCTTATTTCACTGAGATGGTCTGTATTAGAAAAGGTATCATTTGTATTAACGAATTTTTGTCTGTTTTCATATGAGAAATATCGAAATACAACCACACTACGCCCATAAATTACGGAATAGTTTTAAAAAATGTCTATATTTAAATTGCTCGTATTTTCACTAATATTGAACCGATTTTAATATTCTTTGTTTTTGGCTAATATGTAATTCCTTCTAGAGTTTAGCACATGCAATGCCATAGTAAGCTTGGCTGTACAGGGAAACGCAAGAAGTACGTGTACATGTAAATTTCATAAAATTTAAATTTGATGTATGGCAAATAACTGCATAAAATTTTTTTTTTGTGTTCTCGTTAGAATTTTATTTGCAGAAATCATTGGCACAGGTTAATATAGTCCGCCATTCGGTTCCTGGTAAATACAAAATTATGTTTCTTTGGAAATGTCTTTAGAACTGTAAAAGAATGTTGGCGATTTTTTAAATCTTTGTTGGAAAGCTTACAATTACAAACTATCAGATTCAATACAGAGTGCCTCCCAAAATATAATAACGTTTTTTTCTTTATTTAACGTTTCTTTAGTTAATTAACGACAAGAGAATAGTGATTGCAATCCCGCAGGGCATTTGCGGGATTGGTTCTAATCCCGCGGGATCCCGCATAGGTTTTTTAATTTACTAAAATTCGATAAATTAATGTTTATTTAATTAATTATTATTGGACCAGCTTTAATTTTTTATTATAAAAATCAACAAATAGCCGTATTTCAGTTAAAAAAAATAATTTAAAATCTAGCATCTCTTAACTATACTATGACTATAAATCAATCAAATTTCTTCTTAATTAAAATAACAAGTAAGTTTGGGCAAATAAACTTCAAATGTTTATACGCGGGATCCCGCATAGGTTTTTTAATTTTATAAAATTCGATAAATTAACGTTTATTTAATAAATTATTAAACCAACTTTCATTTTTTACTATAAATGTCAAAAATTAACAGTATTTCAGTCAACAAAATTATGTAATTTAAAGTCTAGCCTCTCTTAACTATACTACTATGACTATAAATCAGTCAAATTTCTTATCAATTAAAGTAACAAGTAACTTTGGGCAAATGAACTTCAAATGTTTGTACGCTGGATCCCACATAGGATTTTTAATTTTATAAAATTCGATAAATTAACGTTTATTTAATTAATTATTAAACCAACTTTAATGTTTTACTATAAATATCCAAAATTAACAGTATTTCAGTCAACAAGATTATGTAATTTAAAGTCTAGCCTCTCTTAACTATACTACTATGATTATAAATCAGTCAAATTTCTTATCAGTTAAATTAACAAGTAACTTTGGGCAAATGAACTTTAAATGTTTATTATTTTTCTACCTGAGATAATAAGTCTTACTAGTTTTTATAGTAAATCACATTAGTTTGATTGTAAGGTAAGTAAGATATTTATAATACTTAAGTAGTCTTATTAATTTTCATATTATAATACCGCGGATATTTGGCAGATATACGTTTTCGCGTTATTTTTTAAGAGTGTACGGCTTTTTCATGGCTATTCGGATCCGCATAGCTGGTGCGGGATCCCCCAGGTCGTCAAATGATGCGGGATCCCACTTTGCGGGATTGCAATCCCTACAAGAGAAACTATAAAAACTAACTAGCAATAAAACTTAGTAGACTTAGATTCCCGGCTTTGGTCTGGAAAGGAGCTGGAAATTCCAGCTACTATTCCAACCGTAAGCATGTGGTTGTGCATGTCGTACTAAAAATATAATTTTCTCCAATACCGCGAGCAGAAGGCACAACGTGTTCTCGTAGGATCTTCGCAGTGTACCGATCGGTCGTTAAATGCTTCATAATGACCCAAGTCCGTTTTTACCACCACATTTATAGAGAAATATCTATACCCGCACCATTCGGGTCTCCGGTGGCCGAGTTGGTACGGCGCCAGCTTTGCAACCGAGAGGTGCGGGTTCGAATCCCGCTTCGACCATGGATATTTTGTGAGTGTTAATTGGAAGGTGGTAGAGGATTTCTTCCTCGACCGAGGTGGTACCACCCCACACATCCTCTTAGAGGGCTGGTGAAGTCCCTACGGATGTTTCCAGCTCTGGATGTGTGAGTCGGATTTCCCCAGTACACTTTCGGTACATAGTACTTAGACTCCTGTCTTCGTGGGCTGTCAGAACATGAAAAAAAAAATTAGCGATTTCTTACCGTAACTAACTGCTTCCTTAAAATTACACTGTACATAATGATCTCCGAAAAACTCTCATCTATCTCCTCTATCATTACCGTAGGAACAAAAACGGAACTCGACACTAAATAAGTCATTAAGCCCACTCACTTTCACCCCACTGCAAATAATTATAATAATAATAAAGTTTGTAACAGACTTTAATAAGTACAAAACTGTTAAGCAGTGTATTGCGTGTTGCCTAAGAGTGGGAAGCTTCCGCGATGCTAGAGACACTTACCTTAATTGATCATTATTGTAACTAGAATATAAGGGTTGTTGTTGTTGTCAAGTAAAAAAGGTAATACAGTTAAAATTGACGGGAGATCACAGCTCAGTTTTTTAGTTTTATTTCGGCGTTTCACCCTATGACACTTACTTTGTTAGTGAAAGTTAACATTGTTACACTAGCGCCCTAACGTGGGCGGTCGAAAGAGAAAATCGCGAGTGTTGTGAAATCCATGTTTAAGTGCCGGCCGAACTTTTCGGAAGACGTCCATATTTTTTTCTTTTTCCGATTCGCACCGATTTGCTTCTACATATGACATCACCGGATTAGTTTCGCAATCGGAAAGGATTAAGGACTATTTTGGTTTTGTACTGTTTTAATGTTGTGTTTAGTGCATTATTTCAAGAAATCTAGCTGAACGTCAATGTTGTCTGGCTATATTCCCCAGACTTTCCGCTTAGCAACAGTGTTAGAATTTGTAATCTTAAACGAGTGTTAACGAGTTTGTATTAATTAATTTAGGCTGATGCTATTGTAAGTACATGTTGTTTCAATATTTTGTTTCGACTACGGACAACGAAGCAACGAACATTGATTCTTCAAAAGCAAGAAGTCCATATTTGTTGCGTTCAAGGAAAAGTTTATCTAACAACATGAGTGTTACACCAACAAACGAACAATTTCAAGAACTTTATCCCGTTTGACGGTATCTGCTCAACAACCAGGGCAAAGTGTTTCACAAGCCCCTGCGCTTACCGGTAATTTCACAAAATGTAATTCCAGATTTGACGATTCGAAAGACTCTGATGTAAGTGCGTTTATCGATGCGAATGAAATTTATAAAGACTGCACGCAAATCACTGACGAAAACGCGCTTAAAGTACTGCCTATGTTACTTGATGGTTTTGCCGCGACATGGTTTCAAGGCGTTAAACAGACATTAACGATATGGAAGACTTACTAAAATTACCTTTCGGTCCAAGTAAACCTCCTTGTGTATATCGTGAACTTTTCACCCAAGAACATGACTTTAAAACCAAAACAGATGTGTTGATTTGTAAAACACGCGCTATTCTTGCTCAGTTACCCAGTGTGACTGTAACTGAGACTGTTCAACTTGATATGGTGTACGGACTATTGCATAAAAGAATTCGCGCGAAAGTGCCACGTGATAAAATAAACTCTTTTCAAGAACTTTTAACACATGCTCGCATAGCCGAGGAAACGTTTGACGTGTCAGGCAAACATTTAGACCAAAAAGACAAAAAACGCTGTGTGTATTGTAAAAATATCGGCCATGTTAGACGAGTGTCGCAAGATTAGGCAGAACAATGCAAACGGTCAACAAGAACATTCAAATAAACTCGCATCTATGAGTACATCAAATCAGGGCGCATCTTTGTTGTGTTATGGTTGTGGTACTCCAGGTTTCGTCCGTAGTAATTGTCCAAACTGTTCTAATAAAACTGCTAGTACTTGTACTAAAGGTCCTCTCAGGGCCACTGAATTTTTATGCACTTCTTCTGAAGAAGATCCTTTTTTGGTCCATTAGCCCAGTAAATATTCTAGGACATAATGGTTATGCTTACATAGATACAGGTGCTAAATCAAGTATTGCTGGTTCTATGCTGACAGCTATTACTTAACGGTAATGTTCCTTATATACCATATACCACATTATTAGAGCCACTAATCTTATTCTTGACATACCAAATAATGTATATTATTTCAGCGAAGACCCACCCATATGCAATATTCATTTTGTGCAGAGAAGGATATATCACCTTGTGTAGTAAATACTAGGTCTTTCTGATATTACGGCACGTTCAAATGAAGGTCGTTCCCTGCAGCTAAAACAAAAGGAAAGGTTAAACACCGTTTTGAATGAAAAGGCAAGTAGTTGTGAACCCAGCAATGAACCTACACCTTATGCCGAACATTCGATTGTCTTACTTGATGACAATCCATTAGCTGTGCCCCCTTACCGCATGTCAGAAGTTAAAAAGAACCAGCTTCAAGAAGAATTGAACAAATTACTTGAAAGTGGTACGATTGAAGAATGTGGGTCACCCTATGCTGCCCCGGTGGTTTTGGTACCCAAAACGGATGGAGGAATAAGCGTGACAATTGATTACAGGAAAATTAATGCCACAACTAGGAAGGACCAATGGCCATTACCAAGGATAGATGACCTACTCCATGGAGCTAAAAAGACCAATTTTATGTCCACCCTTGATTTAAAAAGCGGCTATCACCAAGTCAGTGTCGAACTTTCTGATAGAGAAAACTGCTTTTGTTACGCCCTTTGGTACCTTTAGGTACACTCGCATGCCATTTGACCTTTGTACGGCCCCATCCACGTTCCAGAGATTAATGGATCGTTTCCGATCAAGTCTTCCTGATATTTTTCTTTTAGTTTATCTTGACGATTTAATTGTTATTTCCAATAGTTCCGAAGAACATCTCACGGACCTCCAAAAGGTTTTCTTTAAACTAAACACATTTAAATTAAAATGAAACCGAGCAAAATGTTATTTCTGTTGTGATTCAGTCCGATACCTTGGACATGTTATTACCACTGCAGGTATACTACCTGGTGATTCCAAAGTATCTGCTATAATGAACATGACCTCCCCGAAAAATGTTAAAGAACTCCTAAGCTTCTTGCAAACTTGCTCTTGGTTTCGTCGTTTCATTGAAAACCTTGCCCACATATAAAAACCTCTGTCTTCATTAACAAATAAAAATGCAAACTGGCAATGGGAAGAGTCCCAAGTCGCTTCTTTTAATCAGTTAAAAATGTTGTTAAGCACTGCCCCAATTCTCAGACAATTTCCAGGTTGCCTTTTATCTTACGAACAGGCTCCAGCAGGTAATCACTGGGAGTATGCCTACTCCAGGGGGAGGGCAAGGATAAACGCCCAGTTGAATATGCCTCAAGATTATTGACTCAAGCTGAACAAAACTACAGTACCACGGAGAGGGAAGCTCTTGCTGTTGTGTGGGCGGTAAATAAATTTAGGGGCTACATAGGAAATGCAACTGTCATTGTCCAAAGTGACCACCAACCCCTACGTTGGCTGATGTCTTTAAAAACACCTACTGGCCGCTTTGCTCGATGGGCTTTAAGTTTACAGGCCTATGACCTACGTATTGATTACATTGCTGGTAAGAAGAATGTGATTGCTGACACCCTATCAAGACCACCTAGAGAAGAATCTGACGATTATATTAATCTCGTTACCGTAGACCTGCTTATATAGAATTGTCTAGTAAATGCACAGTTAGCCATCCAGAGGTGAAGAAAATTATTGACGGGTTAGAAAGCTCTGTTGTTGGTATTGACTTTAAAATATGGATTGAAAGAGGATATATTATGTCCAATGGAATTCTTTACCGTTATACTCCTGAGGTTGACGAAAAAGAAGCTCAACGAGTAGCAGCTAAGACTCAAGTTCCAAATATCTTGAGAGAATACCATGATGCGGAAACAGCGGGACACTATGGAATTGAACATACCTATCAACGCATAGCACGCAGATACTATTGGCCTGGAATGAGAAAAGCCATTGCTTCTGCAAACTTCTGCAAACCCCAGTGCAGTCACAGAGGTTTGAAATAGTTTCTATAGACCTATTTGGTTCACTTCCAGAAACTTCAAATGGATTTCGATGGATTTTTATTGTTGAGGACACCACCAGTCGTTGGACAGAAATGTTTCCCCTACGGACTGCCACTGCCGAAGCATGCGTTCGCTGTTTAATAGATGAGATAATTCTTAGGTATGGAGTGCCTAGAAGGATAACTAGTGACAACGGTGCCCAATTTGTTGGAGCAGTCATGCAACAAGTAGCCCACTGTTTGGGTTTTCATCAAAGTCTAACCCCCGTATACCATCCAGAATCTAATCCCGTTGAACGGAAAAATAGGGATACCATACTTCGTGATTGGACAAGCTGCCCGCAGTAAGATTTGCTATCAACACTGCAAAGTGTGAATCTACTGGTTATACACCAGCTTACCTTACTTTTGGTCGTGAGCTAAGAACCCCAGATGTCAACCGTGATATGCGAGCCATTACTCAAAATGATAACTTTATACCGCAAATAACCCCATATCTACTGACTTTAAGTACCACTCTGCAAGAAGCTCGTGAAAAACACAAACAAAGCCAAGACGCCCTATGACCTACCAGCTGGGTGACAATGCTCTTGTGTAGTCAAAACCCATGTGTTAAGTAAAGCCAGTAATCAGTTTACTTCCAAGTTCGCTCCAAAACGTGATGCTCCATATGTTGTCCATAAGGTAGTAACCCCTACGACATACAGTAAAACAAACCAGAATCGCCTCTTGGAAAATACCACGTATCAGCCCTAACCCTATACAGAGAATCCGAGGGAATAGCCACAGAACCAGTATATCCTTTACGCAAACGTGGACGACCACCTTTACCGAAGGAGAATTTAGTTGATGATCCAGTGAAGGAAGATGGACTCCAGCGAAGAAAAGTTACCGCGAAAATTTGCCCATGTTCATAAACCTTATTTATGTTATTGCCCCGCACACGAGGACGATAGTATGGTGCAAAGGAGGAGATTGTAACAGACTTTAATAAGTACAAAACTGTTAAGCAGTGTATTGTATGTTGCCTAAGAGTGGGAAGCTTCCGCGATGCTAGAGACACTTACCTTAGTTGATCATTATGGTAACTAGAATATATGGGTTGTTGTTTTATCAAGTAAAAAAGTTAATACAGTTAAGATTTTACGGGAAATCACCTCGCTCAGTTTTTTAGTTTTGGTTCGGCGATTAACCCTACGACACTTACTTTGTTAGTGAAAATTAACATTGTTACAAGTTTATTTAAATTATTTACAATTTAAATATGATTATATATTATAAATAAACTTGATAAAACCCCCGAAGACGTACTTGTTGGGGGCAAATCTTATATTTAACATTAAATTATTTAATTATATAAATTATTAAATTGAAAAAATATAATATATTCAAATACATGCATACAAATTTCTTTTTGAGGACAAGAGAGAGATAATTTAAGATCCTTAGAGAAAAATAAATAAATAATTTTTATATTATACAAAATAATATCAAAGTAATTCCAAAAATTTCTGTAAATCGTTTGTTGTTAATATCCAAGCTTCTATTTCAATTTTATATATTTTTAATAATACAATTTTTTAAATATTTACTGGTAAATAATCGTTTAAATAAAAACATGAATATTTATAATTCTTTTGTGCTATAACCTTAAGTATTTTTGGTTTAATGGAAATTTCATTTTTATGACGCGTGTCATGGTTATGTTCTTTAAATTGTATTAGATTTTTATTTTTAAAAACATGTATTAAAATATAAATGTATATTTGCCTAACGTCCATTTTTTTTGTTTCTGAATATGATTCCTTTGAAGGATAAAAATAGTCCTTATTAAATATAATTTTTAGAAACTTTTTTTGTAATACTTCTATTTTTTTCACTAAAATTCTACTTATTCCTCCCCAACGTAAAATCCCGTAATTCAAATGAATTTTAACTAATGCATAATACAATGTTTCTAACAGCGGGTTGCACCAAACTTTTAATCAAGCGTTACATCCTAATTCAGGGTTAAAAACAAAAGCTATTCAGTTTAACACAGCGTTAAATTTTTTTTCTTTCTGCAGCAGCCCAAATTTTGAGCTAATCCGTGATTAAACTGACAATTGCCACTAAAAAACCAAGGTGTTGTTTACTTTTTCATTTGTTTTTAATGAAGAGAGCACTTAACGATGAATTAAACTAATTACACGATATGCTGTGATTAAAGTCATGTTTTTGGAAACATTTTTGATAAAACATTGGTTACTTTGGCAAAAGTTTATGTTCCAATACAAAAAATTAAAAGAAAAAACCTTCCTTCAATATTTTAAAATAAAACTATATACACTTTTATTGCAGATGGGTATCTAATTTATCATAATGCTTAATAAGCAGGTACCTACCTTCACACACTAACAAAAAAATGTAGAAAAAATAAAGTTCATCATGTATAATGTGAATTTTACCAAAAATACGCCTTTCTTCAATAACATACCAAAATTACTCTATACCACTATTTTCTTGTTAGATTTGTGCCAAAATAATATTCTATTACTGGAATCCTTCTTGGTTTAAACTATTCGTAATAATATTGTAATTAAAACAATTTTCCTTTTATAAAAATATAGATATTCTGCTAAATTTCCTTTTGCTTGGCTTTCTTCAATCGCACAGTTTTCTTTAACACCTCTCTTAGTTTAAAGAGCAAACCCTTTTGTGGGTTTAAAAATAATATAACAACTTATAGAGGTTGTTATTTTCCGAGATTTTCTATTTCCTAACCAAAATAAAAAGAAAATTATTTATCTTATTTACAACAAAAATAAAAACACTGGAATCCAAGCAAGTTTGTATTAATCACTTATTTCTTTTTTTTTTGTCACGGCTTTCTCGACAACAGAAAATAAACAAAATATTTCTTAAAGAAAAACAAAACACGACGTATAACCTAACCTCAAATATTTGAAGTTTTGAAGTACCAGTGTTGCCGTTGCCAGAAATTTCTTTATTTGATACTGGATTTTAATTGAGAAAGTACTAAATGTAATGAAAATGTACTAGATCTTCTCAAAACAGACGCGGCAATGCACTGGCACAGGAGATATAAAAAACCTGTACTTGGTATAAAAAAATAAAATACGTAATTATTCCTAATTTTAAAAATTAAACCATTACTCCCAATCTTAAAAAGGTTCTAGATCTAGTGCAATTGTACTAGACTGGCAACACTGCTCGCACTGCATTGCATCGATCCGGATCAGTTTACGAGCTTTAAGCGAATATACAATAGGCGATTTTAAATCAGTGACCTAGTCATGGCTACGTCACCTTATTTGGCAACGTTTCTCCAGATACTCCGTGTTTAACCTAAGAAATCAAAGTATTAAGATTAAATGAGACAGTGTTGCCCAATCGTCATGATTTGGTCACTGATTTAAAAATGGCACTTAATTTAAAATGAGGTGTCAGATAACAACAACAACAAAAGCCATTTTTAAATCAGTGACCAAATCATTACCTAGTCAGACCATTGGGCAACACTGTCTCGTTTAATCTTAATACTTTGACTTTTTTAGGTTAAACATTGAGTATATGGAGCAACGTTGCCAAATAAGGTAGCGCAGTCATGACTAGGGCACTGATTTAAAATCGCATCAAATAACATTGAGGTATCGTGAAGTGATCCCGACTAATCTAATTTTTGTCAATAAAATATGGCTAAGTTAATGCACTTGAAAACAATGCGAATTTGTTTGGAGTGCATATTCAACTTTCTTCAATTTAAAAATAACATTAATGCCACAGATCAAACTTAAAAAAAACATTACAATTATTTTTAAAAAAGAATAGTTTTTATTATGGAATCTTTATCTAGTTTTACAAATTTTCAGGGAATAATGAACAAACATAAGTAGTACAAGATAGGGGTCTGTGCCCCACCCGCCACCCGGGTGGATCTTATCTTGTGATCTATGACGTCATATCTCGGCCACCTTTGCGCATGCGCAAATTTCAAGTATGTCATCGAAGTCTACGTCACTGGATCTTACGTCAGCAAACCCAACCTGCGCGCGCAGCTGTCAAATGTCACCTGTCAACTGTCACCTGTCACTTGTCAAATGTCAAAATTAAAATTTGACATACGTCACGTGTTCAAAATGACGTCATAAGACATGTGTAAAAGCATGTCAGCTGTCACCTGTCATTTAAGATCTGTCAACTGTCACCTGTCACTTACGAAACGCCAAAATTAAAATTGAACATACGTCACGTATTCAGAATGACGTCATAAGACATGCGTAAAAGTATGAAAGCTGTCACCTGTCATTTAAGATATGTCAACTGTCACCTGTCACTTATGAAACACCAAAATTAAAATTTAACGGAGGTCACGTGTTCAAAATGGCGTCAGAAGACATGCGTAAAAGTATGTCAGCTGTCACCTGTCATTTAAGACATGTCAACTGTCACCAGTCACGTGTTAAACGTCAAAAAAAAAATTCAACATATGTCACGTGTTCAGGGCGGTGTCCGAAAGCGTTTAAAAAAAGAATGGCGTCGATCGGCCTTTTGGTTCCGGAGATATAGTTTTTTGCTATTAGCGCTCTAATGGCTCAGGTTGGAGAGTTGAAATTTGGATGTAGGATAGTAGATGATGAGATCATTCGATTAATGAAATTATTAAATATTAAATTATTAAATATATAATTGAGGAATGTTATTTAAGTTAATAACAACAGCAAAAATCTGTATTAGTACATGAGAATTTACTAGGATGTGGCTAACATTTCCGGCTGATAAGGCTTAGGTCGTGCAGGATGTGGTTGACATTTCCGGTTGATAAGGTTTAGGTCGTACAGGATGTGGTTTCTATTTCCGGTCGATAAGGTGAACACTTGTTTTAATTTATGCATGATACCCGCATCATAGGTAGCAGATGTAGATAAATAAAACCTTGAATAGGAAAAAATCAGTTTTTATTTAATAATGTTGTCGAATTGTCTTACAAATATTAAATATTACATTACTTAACAATAATGAACAAGCTATAGTTATAAATATAAGTAAATTCAAAACTGTGTTTGATGATGATGATGATGGCATGCTAGTTAATGTATCCCCACGAATTATTGTCTTCCAATCGGTTTCGCCAACGGTGTTATCTCGAAAGATGAACTTTACTTTGTAGCGAAGAAGGTTGCTTGATGCTGCTGCTGCTGCTGTCGTAGGAATCTTCATAGAGAAAACAGGCGTTTGCTGATGGTCTATTCTTTCGTAAACCATATGCAGCCACGTATTATTGGAGGGAAAATCCTCGGTTTCAATCATGATGGCGGCATCCTTAACATTATTTGGCATGTATACGTAGAATACGTTTTGCACTACCGCAACGAGCAGAATGTAGGTCGAACTTAACGCTGCCATGACTGATGTCAAAATGATTTAAAACTTGGACTGATAGATATTTATAAGGTCGTATATGTGTATCAGTCCGCTGTACGATAGTACCAAAAGCGGTATTAAGAACAGAGAACTAACATGAAGAGTTGGGAGCGGTTCCGGCTGTTGTATCTTCGTCTTCCTCTTCAAGCTTTGGGGCGATGATGATGATGGTGGAACTACCTTTTTCAGTTGGCGACACTTCCACAATACTTTAGCTAACGGACAATGTTGGGAGTACTTGTAGTGATCGGCTAGCGGATCATCTCCCTCTTTCCAATCAGTAAAGTCACAGCGGCAAAAGACACATTGAACGATATCCAATCGCTGGGTGTAATAAAAACCAGCCTGTGCTAGGTCTTTAGGACTAACTTTATTGGTCCAATTTGCAAACGTGATCAGTCGTTCTTCAAAAGTACGAATAAAGCCGAGACCGTCGTCTAAGCAATCAGTACAATCGACACTACGACCAGTCATTTTACAGCGGCTTTCTACTTAGACTAATCTAGCAATACTAAGAAATAAAACAGACAAAATAGGTTATATACTTTTATTCCATATCATTTAAAAAACAATGTCGGAAATTATACAATAACTTAGCATTATTACAGGCACAATGCCAAACATTAAAGTCCTTATGGTGAAAACATTCCACAACTTTCTTATATTTACTTAATTTAGGTTCAGTCTTTAAAGGAATACTAAATATAAGGGAAGGATCAAAAATCTGCTTTAAACAAGTTGCCTTTAAATCGCCCTTGACCAGAAATTTAGGAGAGTCATACTGAAACCATATGTCACGTAAAACACTTTCCAATTGGTTCAAGTCTAAACAGCCAGACCCCCACAGTAGTCCATGGTAGTTTTCCTCCAAATATTCTACTATCTTGAGATCTTCCGGCTTTAAAAATTTCCTGCCATACGGAGGTTTGAAGAGAAAGCTGCAAAATCGTACGCCATCATACACAGCCAACTCCTTCGGTATAAACCCACTAGCTAAGGGGTAACCTTGAAGATCGATGCAAACTTCCTGACGTTCTTTTGACATCTTGCACAGACACACGCACTTATGAGACTCAAAGACGTGTGTTTTAAGGTTATGTAACAAGTCACGACAGGTCTAGACAGGCTACAACTGACTGCAATGAACGGATGAACAACTATGAAAACTCTGAGAAATCGAGTGGTTTTATGAGTCAGCGCAGCAGCAGGATAAGGGTGAGGGGGAAAGTGGGGGAAAAAAAAAGGACCCTTGAGCTGTAAAATATTTATTATTATGAGTCATCAGAATACATATACAGTTTATCAAAGTCATCTAACAATTTTTGCAGGTTGTAATGCAATAATTCCAACATGTAAGAACTTTGTTCAGATGGGTTTAAATTACACAGATTGGTTACAATTTCAGCAAAGTTATCCTTAATAGTAACAAAACATTTTGCATAGTGCAAAGTATCGTCATAATAGCTTCTAAATTGTAAACGTTCGACTAACTTTAATCTATAGTTAATTAAATGCCTAATGCTAACAATAGAATTTATATCATTGTAAGAAAATGTTAAAGTTACATCATCATTACTCTTGAGTCTAAATAATCGATCGTTCAAAAGAATAGCACTGGATACGGTAAAATTTTCCGATGAAGACATCAGCGTTGTTGACACACTTCCATCAGTATCGGCAATCATCTTGTCGAGAATCTCCAAAAACTCGATCCAATCAGAATGGCAGAGGGAGAGCTGATGTTGTTCGGGTGTTGTTGTTGTTGTTGTGGTTAGTTTTACACTTGGCATCATCCCCCTGGCAATACTAAGGCCTACAATTACTGTAACATTACCAGTAGGATAGCAAAATTCACCCAAGAGTTTCTTCTCGTTGCGAATTTCTCGGTTACTTCGGAGAATCATACTGTCCAAATACGTCCAATAGGGTGATGAGCTTCGGGAACTATAGCCGTCGTCTTCCATCACCTCAGAAGCAGCAGCAGCAGCAGCAGGAGCAGCAGCAGCAGGAGCAGGAGCAGCGGTACAACGTTTACTGGCCATGGTTCGCACTAAAAGAATGACGTCAGCCAACGTATTAGGATTAGTATGAGTTTAGAGGAAACTATACCCCCACTCCACATTTATTGATGTTAAGTTCGAGAAACAGTAGTTTGGATAACGCCCATCCACTTCCCATCTCGGTGAATTCGGAAGCTTTTTTCACTAGAGAGATCTGATATTCGCTGTAAAAGTCCTCCAAATTAGTGTTGGGGGAAATAACACTAAATTTTGTATTAAACGATTTTATGTCTTGTTCTTGTGTGGATGCCAACAGATAACGACCATATAGCTCCATATTAACTTTAAGCTGGGGATAAGTCTTTAAAGGATCGGTGAGTAAAGTAATAACCGTATCTTTTAGATCTTCTAAATATTGCTTAACATCAGTCGAATGTAAGTCACTTGTCAGATGGTAAGTTAGTATCCGTTGTTTAAAAGCAGTTCGAACCAGGTTTACATGAGAGTACAAGGTTTCACTACATTGCTGCTTATGTTTTAGAGTGCGGTTATGAGCACTACGGGATAAAATTTCACTATCACACTCTTTGCAATACGGCATAGTTTTAACTGATCGAAAGCAGGAAAATTCTGTCTATTTATACAAAGAACGAGCGTTTAAACCACATCCTTCACTATATCTATCCAACTGTTATGAGACTTATCAAACCCAAGCCATTTTACATACATCTTTTTGCCCTTTTTACGCAAAATTTGTTCAATAAGAAATACGTCAGATTGTTTGGTTTTTTGCAATTCCTCTTCATAGAATCCCCCACTAATGGGTTGACCACTCGAATCCTCTAGCAAATAAGTCGTTGGATTTGTAATCTTAACCTGAGATACTTTAAACAACTCAGTGGTCCAATTAGGTACATAACCCTTTTCAAACACGTGCTTGGCCTTACTGATGCGAACAATGTCGCCAACGTTGAATTTTTGCTTTCCCACAACCTTTAAACGACTATAAACCGAGTCTAAGATTTTCTTCTCATTACTCTTGCTAACATCCTTCGGCTTCATGCGGATTGTGTGATGTTTGGTGTTATTGTAAGTATTTGTAACTTGTTCCAACAAGTCGATCCATTTATGATTACCATTCAAGGTAAACAACTTAAACAGGTGTTCTTTGAGCGTTCGAATTACTCGTTCAGCAATAGAAGCCTTTAAAATACTAAAGGTACTGTAATGATGTATCCCATGCTTCTTCATAAGACTTTGAAAGCTCGCGTTGTAATACTCTTTCCCATTATCTGTCACCAGCTTTTTCGGAATCCTCCGAGACTGTTTGAGTATATGATCCATGGCATTAGTCACATCCTGAGCATTTTTTGACTTTAGAGGTCTGGTCCAGAGAAATTTTGAAAAGCAATCAATTACAACCAAGATGTATTTAAATCCCTTGTTTTCACGAGCGTACTGATCGGGTTGAGCAAGATCGGAAGCAAAAGTATCGTCTAAACCATACTGGATAAATCTGCGACGTTTAAATTTGATTCTAGCGGGTTTATGTAGTTCCTTAACAACTTGTTCTCTAGCCGTCGTAATGCCCTTGGCCATTATTTCTCAAAGAATGAGGTTCTGCAGCAAGATATCGAATTATATACGTTCTAAATTTTAGATAGTTGGTGGACGGGAAGATCCTTTCTTTAGCAAATCAACTGTTTGTAATAATTTGGAGAGTTCTTCACGAATCTTTCCCATATCCGTCCTGACTGGTCTGAGAGCATTTTGAATAGCCTGATTGGTGTAAACTTTTAGGCGTTTTTCGAGATCCTTGAATTGGGTAGATAGGCGATCCAGGTGGGTATCCAAAACTAAAGTCTCGCTCTTTAATTTGTTGTCAAGCAGCTTAAGTTGGTCGGATACCGAGTCTACAGAATCCTTATTAGTTTTTGTAAAGGTCTTCATTTGTTTTCCAATACTACCGATAGAGTTGTTTACTTTTTGTTCCAACCCCGTTACTTGTCTCAACATCTCCAAGTGGGATACTTGTATTTTATCATTCAGCGATCTATCAATGGTAGTAGAAAGTGAAGTTAGCATACTCTCTACAAACTTTTTATTTACAGCATCAGCGATATCTGCTGGTGATTTAACGTTACAAAGCCGATGATCTCGAATATTGTAATCACCATCTTTTGTAAGAGTGATCAAGTTGGGTGCTTGCAACACTCTCACTCTTTTCTGATTAGACGACGTGGGCAAGGAACGTCCAAACTTATTCATGATTACTGCGATACTAAGACATAACAGCTTTAACAAACTTATTTATAGAATTCAATTACTCCAAGGTGTTCCAATTCGTTCAAAATGCTCCAAATCTCGTTCATGTTATTATTGTTGCCAACCTGATTGGAAGCGTCTAGCTTTTTTAACCTGTCAACCAGCTCATTTACGTCATCATAGTAGACATATTCTTTGGGTTTTTCGTTGTATTCCATTAAGGCAGATCCGGATTTCACAGATCCAGATTTCGCAGACCGCGTTCTGGTCGCTATTTGAACCCCGGGCGAAGGAATTTTACTGGTAGAACCTTTCGAAATTAGTGGTTTCACAATGGCATTGTATTTGTGGGATCTATTACCTTTCAACTGACCATTGTCTTTCAAGTATAAATCTGTTCGCTTTAAAATATCTTTGTATTGTTCTTCATCGGCAGCGGTATTAAATTGAGGAACCTTGAGAAACAATGAATCGTATAGTCCCAGAGTTCCTTTATACGTAAGGGGGCCAACTTGAATATCGCCATTCTTTAAGAAATTAACCGGTTCTGAACCTAAGCTCCAAGAATCAGTCACCAAATCATATTTCAGGCTGTTAGCATCTATTTCGCTAGAGTGCGACCAATATAGTTTCAGATATTCTTGAGCAATCGTCGGATACTGCTCGATAAAAGTCTCAAACACTTCAGATTTTTGAAGAGAATCTTCAAAATTCTTTCTTATGTGTTGCGATGATTGTGTCGCAGGATCCTGAGCTGGTTCTTCAAACACATCATCATCATCAGCAGCATCATCCCCGTAGTGAGTTTCCTCGGTTAAAAATTGTACAGGAGGTTTCACTTCTCGAGTTCCTATGGGTGGTTTAACTTTGGGTTTTACACCAACACTCTGTTCCCCTTTAATTTTACGTTTCTTAGATTTTGCAGTGGCGGCGGAAGCACTCACAAGCTTAATCAGAGGATCGGTAATCGGCATTAATAATTTATTAAGAGCTTCATCTTCTTCGCCTCGCTCCAACTTTAATGCTAAATACTTCTTTCTTATTGTTCGTGCAGCTTGGATAATCCTACGTTTAACGTCTTTATCGAGCTGGCTCATGGGGGTAGACATACTAAAAAACAGACCCCGTTCTGGAAAAACAGCTAAAAAACAGACCCTGTTCTGGAAAAAACAGCTAAAAACAGACCCTGTTCTAGAAAAACAGCTAAAAACAGACCCTGTTCGGGAAAAACAGCTAAAAAACAGACCCTGTTCGGGAAAAAAACAGCTAAAAAACAGACCCTGTTCTGGAAAAACAGCTAAAAAACAGACCCTGTTCTGGAAAAACAGCTAAAAAACAGACCCTGTTCGGGAAAAACAGCTAAAAACAGACCCTGTTCGGGAAAAAAACAGCTAAAGAACAGACCCTGTTCTGGAAAAACAGCTAAAAAACAGACCCTGTTCTGGAAAAACAGCTAAAAAACAGACCCTGTTCTGGAAAAACAGCTAAAAAACAGACCCTGTTCTGGAAAAACAGCTAAAAAACAGACCCTGTTCGGGAAAAACAGCTAAAAAACAGACCCTGTTCGGGAAAAACAGCTAGGAAACAGCTAAAACAACTACTAAACAGACCCTGTTTCTCGAGACTTAACACATCTAGCTTCTAGAACGTCAAGTGTCACACTGAGTCCCGAGGGTTTAGGGTATGATATATGTATCAAACTTGCTACGATATCGGCCTTTAGCAATATCATTGTCTTTCACCATTACTAGGAATCCATACCGATCCTTCCAACATTCGGAGCAAATATGTTTAAATGCATCGAATGTCATGTCTGTATTAACGTGATCGTCGTAGATATGTTTCAAGTTTAAGTCGTCCTGCTTAAATAAAATTAATACATTGGCATTGTCACGAACCAGCTGTTTAGGTATTTTCGAGTAAGTTTGCGATAAATAGAATGAATCAATCGCATGATGTCGACCCATACAAAAATAATTACGTATTTTATCCTGCTTCTCACATGCTACGTCATCAAATATGAATACAGAGTGAGGTCGGGCACTGGCAGGATCTAAAACTTCATCATTATCGCTGTAGCCGAAATAGCCTAAACGGGAATGTTTCATAGCCTGTTGAAGAAAGTCGTACTTGTCTTGCTGTAGAGATTTAGAATACACGTACACATTCTCGAATTTTAAACCATTTTCATCAATCAAAAGACTAATCATTACATTGGTTTTGCCACAATTACTCGGACCACAGATTAACGCTCGAATTGTAGAAGGCAAAAGTTGACCATGTTTGCTACTGAGGCACTTTTCTTTTTTCATATCGCAATTATAAACTTGGATTTTGAGTTTCTGCTTCTCTTGACGCATCTCTATAAATACTACTCTACACCCTCCCAGGGCTTCATTACGAATGAAGACTCTGCAGGGTGCAGGTGTGTTAAATACAGCTATCAACAAGCTCCCGTTCGAGCTTCATTTGCCTGGTTATTCCTATTGCGGACCGGGAACCAAACTTCAAGAGCGACTGGCTCGAGGCGATCGACCAAAGAACATATTGGATAGTGCTTGTCGTGATCACGATATCGAATACGCCAAGTCGACAGAGTTGGAACAAAGACATCGAGCCGATCGAGTGTTGGAGAACCAAGCTTGGGAACGAGTAAAGGCAAACGATTCCAGTTTGGGTGAAAAAGCTTCAGCGTGGTTAGTAACGAACGCTATGAAGGTAAAACGCAAGTTGGGTGCTGGCAAGAAGGTGAAACGCAAGTTGGGTGCTCGCAAGAAGAAGATGAAACCCCTATCATCAGTGGTCACTCTGCTTAAGAAACAACTTCGACATACGGGTACTGGTGATGTTAGGAAGAAAAGGACTCTCAGTAAAATACTTAAAGCTGCGCGAGTAACGGTCAAGAAGGTGGGAGGACGTAAGAGGATCAACGTACCACGAATAATACCCTTACCGAAACAGGGTGGGTTTCTACCACTTAGTCCCATATTTGCAGGACTTAGTGCCCTGGGAGCACTCAGCGGAGGCGCCGCGGGGATAGCTAAGGCCGTTAATGACGCTCAAAGTGCCAAGGAGAAGTTGAAAGAATCGAAACGACACAACGAAACAATGGAAGCGATTGCATTGGGAAAAAAGGGTAGCGGCATGTATTTAAAGAAACACAAAACTGGCTATGGATTGTTTTTACGAAAACTGCCAAAAAACTACCAATAAAGCTACCTGAAAAACCGTTATCCGATCATGATATTAAGTCGTACGTCACTCGATTAAAAATACCGCATTTTAGAGGAGTATTTATGCGAAACACTTTACCGAACGCACCCCTCAAAACAGAGTGTGGTGTTATTAATTTGGATCGGAACACAGGCTTCGGAACACATTGGGTAGCTTACAAGAAACACGGTAATCGAGTTGTTTATTTCGATAGTTTTGGCAACTTGAAACCACCCAAGGAATTTGTCAGGTACATGAAAAATGTGAAAATCTATTTTAATTCCGATCAGTATCAGGATTATGGAATGACCAATTGTGGACATCTTGCTCTAGCATTTCTCTACAATGAAACTTTATAAATGCAGGTGTTGATGCTTATTGCTCGCAGTCATGTCACAGACATTCACGTTAAAAGGTCGCTCTCATCGACTTGAAGCATACTTTGTACCTCCCATAGAGCTCGATTCCAGGTTTGATTACTCGTTAGCATTAATTTCGCTAAACACTTGGAACACGATTCCCAATATAGAAGAGGGACGAAACAAGTTTTATTATATTGTCAATAATCAGGAGGAACGAGTATTGGAAATACCAACAGGGTCCTACGAGTTGGAAGATATCGAGCAGTTTCTACAACGTAAGCTCCTAGATCCCAGTGCTCCCGCAGACGAACGGAATCGTATCTTATCGCTGAAACCCAATAACAATACGTTAAAGTGCGAGTTAACCAGTGTCTACGACATAAACTTTAAACCAAAAGACAGTATTGCAAAGGTGTTGGGATTTTCACCTCAACTGTTAAAGTCTGGTAAATCCCACGAATCAGATCAACCTGTGGAAATTATACAAGTTGTTACTATTCGAGTAGAGTGTAACATCATTTCCGGCTCGTATTACACAAATAATCCCTCACATACTCTGTACGAATTTTCACCAACTGTTGACCCCGGCTACAGTATAAATATCGAACCAAGGAATCTAATCTATTTACCTGTGAACCAAAAAAGCATCTATAACATTACCCTCACGCTAGTAGACCAGGATTCTAGGCCTCTTAATTTTCGAGGTGAAGAAGTAGTAATTCGATTAGAACTTAGAACGAAATGGTTCTAGTATTTAAAGGGTATTTAAACACTAATACCTCAGTCGGCAGATCATTCAGTGATCAGAAGTCGAAGGGGTCACTCACGTTTTCAAATATATTATATTTGCAGTCTATAAGCAGTCCTTACGGCTATCATGTCAGAAAAACTTCAAATCTTCAATCAGATCAAGAGCGATGAGTCGGTCATTCGCGAAGAATGGCACACTTATCACCCCTTTACCAACTCCTTTAATAACAATGACGAAATCGAGATTGTTATCAATCAGCAAGATGTCTTTTTGGATATGAGTGAAGCTCAACTCTACATAGAGGGTACGTTTAAGGTGGAAGCAGATGCCACTGGTAAGACCGGTACTTGCGATCTAACCAATAATGCTGGAGCCTTTCTCTTTGACAACATTTCCTATGAAGTTAATGGTAAGGAGATTGAAAAGATTCGAGATCCTGGTATTGTTAGCACCGTTAAAAATCTGCTATGTTTAAATGAGCAGGAAAGCCGTGCTCTAGACATAGCTGGATGGAATTGGCCAAGTGGAACTGTCAAGACCTTGGATGAAACATCTAAAGACTTTAATTTTCGTATCCCCCTTTCCCTATTGTTTGGCGTGTTTGCTGATTACCACAATGTATTAATGGGTAAACAGAAAATTAAACTGGTTCGTGCTCGTCATGATGACAACTGCTACAAGTCCACTGGTACTAAGAAGGCGACAATAACCTTAAAAACGGTTGAGTTGAAAGTGAAGCATATTTACCCGAGTGATGCAGTGAAATTAAGGCTTTTGGACGAAATTGCCAAGAACAAACCGATATATATTCCATTTAGAAACTGGGAACTACATGAACTGCCTGCTTTGAGAACAACAAAGCGTGATATTTGGACCGTTAAGACCATGTCTGAGAGAGCCCGATACGTCATTGTATTTTTTATGAAGAAGCGAAAAGATAACTTTGAAGCTGATTGTACCTACTTTGATAATTTAGACATCACCGACGTCAAATTGCATTTGAATTCTGAAGTTTACCCCTATGAGTCGTTAAACCTAAACTTTGTCAATAGACAGTTTGCAGAAGCCTATCAGATGTATACGGACTTTCAAAAAACCTATTTGGGGAAACAACGATCGGAGCCGCTCTTGGATTTTCTCGCTTTCGCTGGCAGAGCCCTATTTGTTATTGACTGCTCCAAACAAAATGAAGCCCTCAAGAGTAACACTATTGACGTTAAGTTGGAGTTTCAAAGTTCCGAAAACTTCTCGAAGGAGTCCCGTGCCTTTTGTATAATTATTCATGATCGAGTTCTCGAGTATCAGGCTTTAACAGGTCAAGTACGTGATCTGTTGTAATCAGTTACTATTCAACCCTCTCAGCACGATGAAGTTTGTTGTGGTTGACGTTCAGGGATTCAGCGTTCCAGAATTTCAAGCTAAAGAATTGGCTATTTACGATGGAAAGCAAATACGGAACTATCTTTTCAAACCCGTTAAGCCGTTTTATGAGCTGTCCTATGATTGCCAGAAGCAAGTGATGTTTCTATATGGGAACCGACATGGTTTATACTACAATTCCGGCGAAACCGATTACAATGAACTTCACCGCATTATCTACAACGATCTACGGGATGTTGATGTTATCTATGTGAAGGGGCATGTAAAGAAGACCTTCTTACTGGAAACTTTTTCCACGATGAAATATCTTAAGCATATACCCGATATTGTTAATTTAGAATTTACTGGGGACAGTGTTGCTGTACCGAAATTAGCTCTAAGTAAAACCACTTGTTCTTATCATGCTTTAGAATATTGTATTTGTAGTGCTGAGAATTCAAAAATCCTGTATGAATATATTTATGATTTTTTACCTAAATAAAGAAGTTAAACTGTATTCCCTGTTTAATTTTATCCTATATTATTAGGCCCCCCTTGAGAAATTTGGTCATTTAGTCTCGAGCTTATGACAAAGACAGTCGACTTGTCAGTTAGATTAGACGAGCATTTGAAAAAAATACGCAAGCTGAAAAGAGATATTAAGTTTTACCAAGAATATAAATCTGTGGTTAGATTGTTTTCGAAACTTACCATTTCAACTTACCAATGGCGGCCTCCTCCTCCTCCTCCTCTTCCGGCTGGGATAAGGTGTTTGAATCGTCCTCTAGATGTCCTGATGTTCCAGCGGTAGTTCTTAAGACTAAGCCGAACCGAGTTTACGAGATTGATGACTTTATAACTGTCATTTTTACTACGTCCGAAGAGGAACGCAAACAAGTAATTTTGGATACTATTGGTTATGGCAAAATTTCTTTCTCTAGTGAGGAATTTGAAGAATTTTTAAGCACTTTTGATTGTTTCAATACCCATTGGGTAGATATATTTATGATAATTGGACAGTACACGCTAGTGTTTCATCGCAATGGTGAGAAGAGAAGTCTCAAGTTTGAAGATGCCACAACAGACAAGTATCTATTTCGATGGACCGAGAAGCTAATACACCTATTTGCAAAACATGTTTATGAATTGTATAAGCTTAATATTGAATATTATACTGTTACTAAATAAATAGTCTAACGTTAATTTGTTTTTCTTTGTTCTAACTACGGAAATAAAATACCAATATAAACACAAAAATTTATTAAAGTGTAAAAAAAGTGAAAAAAAAAACACAAAATGTGACCGAACAGTGGTCTGTAAATAGAGTAAAATAATAAACAATAGAAAAATATAAAAAAGGTAAACTTTGGTAAAATAAGTTAAAAAGCACAAAATCTGACCGAACAATGGTCTGTAAATAGTAAATATAAATATAACTAAAAAAAAATAATATAAACAAACCAATATAAAAATCAAAAAAAATAGGGTAAACTTGGGTAAAATATACATATAAACAAATAATAGAAAACTAAAAAACTAGGGTAAACTTCGGTAAACTTAGGTAAAATATACATATAAAGTAAAGAAATAGGGTAGACTAGGGTGAAATAAATTAATACAATAAATAGGGTAGAAATAAATGAATACAATAAATAATAAAATAAATAACATATATGCCTAATCTAATATCACAGCCTCTAAAGTCATACATTTAGCTACCAAAGGGGATTAAAGGAAAGTTAGCTGCCCGTGATCAGTCTTCGCTCATGGAATTTCCGATGATTCCTTATACTTTTCAATATCTCTATGACCCCAAGCAAGCGTGTTCTCCAAGTCACCGGGAATAAGGTAACGCTTATCGTCCGCGTGTGATAGCGCTACCTTATTTTTAAGTTCGACATACATATCGTGTAAATGCGAACGGAAAGTGTTCATCTGACGATGAATCTGAGTTCCTTCTACGTCAACCGCTTCCCTATAATCGTCCAGAGTTAGTTCGGATTGGGTGACGTAGTCAGGAACTCCCTTAGCTTTTTTGGTTAACTTTCCCTCCACATTTACACAATATGCCTTCGCCCCGGTACCGTAGAAATCCCAAATGATTTTTCCTGCATACTCATCTTTCATTTTGCCCAAAATTGACTGGTTTACAGGAACATCATGTGGATTTTCCTGTGAGAAATTAGACGTGTCGAATCTATCTAAATTTTGTGTCATATCGCTATAGAAATTTTCGGTTGTAATTTTCAAAACAAGGGAATCGGTGTCAGTGTAGAGTAATACCGCGTTGTTGCCGTATTTTGGCTTAATATACCCGTACAAAAAGTCATACATAATAGTCTTGGATATTTCCAAGATGCTGAAACCCACGTAAATCGGTTTATTATATGTGACTTTTTGTTTTTTCATCTGGATGGCTACCAGGTTCTCGTTAAAAATAGTGCGATCTTTAAAATGAGGTTTTGAAATTAACGCTTCGGCTCCCAACCTTCTACCAATATTTTCCCAATGAGAAACAAGTTTAACATCTACCCGTTTCTCCACATTTTCCATTGTTTTCCCAAACACGGCGTTGTTCATAAGTTTGAAAAAGTCTTTTTCAAACTTATTTTGCGCTTGATTGCGCATCGCTGTGTTTAGGTCAATGTATTTCTTTAGCCACGGTGATTGGTCAAAAGATATAACGCGATGAATTTTGGTGAGCTTAAGCCCATAATCTAAAGCCTGACGCAAATTTTGGTAATGAATTATATATTTACTTTTAGGTTTAAAATTTGGAATTAATTTTTCAATATCTTGGAATTTTGATTCTGGTGGAGCTATTGATTGTGGACAAAAGGGTAGTTCGTTGTGTAAATAATGCAACTGTTCGGGATATTCTAAATCTACCTCTAATATATAGCCAGTTTTAGAATCATTCGCGACATTCCTGTAATCTAAACTTTGAATTTCGGTCTCATCCAACCACTTAAAATTCCCCGTTGGTAAATATTGAGACATAGCCGCACCATAGAGGTTGGTAGCGTCCAAATACATGATGTAGGAAGTAGGTTTGGAAGCGTCATAATGAGGTATAAATTTATTGTTAGCAAAAGCTTTTCTAACACTACACTGACTGACCCCGCCGCGAATACCGTGTTTAAAGAAGTGTATCATGTCTAGATCTGTCAGTAATTCCAAGCAAATTGATGTGGACTTGAGTGCGGCGTCCATCGCAAGAGAGGGCGCCGTGAAGTACTGCGCAGGATCTAGACCGTAAGTGTTAAGGCACACGTCTCTAAAACTTTCAAAAACATCTGTTAATAATAAAACGTCGGATTTTAAATAAATATCTGAATATTCGCCTAAAGTTTTACATTCAAATAAATTCCATACAGCCCCAGCACGCTTGTAATCCTCGTTACTGATGTCTTCTTTTTTGAGTTGGTTATAAAAGTCTTTCTGTGATGGCAGTTTACTCTCATTCAATTTCGCGAAACTATCCACGTAATTATATGGGAAGACACCCTTCTGTCGAATAAGCTGAAACTTATTTTCTTCCGCGAAATATTTTCTCACTTCTCGACATTGTTCTGGTTTTAAATTTTGACTAAGTTTATCGAGACTGCTGGCCATGAAACGAAAACTGTCAAGGAAGCGTAATTTTAAAAATACCTGTCGTTGTTTACCATCTCTGTTCTCGATGTTATCCACCAAAACATGTTTAGTAAAGGAGATATACTTTTCCTTGTTTTGGGGGATAACATCCAACTTTTCTTCGTTGGAAGCCAATTCCTTAACAAACAGGTGGGAGTCAAAGTTGGACATGTTATGGAAAAAGATGGGTATAAATTGAGGGATTTTGTAATTCAGGTTGCATACAGAGTGCGCGGGACCTCGATAGGAGCCGTCTGTATGATTATGTTCGTGCACACGATCGTTTAACGCTACCTCAAATGGCTTTTCGCAAATATGACACACCCTAGCTTCTTGATGCTCCCTCTCTTGTTCCGCAGAAATAGGTGTCATGGGTACTACTTCCTTCATAAAGCGATTATAGATTGATTTACAATCAATCTCTAAGCGTTTTACGAATTCTTTGTGAGCATCCGGACCTCTATAACTTTGGTAAATCGAATGAGCATCGTCAAAGTCACATTTGATGTAGTAACCGAACGAGTACGGAACATGTTTGTGCGTTCTCACCGTGTATGACGTATCGGGATCCTGCGCATTTTCCTCTGTATCCAGGGGTTCAAGGATCGTTTCGAAATCGGCATAAACAACGAAAGGTACTTTTAATTTTTTTTCAAAGTTTGTAAATTTCAAAATATTCTCGGGAATCTCTTCACCATATTTATTTTTTTTTAAATTTGTCGTTGGGACTTTAGCTAAAACGTGCCCGCAATCGTGCTCCTGATGAGTCTTTAATTTTTGTTCTGAATAAAAATACGATAAACAACCATCACATAAATACTTAGCTTCCTTGTGTTTGGATAATTGACTTGAGATCAAGCGAGACATGTTTCTTACTAAGCAGTAATGACTATTTCCATAGTCATCACTGATTACTAACAAATTTACGTGTCGCTCCCTATTACGAGATTTTGTAAAGTATAAGGGACCCACGACTTCAATAATATTTTTACCATTGTCAAAAACTCTTTCAAGTCCATAGACATTAATAGAAATATTATTGAGTCGCTCAAACTTAGCGATGTCGATAAGTTTAATCGGAAATTCTATACCTGTAAAGTCCAGTTCGTTCTCAAAAGGCAGATAGTTCGCGACTCTCTCTGCATGTTGAGTTCGATCCAAAGGATGTAAGGCAGCTAGGACTGACCACATGAAACATTTTTGATCCGTGTTCTGGATGTTCAGAACAGCTTTCTTTGCTTCAATCTCCTTTGGCAGCGGGATGTAGGAAGATGGCTTTAGAGGCTGGATCTTGTTGATACCTAATTCTAAGTGGAGGAGTTGTTGGAGCGCCCACCCTGTAACAATAGAAATAGGTATTAGTAAGAAATATTGAAGTTTTAAAAAAATTTGCAATAGTTTTACACTTACCACTATCCTTTTCCATAAATTCTGAATACTTCCGGTCTAGGATAGTGCTGAACTGCTCAAACAGCTCCTCCAAGTCCGTAGCTCCATTCACCAGCTGGTATTTGGTGTTGAAGGACTTCACCTCCTCTGACTCGTTCGACTGCAGGAGGAAGCGGCCGAAAAGCTCCAGACCGACCTTCAGCTGTTCATACTTTGCGCAGATGTCTCCCACCAACTTGACGAATTTTTGTTTTAGCTGTTGTAGATACTGCTTTACGTTGGTGGGATCCTGGCTTGAAGTCAGTCGGTACGTCGCAATTCGGCTCCTGAACGATGTTCTTATCAGCTCTACTCCTTCCTCCTCCTGCATCACGCAGCATTTCTCACGATGTCCCAGGGTCCTTAGATGACCGCCCCATCGGTTCGCTGGGACATCTATACGGCATGTTGTGCAATGCTGCGTGGCTGATGTAGATGGTTCTAGAGATAAGAAAAAATAATTAGTATCAAAGTTATCTAAAAACAATTCTAGTCTTAAAAGAAAATTTCAATTTTTAACTACTCACCATCTGTTGAAACGAGTCTTGCTCTTTTCGCCATGGATGTCTGCGTGGTCTTCGCTGGTCTTTTGGGGGCCGGGTGCTTCTCCTTCTGGTGGCGAAGAAGAGCCCCCTCCGACTTGAAAATCCCACTGCAGACGTCGCAGATCTTGACTGCTAAGCGGCAATCTCCATGACGTTTGAGGTGATCCTTGCTGGTGAATGCACGGCTACAGAATTCGCACACAAACATTTTCTGGAAAATAAAATATTTTGACTGAGGAAAATGTTTCCGAACCCTTGTTGGTATACTCCTACTATTATGTGACTCCGAGATGTGAGTGGAAACCGAACATACATCATCTTTCCCTACTCGCCGTTTGATTGATTTTTTTTCTGGCACTAAATTTCCAGTTTTTAGCATAACTTCAAGCAAAACTGCAGTTTATACATACCCGATAGAGAAATTATTTTTTAAAACACTATTACATGCATAAAGACTACTTCGTCTGGTTCTAGTTTCAAAGATTTATTGTTTGGGCGTTACGTCGCTCTACTTCTAAGGTAAATTAATATTTTAAAAATAATAAGTCCCTGCGTTTAAACAAAAAACAAATAGTGAAAAAAGAAATGTTTTGAACACTGTCAGCGACTTTAAAATTTTTTCAAACAATATTACATGTATGAAGACTACGAGTGCTTTGTTAGGTTCTAGTTTAAAAGATTTATTGTTTGGAAGCTATGTCACTCTACTGCTAAGGTAAAATATTTTAAAAAATATTTTAAAAATACTCAAAGTCACTACGTTTAAACAGCAAACAACTAATGAAAAAAGAAATGTTGTGAACACTGTCAGCGACTTTTAATTCTAAAAAGTATGTTTGATCTTAATCTATATAGTTTAAAAAATAAAAAAAGGGTTTCAGACAAAAATCCTTTTCTATTACTCGATCCCGATTCTAATATTACTGTAAATAATTGAAGATTTCCATGCTGTTACTTAAACGCGAAATTAAAATCATAATTTTGTATACTAAAGTTGTAAGACAGGCACATAGACAGACTATTTTTGATTTTCCCTGACAAGACGGCACTAGGTTGTAAGACAGATACATCGATAGACTATTTTTTATTTTCCCTGACAAAACGGCACTAATATTCTTGTAAATACTCGACATTTCATTTTTGTTCATACATGCAGACTACAAAACTTTAAGCTAATATCAATCGGTACTTACCCAAAAAATTTCACAGTACACTTCCTTCACACAAAAAACAAAGAACAAAGAACACTCTGACTGGCTGGCAACGAACTTAATACACACACACGGAGCTTCAGACGTCGACTGTGCTTTGCAAATTGTCACATTCCCCCTTTTATGCTTTCCCTTATCAGCCGAAAACTGACGGGTCCTAACAAGTTAACGACGCAGTTTGCTGCTTAAAATAAAGTTCATAATTTCTAATTGTGTGTTTTATTTATCAGTATCAGTTCCTAATTTGCAATTCTTTCCGCTATTACCACGTTCGAACCAGCCTTATCACCGGAAATGTTAACCGCAACTTCCCGAGTTACACACGGCACTAATACATATTTTTTGCTGTTATTATTCACTTAAATAATATTAATACATTCGATTTCTTCACACATTTTAAAATCTTAATTTTTACCGATCGGTTCTACGTACATATTTGCTTCTATCTAAACACACATACCGACTGTTATTTTACAAGTAAATAGCTTTTTCAACTAATTAATATTCTCCTGATAAGGACGGAAGTTGCGAAGGCTGACGGCTTCCGACGTTCTTATCGCTGTATACTCATTTCTATTGCCACTAAAACACATGTAAATACGTTTTGATTTCCTTGCAAACAATTTCAAACTAAATCATTCATTTTCTTTAATTGTTAATGCCCTTACCTCTCGGAATTAAGAAACCCTAATAGCGCTATTACTTTATTTAAATTTTTCTCTTTTCTTTGATACCCATCATGAATTTTATCATATTCGAGCCCCCTTTTCATCAACCGGGAGTTCTACCGTCGACTGTTTAAACAGAACTGTTTAACCAGGGGTGTTTAAACAACCCTGTTTAAACAGAGGTGTTTTTAACAGGGTAGTTTAAACAGGGCTGTTTGAACAGGGCTGTTTAAACAGGGGTGTTTCAACAACTCAGTTTAAACATTGACGATTTTAACGTGAGTTGTTTAGTTGTTATTAACTTAAATAAAATTCCTAAATTATATCTTTCATCGAAAATTACCTATACAGGATGATGTAAAAATTTTGAGCTCTAATTTTTACTAGTTCCAATGACCTGATCCATATTTTTCTATTACTAAATCCCCCTAATATTCATAACTTATATAATTAATCCAAAATTTGCTATACAGGGTGATGTAAAAATTTGAAATCTAATTTTTTCCTCAAAGTCGAGATTTTTGAAAAATAATTTGATAAATCGAATGATCTCATCATCTACTATCCTACATCCAAATTTCAACTCTCCAACCTGAGCCATTAGAGCGCTAATAGCAAAAAACTATATCTCCGGAACCAAAAGGCCGATCGACGCCATTCTTTTTTTAAACGCTTTCGGACACCGCCCTGAACACGTGACATATGTTGAATTTTTTTTTTGACGTTTAACACGTGACTGGTGACAGTTGACATGTCTTAAATGACAGGTGACAGCTGACATACTTTTACGCATGTCTTCTGACGCCATTTTGAACACGTGACCTACGTTAAATTTTAATTTTGGCGTTTCATAAGTGACAGGTGACAGTTGACATATCTTAAATGACAGGTGACAGCTTTCATACTTTTACGCATGTCTTATGACGTCATTCTGAATACGTGACGTATGTTCAATTTTAATTTTGGCGTTTCGTAAGTGACAGGTGACAGTTGACAGATCTTAAATGACAGGTGACAGCTGACATGCTTTTACACATGTCTTATGACGTCATTTTGAACACGTGACGTATGTCAAATTTTAATTTTGACATTTGACAAGTGACAGGTGACAGTTGACAGGTGACATTTGACAGCTGCGCGCGCAGGTTGGGTTTGCTGACGTAAGATCCAGTGACGTAGACTTCGATGACGTACTTGAAATTTGCGCATGCGCAAAGGTGGCCGAGATATGACGTCATAGATCACAAGATAAGATCCACCCGGGTGGCGGGTGGGGCACAGACCCCTATCTTGTACTACTAACATAATATAAAGAAACTGATGTAAACTTATGTTTTCAAAAATCACAAAACACATTTTATATATGTAAATAACAAATTTTTATTTAAAAACTATTTTAGCATTGATTTGACGTCACCAGTAGGTACTCTTTAAGCCTATATTCAGATTAAAATATCGGCAAGGTTTTTTCTTATGACTTATCTGGTACCTGTAACAAAAGGATACAAAGCAAATAAAGTAAAAAAATTACATAATTACATAATAATTTTAATAAAAGCACTATGTTCTACTGTCTACAGCCCAAGTAAATAACTTGTTTATAGATATCTTATTCTAAATAGGAACAAGTGTATGGGGATATGGGTTTTATATTCACATGATAAAAATGGTAGTTAAGTAAAGGTGCCACAAAAAAATTAGTTAATGAATCATGAGCAAAAAGTTTATTAAAGGAGAAAGAGCTGTACGATATTTTATGCGTACATAAACATTTTTTAATTTAACGAAAAGAAATTTCTTTGACGTTCACAAAATTATTTTTTTATTGTTTTTTTTACAACCATGTTTACATCTATTTTCATGACTACAAACTAAAAAGGTAACAAGTAACAATACAACAACTATATATTGTTGGATCTGGTATCCAACATGCTCGGGGCCTTTAGGTTTTACAATACATTACTAAACTATATATCTATTTATAATTTATTTATAGTTTTATATTATTTCATGTATTTTATTATTTTTTTTTTTTTTAAAAAAAACTAAGAGAAAATAAACTTATTTACATATTCTATACAAAATTAACTTTATATGTTTTTATTAGCTCTCTATAGGTAATATAGCAATTTTTGTAATTGACCTTAAATAGGTGCCATTTAATGTTTTTACCTCTATTACTCTTACCTTGCCGTCTTTACCAGGAATGATCCTAGTAATTCTGGCAATTGGCCATTGTAAAGAAGGTACATTGTCTTCTTTAAGAAGTACTAGCATGTTTTCTTTTACATTAGGAATGTTTAAACGCCATTTAGGCCGAGATTGTAGTTGACAAATATAATCTTTGTACCATCTCTGCCAAAATTGTTGCTGCATTTGCGTACACAACTTCCAAAATTTTAACCTATTTTCTGGAATTTGTGTATAATTAGGTTCAGGAAACGCAGTTATTGGACCACCAATAAGGAAATGTCCTGGAGTTAAATAAGTTAAATCTGAAGGATCGTTTGTAATTTGTGTCAGGGGCCTAGAATTTAAAATACCCTCAATTTGAATTATAACTGTATTAAACTCTTCATACGTGAGTCGATTATTGGGGGTTATCCTTTTTAAGTGGTATTTTGTGCTTTTAACGCCAGCTTCCCACAAGCCACCAAAGACTGGTGAATAACTCGGAATGAATTTGAAGTCAATTTTTTGTTCTAGACAAAAATAATTTAATTTATTATTTTTATCAGATGTGAACATATCATGATATTCATTTAATGTATTTTTTGCTCCTTTGAATGTACCAGCATTGTCACAAAATACCTGAAAAGGTTTACCTCGTCTAAAGATAAATCTTTTAAATGCAGCTAAAAAATTTTCAGTGGTTAAATCTGACAAAAGCTCTAAATGAATTGCCTTTACTGCAAAACAAACAAATAAAGCGATGTAAGATTTAGTAATGACAGACTTTCGTATTCTAGACTGTTTTATATAAAACGGACCGCAGAAATCTATTCCAACATTTTGAAATGGTCTAGCTCTTGAAACTCTACTTTCAGGTAATGAACCCATTAACTGCTTGGAACACTGAGCTTTAGCTCTAAAACAAGTTATACATTTATGGATAACTTTTTTTACTTCTCGGTTGCCACTAATAATCCAGTATTTTAAATTAAGAGAACTTAAAACTTGTTTTTGTCCGGCATGTAATAAATTTAGATGTTCTTTTATAATTATAAGTTCAGTTATATAACTATTTTTAGGCAAAATTATAGGATGCTTCTGATCATAACTAATGTCTGCATTTTGCAGCCTCCCTCCAACACGAAGAATATTTTCGTGATCTAGAAATGGAGTTAACGAATTTAAATTTGACTGTATTGGAAGATTATTTGTCAGACACCCTATCTCACTGGAAAATGCACACTTCTGCTCATGTTTAATGATGATTTTTAGAGCATAATCTAGTTCGAATATTTTTAAATTTCCTGATTTTTTATTTTGACCTTTTGCATTATTGAAAAATCTAAGCATATAAGCCAAAACTCTTTGTAATTTTGACAGGTTAGAAAATTTTGTGAAGAAAACATCTGATTCAATCACTTGTGAAATAAATATTTTCTTTTCTTCTGGCAGATGGTCCGGCATAATAAAAGATACATTATTATGAGTAAAATGCTTATCAGACAGTATTGTAGGACCATGAAACCATAAATAATTTTTGTATAGCTGTTGTGGTTCTAAGCTTCTCGATAAATAATCAGATGGATTTTCTTTTGTATTAATGTATTGCCACTGAAAATAACCTGTTAAATTTTGAATTTTTGTTACTCTGTTTGCGACATAAGGATTTAGTTTAATAGGCTCAGATTTTAGCCAAGCTAATGTTATATTGGAGTCAGAATATAATACCACTTTGGCAATTTTTGACTTTAGCAAATTATAAATTATGTTTGTTAAATTAGCTAGTAACAATGCACTGTTTAATTCTAGTCTAGGCACCGTAAGCCTTTTATTTAAAGGGACAATTCGTGATTTTGAACAAATGAGGTTTACAAACACTTCATTTTTATGAATTACACGAACATATAAAACAGCACCAAAAGCTATGGTCGAAGCATCACAATAACCTATTAGCTCTATACTTTCAGCATTAGCAAAATGTAAATCTCTACATACAGTTATAGGTGGCATATTTGAAAGATTTTCAACAAAGTGTGCCCAGTTTTTTAATAAATCATCAGGAACAATATCATCCCAGTTTAATTTTAAAGTCCATAGCCTTTGCATAAATAATTTTGCAGTGACAGAAATTGGCCCAACTAGACCTAGAGGATCGTAAAATTTTGAAATGAAACTTAAAATCTGACGTTTTGTTACACAGTTATTGTTATCGATTTTGGGACACACAATTTTAAAACAATCAGTGCAAGGAATGTATGACAGACCTAATGTTTTTATTGTAGAATCTAACTTATTCATGTCAACCTGACTAAGATGACACTTTTCCTCAGGAATATCTTTCAAAATAAAGGTGTTATTACTACACCACTTGTGTAACTCAAAGGAACCTAACGATAAAAGATTAATTAATTCATCTTTTAATTTTTTCGCTTCTTGAATAGTATCTGTCCCTGTTAAAATATCATCTACATACGTATTTTTTTGTAACGCGTTTGATGCTAAAGGAAAATTTTGACCCTCATTGTATGACAGATGTATTAAACATCTTGTTGCTAAAAATGGAGAACTTTTTAATCCATATGTGACAGTTTGCAACTGTAAGCACTGTATTGGATAACTGGGGTTTTCTCTCCAAAGAATATTTTGTAATGAACAGTGCTCAGGATTAATCAAAATATTTCTATACATTTTTTTTATATCTGATAGTAAAATATATTTATAAGTTCTAAATAAAATTAAAATTTCAAATAAAGAATTTTGTACAACAGCTCCGTTGTACAAAACGTCATTTATGCATTTTTTATTTTTTGATTTCATGCCACCATCGAAAACTACTCGAAAAGTTGTTGTTCTTTTGTCTTCTCGAATAATAGGATGATGGGCCATAAAATACACCTTACCGCTCTCAAGGTCATAATCATCGATATTGACAAGTTTTGCGTGATTTAATGATAAATATTCATCGATAAAAATTTTATAGTTCTTAAACATTTCAGGGTTGGCTTTAAATCTTTTTTCGAGATTTTCGAATCTCTTGTAAGCAACAGAGAAAGAATCACCGAGATTTATATCTTTAAAAGGCTGTTTTAAAGGCAAGTCAACCTGATATTTATTATCAACCTTTTTAACAGATTTATTAAAAATAGCTTCACATGCTTCTTGTTCATTATTGTATTCAGGATAAATTTCGGGTACCTTTTCAACTTCCCAAAATTGAGCCATTAGTTGCTCTATATCCTGACACCTTGCATGAAAAGAAACAAGTGAATAATTAGAGCTTTTGTTAGTATTATATAAATCTGGAGGAATTAAACCACTTACAACGTATCCAAAAAGGGTATTTTGTAGCACTAAGCCATTATCTAATTTGTAACTATCTTTTAGTAAAATTTGGAAGAAAATGTCAGCTGACAATAATAAATCAATATTATCTGGTTTATTATAATCGTCATCAGCTAAAATAATGGACTCGGGCAGTTTTATTGTATGAAATAAGTTAAATTCAAATTGAGGTAACTTACTAATGTTGTCTACCACTGAACATTTAACAGTCATCTTAAAATTACAAAGACATGACTTTATATCAATATTTACTGAATTTTGTACTTGAGTTACTTTATCAGAAATACCAAATATGTTTATTTGATTTCTGAAAGTTTTTAGCTTTAATTTGTTCACAAAATCTTTAGATATTAAAGACATTTGTGAACCAGAATCATGCAAACATCGTGCAACAACGAATTTACCGTTTTTATCTTTTACTTGAACCTTTACAGTAGGCAAAAGTACATTATCTGTATCTTTTTTAAAAGTACTTAAACAATTTAGTTCACCATTGGTGGCGATTTCCTTACCCTCTCCTAATTTTTCCAAATGCAGCAAACTGTGATCTTTTGCGCAAATCTGGCATTTAATTGACAGTTTACATCTTCCAGTATGGCTGTTTAAACATATCCTGCAACTTTTATTTTTATTAATGAAAGTAATTCTGTCACTAACAGATATTATTTTAAATTTTTTACAATTATATATTTTATGTCCAGAGAGGTCACAAAATATACATTTTGTTTTAGTTTCTTTACTCTTTTCATAATTTAAATGTGAAATATTATTTTTATTTGGAAATTGCCTCTCAGAGCCTCCAGCGGCCTCTAGAGCTGTAGCTCTTTTATCTAAAAATTCTAGAAATTCGTTTACAGTTGGCAGTTTCGATGAATCTCTGTCAACTTGGCATGACCTATTTGTAAACTGATCTAATTTTTTAGACAGAATACAAATCAAAATCATATCCCAGTGTTGAACAGGTTGATTCAAATTTTTTAATGCACTTATTTGTTGACGAATTTTGCTAACAAATTCCCTTATTGCGGAAGGTGTACCTTTTGACACGCTAGGTATTTCTAGGATAAACGATATATGGGAATTTATTAACATGGCTTCATTATCGTACCTATCATTTAAAATTTTTAATGCCTCCGAATAGGAAGAATTTATTATTGGCAAAGTGTTGATAAGAGTAGAAGCTTCACCTTTCAAATAACTTCGTAAATAAAATAATTTTTCCACATCGGAAAAAGTAGTATTTTTATCAATAACAGCGTTAAATATTTCAATAAAGGGTTTAAACTCATTTAAATTTTTTCCGTCAAAAGTTGGTATGTCTATATTTGGAAGTCTTGTTGTTGAAATATTACTGCTATTGATCGCAGAGAATTTTGTAGAACATGCTGCCATTTCTTGAGAATTATCACGAAGTTTTAAAGTTATTTTGGAAACAAGACTAAAATATTCTTCTTCAAATTCTTCTGAAACGTCATGTTCTTCAGGATCCAAATACAAAATTTGAGTTTGCGTCTCTTGAAATCTTTGAAAATTATTTGTTAAGAGATCTTTTCTCATTAAAAATTGATTTTTTAAAATATCTGAAAGAGGTTCGTTTTCATGCTCAACAACAAACCTACTTATACGCGACATACTAGCTTTGAGTTGGTTAATAATAACATTTAGTTTACCGATTTCTTTTTTAGACATTTTGTTTAGAAATATGTAATAAGTTTATGCCTTTATGTCAATTTGATAGATAAAAAATTTGACTTTTAAAATTAAGGGTTATGACAAATTGTTAATTATGATATTCCACCTGGACCTGGTACTGGATTCTTGCACCTTCAATAATTCCCGTCTTCAGGGCACCAGCTAAGAGCCCCTTTCTTGTCACCAACTGTGACACTTTGCAACAGATTCTTGATATTTTTCGTCTATTGGCAATTGGAATATTCAAAATACAAAATTCAATGCTTGCCCATTTAGGTATCCAAAGAACAGCTGTACTGCTTTGTCTCCAAGTGGAACTATTTTTAATTTTTCACCTGAGAAAGCTTCTTCTCCCTTCTTTTATTATATGGACTGTATGATTGTATTTTCTTCTATATTCGGTTCGAACTGACCAAAATGTACGATATTTTATGCGTACATAAACATTTTTTAATTTAACGAAAAGAAATTTCTTTGACGTTCACAAAATTATTTTTTTATTGTTTTTTTTTACAACCATGTTTACATCTATTTTCATGACTACAAACTAAAAAGGTAACAAGTAACAATACAACAACTATATATTGTTGGATCTGGTATCCAACAAGAGCAAAATTTTACTTAAACGAAGTTGAGGTGGATTAAATAAATAAATACTCTACAGTTTGCTTGAGTATGAGCATGGCACATGTTAAAAAAATTTTCATCGTTATACTACCAGCAATTAGGTTTACAAATTGACCAGTATACTCACCCAGACAAAAAATGTTTTGTTAGCTTAACTGGACAAAAGATATATAGTATGCTATTACGGGTATAATAAACACAGAACTTCAGGTAAAAATAAGAAACAAAATGGTACTCAAAAATTTCGTAACGTAGGTAGTGATAGCTACATATTTAACTAAGATATTAATGACAATATTTTACCTTATCAAGAAAATAACAACAAAGGTTTCGTTTCCAAATTTTTTCCTTGGCAGTAAGGGATTTTGCTGAATATTGTTTGTGTCTAGGATAATCTCTCAAATAACATTCATTTAGAACTCCATTCCTTACATGTAGGTTTATCAGGAAATATGTTTTTGTGCTTTATCTTCCATCAAAAGTTCGATTTTTAGGGTTAGGAATTTTCATTCTTTAGAAATATTAAAATCTTTTGAATGAACCTAAAACAAACACATAAATGGATAATAATGACAAGAGGATAGTAGTTAAGGAAGCTGAAAAGCAGCAATTTTTTTATGTAAAGCATTTTTAACGCAAATTTTAAAAATTAACAGAAAAATTATACAAATTTGGCTGGTATCTGCAGGGTATTTAATGGTTCAATAGTTTCATACAACTTACCTTAGAAATACATATTCATATGTTCAGAAGTTTATTTTCTGCTATATTTGGTAATTTTTCTATTCGCTTTGCCTATTTTCCCATTTAAACATACACAAATATTTTCTTTGATACAAAATATCTTCGCTTTTCAAAAACTACAAAACGCTTTGTTGACAATGTTGACATTAAAATCTGACGTTTATCGCTCGACTTTTCCCGAAACTGCGACCGCTTCCAAATCTAAACGCCGATGTTAAGCGATTGCTGTTTCGAGTAGGCCTGGGCCGGCTTTGATTAAATCTTGGGTAACTTGACCAAAATTTAACAACGCAAATTTAACACGTTGTTAGCTAATCATCCTTGGTGCAACCCGCTGTAAGTGTTTTATATCCAAAAAGGTTTTACAGTTTTTGAATATTGGTAGCAAGCTTTTTAATTAAGTAATCTACATGTAAATCCCAATGTAATTTACTGTCAAATATTATTCCCAAGCATTTAACACTGTTAGCTTTTAAAATCTTATTATCGTCGTCTATTTTAATACGATCCACATTTGAGGTGTTATTATTTTGATTTATACTAAAAGTAAGATAATTTGTTTTGTCAAAATTAATTGTTAATAAGATATTATCAAACCAATTTTTAACTATTTTAAAATCTTTTGTAATTTTGTTATGTATGTTGTTCCAATTTGTATCACTATAAAAAATAACAGTATCGTCTGCAAAACTATGAATTTTCCCATCACAATTTATACTAAATAAATCATTAATGTAAATATTAAAAAATAAAGGTCCTAACATTATTCCTTGGGGAACACCGTATTTAAATACTTTTGAATAACTTTCTTCTTTATCTATCATAACATGACACTCTAATGGTATTCCTCTAAATCCAATATTTTATAATTTTTTAATAAGTAAAATCATGGCTAACAGTATCAAAAGCTTTTGCTAAATCCAAAAAAATACAAATATAAGGTTTTTTATTATCTAATGTATCATCTATTTTTTCTGTTAAATAGCAAATAGCATATTGCGTTGACTTATTTTTTTGAAAACCAAATTGTTTTTCAGACATAAAATTTAATTTTTTTAAATGATTATCAATTCTTATTTTTAAATTTTTTTCAGAAACTTTAGCTAATGAAGATATTAATGTTATCTTCCTATAATTAGTAATTTTACACGAATCTCCACTTTTAAAGATATGTTTTATTACACCAATTTTGAAAGCCTCTGGATATATACTTGTTTTAAAAATATTATTTATAAGAAAAGTAGGTGGTCTAGAAATACTAGTTATGCCGTCAGCCCCAGGAGATTTTTTTATTTTTAATAAACTATCAATCATATCTTTAACTTCTCGACAATATTTTAGTTTTTTCTAAATGAAATGAACCTATGTTGTTGATTTTTTTCTAGAAATGAATTACTGTTATTTCCATTGTTTATCTTGTTCGCTGATTTTTCTCCCACTTCAGAAAAATAATCAATAAAACTATTAACCATATCTTTCTTATCGGTAAGTGATTTGTTTTCAATCCTGATCTCATTTATTATTTTTTTGTTTTTGATTTTTATAACATAATTCTTTAATAGTTTTCCAAAGATCTTTATTATTCTTTTCACATTTATCAATTTGAGATTTATAAAAATTAATTTTCGCCTCTTTTATTAGCTTATTTAATTTGTTTTTGTATAATTTAGATTTATACAGAAAAAATCGATCATTTTTATTTTTTTGCAAAGTTCGTTCTTTGTCTTAATGTAACTTAATAATCCATTCTTTTCTTTTTTTAATTTTTGCTTTGATTTTAGTTGTACATATTTCTACATTATTTAGAATTTCATTAATTAAATTATTAGATACATCCTCTGTTTCTGAGTAAGAGTAGTAGTTTGACCAATCGATTTTTGTCATATTTTTTTTAAGTCTTGAATAATTAATGTAATTTTTATAATCTGAAATAGATTCCATATTATTATTAATAATATTTTTTTGTAAAATTATTGGGTAATGATCAGTGATTTGATATTTAAAAATTAAAGATTTAAAATTATCTAAGTGTTCCCCTGTTTTTACAAATATATGATCAATACAAGAATTGTGTTCTTTTATTTCTCTTGTAATTTTATTTATTAATGATATAAAACCATATTCACTCAATATTCATTACTTTCTCTAGAGTTCAAAAAAATATCGATATTAATGTCGCCCACTACAATTACTGTTTCATTTTTACAATTCTATTTAATATCTTCAAAAAAATTCTTTCAATTTAAAGTAAATTCAAAGACATTAATAGGTGGAGGTTTATATATACTTGTAATATTAATTTTTTCATGGTTAAGGATATTTTCAAAAAAAAAATATTTTAATTTCTCCCAAAGAGATAATATCATGCTTATTTTTAACATACACTAAAACACCGTCACTTTTATTGAAACTTCCATTATTGTAAATCAACTCGTAATTATTTAATTGAAATAAATCAGTATTAAAAATCTTCCAAGTTTCTGATAATATAGTAACGTCAAAATCATGGTCAAGATGATCTAAAAATAATTTAATTGAATCAAAATTTTTGGCAATACTTCTAATATTATTATGATATACTGAAACAGTATTTGGCGATCTTGTCATAAAATTATTAGACTGATTCTTATCCCTCGCAAGCTGCGTTTGAATATTTGTCATTTTAAAATCCTTAACGTATTTGTCTATTTTCAGATTTAAACCTTTAGTTACAAGTTATATGGAAACAAAAATGTATTAAAAAACTAATTAAAATTTTCAAAAAGTAAAGAAGGGCAAAGTAAGAAGCTGAAAGATGATATTGTTCTTGTTCCGGATTTGTTATATTGAAACTGCTCGACCCCCAGTCTATTCATCACGTGACAAAGTCAGTCACGTTGGCTGTAATCGTCTGGATGTATTACCTTAATTTCCTACGTTGTATTGTGTTTATTTCAGGTCCTCTTAAAGTTTGGTACAACGGTACAAGAGTAAATTTTATATCAGATTTTGATAGTTTTTAATTTTATTTTCCCCCTTTTTAATCTGTCGCATTGTAGAAATAAGAAATCAAAGAATCGACCTGTTTTTATCATTTATTTATTTGTACACCAGTTTGTTTATCAATGTCACATTCCACATAACAATAAAATATTTCTAACATTTAACAATTCAATATATTAACATATGCCTTTGTCTGTCTCCCGTAATTTGTACCCTTTTTGCCACCTGTTTATATCTGCGACACTACAGGTGCGTTCTTGACTACACTTTATCGGTGATTTTCTTGGCTGCGCCTTTCCCACTCATGGCTTACACATCTAATGTCTGCGACACTGATGGTAATCCTCGTAAACTGTTTCTTTACATACCTTGACTGCGCCTTTTCCACTCTTAGCTCACACACCTAATGTCTGCGACACCGATGGTGATCCTCGTGCAGTGTTTCTTTTATTTGTTGTTTTACATGTTGTTTTACCAAAATCCCTATACCTGTTACTGTGCGTCTGCAGCGAACCTCTGCATGCACTTTAGCACTTTGTCCGTTTTTATATAGAACCCCTTTGCTTATCTAACCTGGATAATCTGCATTTTATTTTTGGTATCGCCCCTTCAGACGTGTACGTATAATTTTCATTTACTCTTTAAATACCTTTTAACACTCAGTATCACCCCAAATGACGTACACGCTTGGCATAATGCTACTACGTAGGGTGGAAAGCCTCCAGCCGAATCTCACTTTCGGACAGTCCGTGAGGAGCCGAAAACCTGAACAGTGGAACCCCACTGTTAAATTAATTTACTGTAATTAGCCGATTACAATCGGCACAATATCCAAACAAAAATATCGGACACCTCAACGTATAACATATAAAGGTGCAATAAAAGTTAGGAGTCCATCCGCCCATACGCATGTGTCACTTTTCTTCTCGAGCGGATGTTGTTTTCTTATTACTTAGGTTTAGGTACCAACAGGTACAACAGGTCCTACAGGTAGCATCATGTGAATACCTACACCCATACTTTATTTTATCATTGCCAATCTTGATAATCCGTTGGACAAACGCGATTATTCATATTTACTCCAACTCAACCCCTTTTAAGATTTCTCGTTACTAATACAGATTACCTTTAATTTATTAAAACACCCCTTTTTAATATTTCTCTTTACTAATCCAGATTACGTTTAATTTAATAAAATACCCTTTCTTTTTATCTACCCTGTCGGTTTACTGACCTTTGTTTTTCTTTGTTAGGCCAATTAAGCCCCGGAAGACAAACTGGCCATCTATATTTACAAGAAAGGTGCTTTTGCACTTGCCCTAACAATACTTACCCAAATCTCGAAAGCAAAAGTTTATCGACACCATCATCTGGTACCGTTAGAAATTAGGTCTCTTTTCCAGTCATAATTTATGTAAAATAATATTTGATAATCTCATTTTATACTTTCATTTTAAATTCTCCCCCAAATGCTGCACCCTTTTTAAGATTTAGTTTAATATTTTTTAAACAGATTACTTTATATTATTTATAAGATTAAACCGTGATGTACGACTGCCAGTATTTGGTTTAAATGAGATGGTATATTAAATTACAGAAATCGATTTTATTTCGTTACCAAAATACCTAACACCAGTTAGATAAACCTCGGCGCAGCGTGTGTGCACCGACAGCTTAAATCGGCGTCAAAGATATCCCACTAAGTAAAAGAAATCCAATTTACCAAATTTATTAATGAGCTGAAATATTTTAAAGATTCGTGGATTTAATTTCGTTACTAAAAATACCTAACACCAGTTAGATAAACCTCGGCGAGTTATACGTCGGGCCAAGGGACAGGCGTTTTTAAAAATCACTGTTTTCAAAAACTGTATAACAAATTTATTTGATTTTGGGAAGTTTAACAATTTAGCAAGTGACTATAACAACAGAAGTTACAATAAAATCTAGTCTGCTTGTATTTATAATATTTCGTATCGCTAAGGCGTGGTCAAAAGGAGCTTAGCTAAGCAGTTTACAATATGTAACTCCTCCACCCTTAGAGGGACATATAAACTTTTAAAGTTTCTATGACCTAAATAATAATTGAATCATCTTTAACTTTATTAGTTTTAAAGTAAACAGGCCATAGATACTTTTAAATTAAAAACATTATTGTTATACAAAGAATAACATACAGTAAAACTGTCCAAATACTCGTTTTGTTAAAATATAGGGGTGTATTTAATAATCTTGAATTTTCAAGTTTTTACAAATTAATATTTTCTTGTAACTTATTTAATTTATTGAAATTAATATTATTTAGATTGAGCAGTTTTACCTTTTTATACAGTATTTTATTTGTTAAATTATTATTAATATTTGGTAAAGGAATATTTTTAAAAGTATGTTTTACATTTTTATAGGCTCTAATAATAATATCTCCTAATTTTAGGCTACATGGAAAGCTTAATTCTAGTATATATGTTCCATTAAATAATACATTATTTTGCGAATTTTCGCACGTTTCAATTCCTACTATATCATTATTTGTAACTAGAATCCATTTATTTGTATCAATATTTTGAAGTTGTATATTATCAATATCAACATACAGGGTGTTACAATCAGAGATATTATGTTCATATCTTAATAACTGTACCTCACAAGGGATGCTTTTATAAAGATTTTCGGAATGTATATGAGTACATAAATATTCATTAATAGAAATGCGTTTACATGGTTGATTTGAATATCCAAAATCTCTTTGGTTTATAAGTAAATATTCAAAATTAGGTACAATTATTTTATAATGATTTTCGTATTTAATAGGTAGGGGAAATAATTGAAATAAATCATAGTTTTCTTTTTCGACTAAAGGAATGTCAATTACGAAAACTACTTCATTGTCTTTTACATAGCTTCTTATTTCTAAAGTGTTTTCTATATTTAGAATATTTTCTGCTATAGGCTCAAATGGCAATTTTTCAAAATTTAATTTTTTGTTAAGTATCTGTAATTCATTTAAAAATTCTTTTGTATTAATTATAGCATTATGAAAAGCATTTAATTTTGCAAAAGTTATTGCAGTTTCGATATTTCCTAAAATATAAATATTTTGATAAAATGTAGTTATTTGTGGAAAAACCATATAAATGCGAAAAAACTCAAAAAGATTTGTTTCTTCGATTTCGACTTTATTTACTACTTCTATTATTTGATTAACTCGTAATTTTAAAATTTCTTGAGTATGTGAAACGTTCTTAATGGTTTCTTGAAAATCGTCAATTGATTTACTAAATAGTGTCATTTGTTTGTCTAAAGCAACTTTTATGTCGTTTTGGTTTTTCTTTAATATGTTTATATTAGTATCGATATGTTCTGCATCTTCTTGGTCTAAATTACCTGTAATGCATTTTATTATGCTGCCTAAACCTAAAGCATTTATTAAGACTCGTCTTTTGCGAGTTTTAATTGGAAGGATTTGATTTAATTGATTATTGATTTTTTGCTTAAGATTGTCAATAATGACATAAGAATTATAAAATTCCTTTTTATAACTAGAACAGTTATTAATATTTTCTTTAAGAACGTCGTACTTATTACTTATTTCAGAAAATTCAGTAATTAAGTTTTTCATATCAAAAATTTGAATAAAAGTCCAGTGGTTGGTTGTCTTTTGGGCGTTACCTATTTTATATGGTAATATTCCTGGGTTATCATTTAAGTTGTGGTATTTTGGGTTGTCTCCGTACACGAAGGACCATCTGTAACAAGGGGCTTCTTTAATTCTTTAATATGAACTATTTCAGTTTTACTGGGATTTTTAACGTTTTTTATTTTAACACGATTATGTTCAAGCATTTCGGTTATTACGTAAGGACCGTTAAATGTAGGCTTATTTTTATTTCTCTGTGAGAGTTTTTTGTAAACTTTTTGATTTAACTTAAAATCAGGAGCTTCATTTCCTTTAACGTTTGTCTTTGCTAAAACTCTTTCTTTGGTTTGGTCAGTTTTTGTGGTGACGTTTTCATAGACTGCGTCTACTTTATCTTTATGCGATGATACGTAATCAAGGTAAAATGTCGTAGGAATAAGATCTAAAGGATCTCTGGAATTTGTATGACCTAGGACAAGTTCATGAGGTGTATACTTTGTAACGCTATGAACAGTGCTATTATAAGCAATTATTGCGTATGGCATTAAGTCATTAACAAATTTATTTTTCTCTTTTAATATTCTTAAATGTTCAATAAGGGTTGAATGAAAACGTTCTACAGGCGAATTCGATTCGTGGTGTTTAGGGGTAGTAAAATGTACTGTAATTTTTTGGGCTTTAAGTAACTTTTAAAAGTTCATTATTAAATTCTCCACCGTTGTCACATGTAATGTTTTCGGGGCATCCATAAAATGAGAAAAAATTAATTAATTTATCGCAAACTGATTTTGCATTTTTATCATAAAGGTAAGCTTATCCAAATTTAGAAAATTTGTCAAAAATTGTTAAAAAGCTTTGATTCTCAAAAATAATAGTATCTATATGTAACATTTGACAAGGTTTACAGGGTATGTCCATTTTTATAATTGGGACATAAGACAAAAACCTGTCAAAACATAACTGATCAACTATAAGATCTTAATTTAAACCAGTACTAAATCTTAAACTTTCTTAGTGAATCTAGACGTTAATTTCTATAGGATTTTCTTTGGGATTCAAAATTGTAGTAGAAGCAAAATTATTTTCTATTTTTACAAGACATTCTGGTATTTCTAAATCTCCTAATTGTTGATAAGCGAGTATACCGTATCCGTTTGGAATATTTACTGGAAGTTGTATTTTTTGAATCGTTCTTGGATCAATAACATAAGTTAAATTATTTTTAATATTTTTTGAGTTTGATTGCAAGTTATTTTCGTTGCGTATTGGAATTTGCGTATTTGGTAATTTTAACGTAGATGTACTGAAATCTATGTTAGCATTTAATTGTTGCATAAGGTCTAAACCTATTAGTCCATCAAACTTATCAGAAAAATCAAAAAGATAAATTTTATGTATACCGGGAGTATTGAAAGTTGGGAAAATTGGTAAAGTTGCTACTTCGTTATGAAATGAGGTTGCGTGTGCTGTTTGTACTTGGAAAATTTCTTCTTCGATTAAATTTGGGAAATTTTCGTATGCAATTTTTTGACTTATAAAACTTCTTGTACTACCTGTATCTAATAAAAATTTTTCATTTAGTTCGGGTATCAGAATAAATGGTAATTGTATGTTATAGTTATTTAAAAATATTACGTCATATCCGTTTTCTGGCTCGTTAGGGTAAAATTTTGGTTTTCTTGCTCATTATTTGGCAAATTGTCTGAGTTAGCAGAATAACTCAAATTTATATCGTAATCATTTTGATCTTGAAATTGATTATAGTGAGGTTCAGTATCATTATAATCATAATATTCGGTGTAATCAGTATTTTCGTAATTATAGAGATTTTCAGAAGTAAAGTCATTAGATTGATTTGATTGATCAGGTGGTTTCTGCAAAACTTCCTGATTATGTAGTTGTTGTGTAGTAAATCGTTTATTTTGATTGTTTAAGGCATTGTTTAAAATTGTATTTCCTGAGCTTGTATCCATCGGTTCTAGTTTAGTTCTTCGCGACATTTGTCCGAAATTTTGGTTTTGGCTAAATTGGGGTCGATTCATATTCATACCAAAATTTTGGTTATTATATGTAGGTCTAACAAAACTTTGATTATTTGTAAAATTAGGTCTCGGTTGAGAAAAAGCGTTTTGTTGTGGAAATCTAGGAAAATTATTTTGTTGAGGAAAACTCGAAAATGGTCTTGAAAAATTATTATTCATTTGCGTTGGATTATATGGTCTAGAATAATTATTTTGAGTTGGTGTAAACGTTGGTCTATATGTCTGCGACATAGAATTAGGTTTTTGATTTTTATTTAAAAACATAGGCTGTTTAAAGTTAGAATTTTGTGCATTTTTATATAAAATAAAATTTTCTTCTTCACGAACACATGACATTGCTTTCTCTAAAGAATCTGGATTTTTTAATCTAGTAACAAGTTGTAAATTGTACGGTAAACCATTGAGAAATGTTTTTAATGCAAATTCGTCATAATGTTGGATTTTTATAATCTTTGTAGCGGCATCATCAGGCCCAGAATTTAATTTTGAAAATAATAAACTACGAGAATCTTGTATTCTCATACCAAAAACTATTGGACTTTCGTTTTTAAACGGTTTTAAATTTATTAAATCTTGGATTAGACAATCGATCGATCTCTGATCGGAAAAACTGGTTATTAGTATATCTTTAATTAGTGCCCAAGAATTTAATTCTGTTCGAGAAACAATTAATTCGGCTGCTCGACCTGTTAATTTACTTAGAATGGTATCAAATAAACAAGTATTTATTGTAGCGTTTATATTAGTTCTGTCTTGGAATGCTTTTAAAAGATTTTGAACTGCGCGGATAAATCTATTTAATAATTTTGGGTTTCCATCAAAATGTGGAACGTTATCAGATTGGTATCTTAAAAGTTGGTAATTAACTTCAGGCATTGTATTGCTAGTTGAGCTAATAACTAATGAATTTAGAATATCGGTAATATGATCTAATTCGGAATCAATTTTGAAAGCTTAAAAGGAACCCTCAGTATATATGCGAATAAAAATAAACACTCTTAAAATTAAATATGCTTAATACTAAAAAATAAAGTGAAATCTTTGCAAGGACAAATGCCTAGAAATATAAACAATGAAATTACACTGTAAAAAGGAATTATTGTCCGTACAAAAATTGCAAAAATTGAAATGAAAAAATTCGAATGAAAAAATTCAAAAAGTCAATTTTTCACTTACAAGAGTAAAATGACGAACATCTTCATTTGTGTTCTTGTTCTTCTCGTTCTTGTTCTTGTTCTTAACCTAGCTGGTTTGGCGATGTTTGTCCTCCCCAGGTCCTTAAATCTAGCTGGTTTGGCGATGTTTGTCCTCCCCAGTTTTGTCCTCGTTCAGCGATGTTTGTCTGTCGGTAGACCAGGAAAACCCTTCGATATGCCCTCGACTGGTTGACCAGGACTCCTGAAGTCCAGTATGCTGCTTTGTTTCTTGTCCAGCGATGTCTTTCAGTTGCCACCTGTAATCGGTACTATCTGCTTTTGATTGACACTTTTTGGACTCTTCTCCGTAGGTTTTTTCGAGTAAATTCTTGAAAGAAACCGTGATCACAATATGCTCTTGTAACACGTCTCAAAAATCCACCAAGACTGCGCCAGTTATACGTCGGACCAAGGCACAGGCGTTTTTAAAAATCACTGTTTTCAAAAACTGTATAACAAATTTATTTGATTTTGGGAAGTTTAACAATTTAGCAAGCAACTATAACAACAGAAGTGACAATAAAATCTAGTCTGCTTGTATTTATAATATTTCTTATCGCTAAGGCTAGGAGTGGTCAAAAGGAGCTTAGCTAAGCAGTTTACAATATGTTACAATATATAACAGCTTGTGTGCACCGTCAGCTAAAATCGGCGTCAAAGGTATCCCACTAAGTAAAAAGAAATCCAATTTCTTTATAGAATTATTAATACAAACAAAGTGATATAAATACACTTTGGACAGAGAGCAAAAGGACTTACTGGCAGTTTCACAACACAAAAGAAAATCACTAAATGATAACAACTTAACTTTTAAAAATAGGAAAAATTAAATGTCTATCTGATATCTGAATGCGAATCGAATGTGTGTGCCTCTCTGGGGTCGCGTTGAGCGCTTAAGTATACGCGCCTCCCCTCTGCGGGGGCGGAGTAAGCGTGGCTTGGCTGCCTGGCGCCATTTGGCCATCTATTCTTTTAGGTAGCTAAAGAATTTTGACCTGGGGGACCCCTTTTATGCAAACTTGTACATTTTTCGACGTTTTTAGACTATTTTAAAACAGGTTTTTATATGTATATTATTAGCATTTTTATATTTTAGAATATTAATTTTTCTTTATAGAGATCTTGCCAAATTTCCCAGATATAACAACCCGGGTACGGGCCGTTTCAATATGAATAATTTTTTCTTCGTTTTTCCATTTTTGCCCCAAACAAATTTGTAATCTTCTTAATAATTCTTTGGCTTTTCCCAATAAATATTTGTTTCTATAAGTTAAATGTTCATTAATATAAATTTCTGATATGGGCCCTGACATATTAAAATCTGCACTTGTAATTTAGCCGTTTTTCTTAAAGTAATTTTTTGCCTATAGGTAAAGATACAAGTGTAGTTTAAGCAGAACTCATAGGTATCTGTATAGCAGCAAGAGAAATAACCAGTAAGAATATTACTGAACAAAATGTGCACATCTTCACGGACAGCAGGCAAGCACTTCTGGCCCTGGACAGACCACGTATAATATCAGGCACAGTATTAGAATGTCACCGGGTCCTAGCAGAAGCCTCCAATCATAATGTGGTCACCCTGAGGTGGAGGAAAGGGCACGGCACATCAAAAGGAAATCGCATTGCAGACTCCTTAGCTAGGGGGGCGGCCGCCCTAAATATGCTCGGGTCTGGCTGCTCCACTGACTTAGCGACGTCGTTGGTAGTGAACCTAATTAAAAAACACTCCCATGAACTTTTTAAAAAAGTATGGGATGAAACTGGAGGCTGCAAACTTGCCAAGGAGCTACTTAGTTACCCTGCCAGCGAAACAGCTAAAAAGTACTTGACGATGACAAGGCAGAACCTGCGTCTTACAACGGGTGTTCTGACAGGACACTGTCAACTGCGTAAGCACATTCACAGAATGGGTCAAGCTGACAGACCCCTATGCAGAGGATATGAACAAGAAGACGAGACTGTCTAGCATATCCTTTGTGACTGCCCGACATTTTCACCCTTAAGGCAATCCGTGTTCGGCGAGTATTGGACTACCTTAACCAACATCAGAGAGGCACCTCCCCGTGACGTCATCGACTACTTTAAATCAGTAGGCTGGTTGACGCGCTGAGTCTCCTATTTCGGGAGGATGCACAATGGGTCTAATGAGGCCTAAGTGCCATAGCTTCGGCTCACCCTCCCAACGCTTCAGATTCAGATAGTGATACCAGTTTTTACAACTTATTTTACATTGTATTGCAGCTTGATTTGACTTTAGTTTAAGATTACATTCTCCACAATAATATAATATATTGAATATATTGCTTTCGATCTTGGGTACAAACGTCGAACTTCATAATTTTTTCTTTGGTTTTTTGGCTGGTTTCTGTATATTTTAATGGTAAATATAATCATCATTTCCCACAAAAGAATAATTTTCTAAAGATTTTTTCGTTCTCACTTTTTTGGCATTGTTACCTTTTTCTGGTATTTGACTGCTTGTCAACTTAAATAAAAATTTGTCACAAATATTATTCCAAAAATGTAGTTATTTTTTAATATATTCTATTTGCCTCTTACTCTCTCCAATTTTGTTTATTTAAAAAATTCTCAACTTTATGTTCCTGTATCGGTGTATATTTATAGTTTCCAAAAATTCAATATATTTCAATTTTTATGTAAGCTTATAAAATTAGGTTAAAAGTAAAACAGTTGCTATCTCTAGACATTACATTACATTGCCAGGGCCAGAATAGTACGGAAGTATCGTGCAGAAACTGGGATTTCCTAAATAAATTGCCATCCCGAAGCCCAGATCTTAACCCCATTGAGTTTGTGGGTCCGAATGGCAAGAAGTCAACCCGTCATAAAGGATAGCTCAGTTAAGAGTAGCATTAGAACGGATATGGGCAAATATGGACCCAGTAATCATAACAAGATTAATTCTTGCCAAACCTTTGCGAAGATATCATCAGTTGTCGTCAGTTTTATTGCTAGTTAGTTTTTATTATTTCTTTTTTCATTGTTACATGAAACAAAAAAAAACTAGGATATCTTCGAAGCGTTCTGTATTACTGACTTTAATTATTTTAAATTTTAATCCTTACGTTTGCTTGCCAATACCTAACAAAAAAATCCACAATATTTGTCTTTCTTCATTTTAGTATAAATGCTAGTTAAGTATAAATTGTAAATTAATTTTAGTTTTGATCTCCGAACATAAATATTTTAGTGGTGTGCCTGCTGTAGAACTTGCGGCGCTACCGATCCTGGCTTTAACTGTCCCTGGATGAATGGTTGTACGGAATGTGGCCCGTGTGCGTCTCATAGAGCGTGTCCTAGTTGTGGTGAACCCTATTCTGAAGGCGATCTTATCATCCAGTGCATCCAATGTGAAAGATGGTTACATGGTATATGCGATATGATGAAAGCAGAACAGGTAAATCATAAAAAAGGCACATTGATAAATTATATTACAGTTACAAAAAGTTTTTATCAAAACAAATAAATACCTTAAGTCTTATGCTATACCTGAAGTTCGGTTTTTGATAACCAGTTTGTAACTCATATTGCTCTATTTTATTTAAAATTTAACTCATATGTAAATGATTTTATATTGTCTTTCGTTTTTTTTTCTACCTGCAGAACTGCGATATGTAAGAATTCCTTACTCGATATTGAATCGACTGGTTAAGTTTTATCTTGTAAACCGGTCTAATTTGACAGTGAAGGGTTTAAATTGTCAGATTTGTCAGGAATAAAAGCGTAGTGTAATAATATAAGTGGAAATACAAATATTAATTTATAATAGTGAAAACGTAATTTTCTTATTTTTAATCTGTCAGATTAAACTGGTTTGAAGGTAAAAGTCAATATTGAATCAGCCGGTTAGGTTTCATCTTTTAAACTGGTCTAATTTGACAGTGAAGGCGTTATTGACAATTGACAAAATTAAAAAAATATATTTTAGTGTTCCCATTATTACAACTAAATCTTTATTGGAAGAAAACTTCAGAAATAATAAAATATATTGTAACTTTTAAATCCCACATAATGTACCCAGACACAGGATTTAAACTTGTCATAATATAGCTGGTCAACTGGGTTTAAGTTTAAAACCATTTTAATTCTTGAACTTTTTTTTTAATATATGGAACTTTTTGACTGGGCTGCACACAGTCATGCAAGTATTAAGACTTATCTGAACATGCCTAGGCTCGCGCGCAAGTACGATGTGTGTGGGCGACGCCTTCAGGGCAAAGCGCGGCAGGAACTGCATCTGGCAGCTCTTAATCTTTTGAGCAAGTGCGAAGGGTTTCTTGACGTGTGCATACAAAACCGCTTTCAGTCTTCAATTCCAATTTGTTTATTTGAACATAAACAATATTTAGGAAAGTGCTAAAATTTAAAATACTATCAAATTATTACACTAATTTCACGCCAATATCCCTTAGGGAATTTATTGATTTGTGCAGAAATGACACAAGTTTTTAGAACATAAAATCGGAAGAATATGCAGACAAACATGAGAAAGGTGAAGCTTATAAAATGTTATTATAAAATAGCGACGGGTCGTTCGCGAACGAGTCGTTCAATTTAAACGACTCTTTTCAAAGAGGCGCGAATGAGCCGCTCCCATCAACTGAACGGTACGTTCACCGCTCATTAAAATATCTGCATTATAGGCGACTATGACTAATGCTCGCTCTCGTCCGTTCGTAGAAATTCCACTCCACGCTTTCGCGAGTTTCGGACAACTCAGAGAGCGCGAGAATGCGAGCGGCTCAAACGTATAATATAAGAACGAGAGTGGTGGAGCATCTAGCCGCCTATGATAATACATTACACAGTTTGTTCGTCTTTCGTATTATTATTTTACGATTAACGATTAATTACTTTGGCGGAAATCTGCAACAACGTTTTTTAACGGCGTATACTGCGGGTAGTTTATAACTTTGAAATCCATATTACATAATCATTATCTAATCTACAACAAAAACCATTTTTGTTAATATACAGTGTGTCTACTTAAGTTGGAATCATATGGAAAACTTTTTTATTATTAGGTTTACGAAAAAAAGCTATTCTTCATAAAAAGTTCTGCATAGTCTAAAATCTAAAATGAAACCATCAGATATCAAAATTTTTCACTCATATACGAGGTTTGTCAGAAAATATTAATTTTGCTCAACAGTAAAGTACCTTTATTTTTGACAATATCGGTAATTGTTATAAAAGAAAGTTTATCAGAATTAAAAACTATGTTCTAATATCCAATTACATCCATCTACCCTAAAAAATATATTTTTTTATTTTTACAAATTTTTCTCAAATTGATTCAATCTGAAAAATAGAATTAAACTAAATTTAATTATTGTGTACTGAACATATATCTTTTTTGTTTATTAAAAACATGATAACCTTTCCGTTTGGTAATATGTTTTTTTAAAAATTTGGCATTGCATTTAATTAATGAATGCATAACATAATCATTTATTTTGCAAATTTGTAAATATTAAAAAAAAATTTTAAGGAAGATGGATGTAATTGCATATTAGAACATATATTTTAATTCTGATAAACTTTTCTTCATAACAATTACCGATATTGTCAAAAATAAAGGTACTTTACTGTTGGGCAAAATTCATATTTTCTGACGAGCCTCGTATGTGACTGAAAAATTTTAATATCTAATGGCTGCATTTTAGGTTTTAGATCATGCAGAACTTTTTATGAAGAATAGCTTTTTTCGTAAAAGTAATAGTAAAAAAGTTTTCCATATGATGCCAACTTAAGTAGACACACTGTATATTTACTTTTATTTTGGACATTTAAGGGGATTCATCAGCAACAATTTTTGTATTTCCAATTTTTTGTCGTTAATATTATATCAAAAAATGTTTAGATATAAATGTCACAGAGAATTACTTTATCTATTACGCCATAAAGCCAAAAATTCAAATATTAATTTTTTAAAGTTTTATTTTTTGAAATAAAAGATACTTTAAAATATAGACGTAATACAGCCCTCGTGGGTATTAATTTAGACATGCTGGTAAAAAAAGTAAAAATTGAATAGTTTGTCCATAATCCTGGAAAAACGATTTTGCAAAAAAAGCCCTGGTGCAATACGCCCTCTTTCGGCGCTGACAATCTATTTGTACTTTTGCCTAACGCTGGCAACGACGCAACGTGCGGCCGGCCTTGGGTAAGACATAAAATGGTTAGTTCTAGGAATCATAAATAGCGCCGTCCAAAATGTTCCCCCCGACATAGGCGTGCGCGTCATACTAAGTAAAATATGACAGAAAAAGAAAATGAAGGAAGTAAATCAGTGATAATTGTGAAAAATGTGTGAAGCACTCACCCTCTTCAGTAGCGTTATCACTAGAGACCGGATTCAAATATTACATTCCAGGAACGGACTCCGTTGGAAAGACAATGTACAACCACGTGTTTTGCAGTTTTTACTAAATCAACCTCAAATATTTTCTGTGTACAGGGTGTCCGGATTTCGTTGTAATTGCAGGGTATCTCAGTTGTTCTTAAAGATCAAAAAGTAGCAACACTTCGCGAAAATCTCAACTCTCTATCACTAATAACAACCGAGATACTCTGCAATTGCAACGAAATCCGGACACCCTGTACACAGAAAATATTTGAGGTTGAATTAGTAAAAACTGCAAAACACGTGTTTAAACATTTGTTTTTTAGAGTACTTCAATGAGGTTTCGACTTAATAGGATAATCTAATATTCTTTTTCCATACAAGGTTTAAACCCCTATTTTACCTCCTTAGGGGTTCAATTTTGAAAAACCCTACCTTGGTGGATGCCTCCGTTATATAAGAAACCTCTGTGCAAAATTTCAAGTTCATAAACATAATTTAGTTAGTAACCTACACTTTGATTACCTTAAAGGAAAGTGTGGGTAGCTGGTAATTTCCTCATTTAAAAAGCCAATATAGCAGCAAAAAGCTTTAAAAAAAGATTTATTAAATTAGGTTGTTTCATTAGTAGCCCTTACTTTTTTCAAAAATACCATGACTAATTTACCAACAACATCGACTACGACCGACCAGAACGGCAAACAAGTCAATGAAAAATTAAACATAAATGAATACCGCAAGAGCAAAAAAAAGTCAAAATGCAAGAAGCGATAATATAAGATTTGGTATCTATACGTAACAATTATACATTATATTTAACGCCATCGGAAATTTTCAAAATCCTGCCTTACGGCTAGGGGAATATTTTGATATTGTGGACTATTTAAATTTACATTTACAGACATTAACAGATACCCCAGGCATATCGTCGAGACAAAAAGGCGTTTCCGAAAACCCGAATTTCGTGTTATGGCCTCCTCCCAAGGTCATATTTATAAAAATACAAACTGGCGTATTTCCCTCTCTCTCTCTCTCATGGTTATCGTGATATTATAAATTATATAGGCGTAAGTCAGCCATGTATGAAAATTTTCAAAAAAGTTAATAGACAAAAAGTATCTCTCTTTTAAAATTCGGTAACTCCGTAAATACATCTTTCTTTGCAAGAAGCATAAACTACTTAGTCTACTAAACAACTTACATAAGTGTACTGTAAATTATAACAGAAGAAGAAGGTTCAGTAACAAATGCAATACTGGCTTAATTTTTAATCGCTTCTCCTGAAAAATATGTTAAATGGAGTTACGCTCCTTTGTCTTTCCAGCGACGATATGTACTACACAAAAGTCAAAGGAAGTTTTACGGAAAAATCCGAATTATACACAGTTACGTGCCGTTGCGAGTGTTTGCGTGAAGGACGAGCAAGTGCTTATGAGCAACAATACGCATATGCCAATATAACATCCTTAGATGCAGAACGTTCTTTTTCAAAATTCACCTCATTGTTTACTTCAAAAACACGAAAGTTATCTGCCGATACCATGGAATGTTTATTGATGATGCAGTTGTACGCGGAAACAACGCATCAGCCAGTTATCACTAATAATCAAACTACACCACACCTGTACCTATTTTTGTATTTAGTTTTTCCCATGTGCTGCACCCCTTCATTACGACTTTTTATTTGGCACATAATTTTTTACTTCTAAGTAGGTACATGTGTTTTTTTTTTGTGAAATAGGTATATCTAATCTTTAAAACCGTGGTATCACGTCCGTGACTTTAATGTTCGTATTGCAATGGTTGTGAAAATTGTTGCATTTATAACAAAATGGCTGCTGGCGGCCGCCGTATTTGCTATTGTTTACGGAGTACAGATCTTTCACCAAGACCTTTAATGTGGCATCCCCAGTGAAATGTTTGGAAAGTTGGTTTTAGATACAACTTAACGACATCGCCGCCATATTTGTTTTTTTTTTCTGGAAAACGTATAGATATATCTTTAAAATTTACAATGCCTTCATCACCATCTTTCCTTTGGAAGGTATCCATATTGCAATGTGAGGAAAAACTTTTCTTTTTCTGTACAACACAATGGCTGCTGTCGGCCGCCATATCTGTTTTTCTTACACTTCACCTATCTTATGTCACTCTTCGTATGAAGATAATTTACCGACGAGCCGTTTTGTGGAATTGGTCCCTCCATTCCACGTAATATATACACATTATTGTACATACACCCCTATATACATACATCGCGCGTATATTTGCATTACATAAATTTTGCATTTACATTACATGTGCGAAAAACATACGTCTACCTTTACTTGCGCGCAGCTTGGTAAAATACAATAAAGATTAGGTATGTATTTTCTTTGTACTTCATTTTATCCATGCGATGCGACAGACGTCGGTAACGTCACTGGATAGGCTTAAAGAACCAAGCTAAATAATAAAATAAATAATATTTGAATATCTCCGGTCGATCAGCTGTGTGGGTCACCGCGTCATGATAGTTGCGGTGATGCCGGTGCAAAAATATAATTTACCAGGGGGCGGGCTTAGACAGAGACAGACGTGTTGCTGTCCTATGTTAGATCGGTATGCCGCCGGAATTTCTTTTCGCTGATGATTCGCCTTAACAAATACAAATTTTAATCATTCCAATATTTTAATTAATTTTATTTAATTTATTTATGTTATGTATATTATTTTTCTTTTAAGCCGTCGCGCCACAATCGGCAGTCGTAAATGTGTAATTCACGTCCGCTTTTTATGCTCGCTTTTATGCAGATGAACAAGTACAGGTGTCACGTTAAAGTAAAAAGCTTCGCGATTCTATCATTCGCAACTCAGCAGCTCTCGTTCAATCGAACGACTTCTTGCGAACGACTCTTCCAAGTGAGCTGAACGAGTGAGCGGGCTCTCTTGAAAATGAACGAATGACCCATCGCTATTAGAAAAGCTGAAGGAAATAAATATAACTAACGGTAGGGTAAATATTTTAAACTGAAACTGATGGTAGTTCGTTTAAGTAACCTGAATAGTGTTTGATCAGTTTTAACTTTCGCACTTGCTCGCGTTCAGGTAAGTTTTAACGCTTGCATGTAGCCCGGTTTGGACCCAAAGCCCTTAGAAAACAACTTTATATAATTGCTATATAATTTACTATTACTGCATAATATAATAAGCGTGGTGAAAACCCTTAAATTTGTCGAGCGTAGCAACCGCATGGCAATGCGGCCCAGTAACGGTGTAAAAAATAATAGAAGTGGTCAATAAAACCTTTTACGTAATATGAATTGATAGATTTGGCATAACATTGGATCATTAAGAAACCCTCCATGTTGGTTAGGTCAACCGCCAGCCAGTCTTGTGAAAATGTGTGGGTATACTAATCTGCAAGCGAACGTAAGAAGTAATATTCGCAAATTTTAATTATTGATGGGTTTTTATTTAAAACTGAACACACTTTTGCATGTGAATGATATCCTGAAATATCTAGAGTATTCAATGAATTTTGTAATTTTTCTATAACATGCAATGACTCTTCGAAACGTCTGTTAGGATTTTGTAAGCGTGAAAGAGAGTCTATCGGAATATTATTGCGCGGATCGTAAAAATGACCTGGTGTTGCCTCGTGTGGATTAAAGTTTAAAACGACAGGTTTTACTGTGATATTTATTGTAGTATTGTCTAACTATATGCCCAATCTTCTCAATATTGACTGGAATGGTAGTGAAATTCTTGGACAAAGACGGTGAAATTCACGAATCCGTTGCGGTGACTTCAGAAATACTTTTCTTGTTTTGGTTATTAACCCATTAACTGCTGCATAAAAATTTCGAACTGTTTCTGTTATTGCACATTAATTATATATGGACTATGGAGGAGACATGAAAGGATTTTGTTTCAGCTTTTAGCATATATGCTTGCTAACATCAGTACTTGTGGATGAGTTATACCAAACTTCTGCAAAATTTTCTTTAACAGAGTTACTATTATTTCCGCGTTTGTTTGCTGTAATCCACTACACGAAAGGTAGAAAAAAAGAACCATCCCCATTTACGTACTAAACTGTTAGAAACACTTTTATTTCTGGCATCTAAATCTACATTGAATACGGTTTTCCATCTACTGTAAATCAGGGTAGCGACTAAAGTTGCAAAAGGTAACCCTTTCATACCATTTTTAAAGCAAGTTCTTAAAATAAAATTACTTTGTAACATTAATGCATGGTAAACAAACTCCACTTAACTCCACTCAAAGCGCCGATCTAATCGAGACTACGAGATTGATACTAACGGTAACCTGTCCGACTGACAATTGCGACGTGTCACCGTCGATGAACTTTAAGGTATTTCACCAAGTTTAAGAACATATTAGAAAAATCTCTATTACGGTGGTAGGTAATAAACACATCCCGCCATTATTTCTTTTGCTTTAGTGTTTTAACTACATAAAAATTTTATAACATATTAAATTTAGGATGCAGAGAAATGCGCGGAAGAAGGTTATACTTGTCTTTTATGTCGACCACGTGACGTGCCCCCACCGCACTTGATACCAACTCCTGCTGTTTCAAAACCTCCCACACCTACAAAAAGTCCAGAAGTAAGGCCAAATGCAAATTTTTTTGTTGATGGCGTTTGTCTTAATGAATCGGGACATAGTTTAATCAAGTCGTTATCTTTGGAATATCATGGTACAAGAAAGAAACGCAAGAAAGTTCCCACAGTACAAGATAAGGAAGCAGGCATTATGGCTACTATAGAGTCTGTTGTAGCTGGAGGTAGTGCAGGTAAGAAAAGCATGAAATGAATAAAATTTAAATCATGTTGTGTTTCTTAGGTTTCTTCATAACAAATTCTTAGTTTAGAATAAACATTTTTTGCTTACATACTAGACTGATAAAAGATCCCGTTTAACAGAAACATATTTTTGTCTTGCTTTATAAACACTTCATTGAGAGAAGTGCATCTGAGTCACGTATAGTATGTCTGTTAGGGGAAGAAAATTGAGAAAAATTTCATATTTTTACTTCTTTTATCAGTACGGGATATTGTAAATGTGAAAAGAAAATATGCAAAAGCCTTTTCACTGAACTTACCTCACGAAGTGAAGTAAAGTATAATGAAATATGAAAACGCACACTATTTCGTCTTTCGTCACCAGTAACACTTAAGTTACCAAAACTAGTCAGTTTTATCTGATCCTGATCCTGGGCTCAGTATAAAATACTATTTCTTTAAAGCTAATGTTCTAGAGTTGCTTAGCAAAATTATGGGACGCACTTTATTTAAAAACTTTAAAATATGAAAATGAATGTCAAAGTACTATGACGAGTACCTTGACTACTTATCTCTTAAGAACCAACGTAGAAAATAAATTTGACGAATGAAAGATAAGCAAAAAAAATAGGGTGTTCTGGGCTAAGCAAGTTGTTGCAGAGCGCGTGCAAATTAGCCCTTATCCAAATTTAATGAAGAAAAGGTTCTATTAGAACTAGGGATTCACCAAATCTCAGAAAAATCGATTTTTCGAATCGATCGTAGATCGTGATCATGGAGATCGATTCACTATTTAGATCGCCTTAAGAGATCGATCCTTTAAAAAATCGATCTTTGGAAAAATTTGGGCGTAAGAGAGGGGAGCCGGGAGAGTAAACAGTGTCCATTCCAAACCAAAGCTATTTAAAACTCTTACGTCCAGATTCACTAAGAAAGTTTAAGATTTAGTACTGGTTTAAATTAAGATCTTCTAGTTGATCACTTATGTTTTGACAAGTTTTTGTCCTGTCGTTGCTAATAAGTCATTAAAAATGTATGAATTATTCGAATATTTCAGCGATTGGCTTGATTTTCAAATGATTTTCATCTTGGAAAGGGTTGCTAGAGTGAATTTAGTTCTATTATTGTCGAAAGTGCGTACTAAAATTGCCCTTTTCTTTATAAATTTGCGAAAAAGCTCCGAAATAAATTCACAGTATAAAGTTTAGTTCTCTTATTCTTAAAGTTGTCAGTTTAAAACTTTTGGTTGTCAAATTAGACCGGACTAGCGTTGGAGAATCTGGCTGTTAAAGTATAAGTTGTACAGTTGTGGTTAAAAAAAAGAAAAATATTTAAATTATATATTTTTTTGTTTATTTTTAAGTTATAGAAGGGTATGGAGGGGGAAATATTTGATTCAAAATGCTATCATGAAAAACATCCTAATTTATTGAAAACTAACAAAATAGAAAACAGTGAACGAAAAAATGACAACCGTAAAATAACAAACTGGCCATAGATACCGATCGACATGACCAGCATAGCTGTTTTGTGCAATTTCAGATTTGAGTTTTTTTCTAGAAAATGTTAGATGGCGCTGTTTAACTATTTCCTTATTCCTTTCCTAATTCTTACTAGGATCGTTTTGATCGTAGCGCAGCGACCCTATCGTTTGTAAAGAATTACATTTAAATATTAATTTCCAATTATTAATTAAGTCTGAAAGTTCACAGACATGAAAGTACCAGAATAATCGATTCTGTGTAAAATCGCTGATCTCCTTGCAGGATCGAAGAGTAAAAGATCGATTCTTAAAAATCGATTTTCATTTGGAAAAAATCGATCTTTCCAAGAAATCTATTTAGATCGTGAATCCCTAATTAGAACTGGAAGTCTAGTGGTCTAGGAACTTGCTTTTCACACAAGAAACGTGTTATTCATAATTCAGAAAAATAAATCTCATGCGGAGTGAGCTAAATAAAACGCATCAAATAACCTAGGCTTTAAAATGTATTCATATAATGTCTGAAAGAAAATGAAAAGATAGGAATGATAGGATCCTTGAAAATATTCAGGAATAAGAATTTTTATAATTTGGACTTAAACCATTGGCAGCTGAATTCCGGACTCAAGGCATTTAACGGTTATATTAAAATTATTTAGAACTAGCTTGCGCTCGCGACTTCGCCTGCGGTATTACAATTTTACTGCATTACAATCTTTGAATCCCCATTTCACTCCCTTAGGGGTTGATTTAATAAAAACTATAAAACACGTGTTTAAACATTTATTTTTAGAGTACTTTTGTGAAGTTTCGAGTTAATAGGACCATCTAATATTTTTTCTCCATACAAAATTTGAACCCCTATTTCACCTCCTTAGGGGTTGAATTTTGAAATACCCACCCTTAGTGCATGCCTACGTTATACAGGGTTGTGATTTAATAACGGATAAATTCAACAAAAGAGTGTGTAATTTTTCTCGGAAAAATCCTCGGACACGTCGATTTTGTTTTTGGATTGCGCATATTTTGACATAAAATGTAGATATACAGGGTGCCTCAAAAAAGCGTGACAGAAAAAATATTTTTTTCTTAAGTGGAACCCCTATATATTTTTGCATTTTCGGATTCTCCGGAAAATTCTGGACATGTTTTGTGTATAATGTCCTATACCTATCTTCAACTGTTCACGAAATATTTACGTTTAAATATGTAATAATATAACACCTTAAGGTGCGTTTAATTACTGTCGGCTCACCAGACATTTCAATTACCTACACCTCTGTTTGTGAATATTTGACATAGTCTTCACATTGTGTCAATTACTTAAAAGTTTGAACTGTATTCTTAATTGAAATTTACAATGCATTTAACTGAGACTCAGAGAATCGAAATATTAATTATGCTTGGCTGTGGTGAGAAAATAGAACACACAACGAAGTTCGAATAATGTTCAACAATAAATATCCGAACAGAGAACCTGTAAGTCAGTCTACAATCAGTAGAATTGAGGCTAAGTGGAGAGAGACTGGAACTGTTAAGGACCTTGGCAAACCTGGTAGGCCCGGCATTCCTAATGACAAAAAACTGGATGTCCTGCTTTCACTAAACGAAAATCCGAACCTCTCAAGTACTCAGCTCGCTTTAGATAACACAATTCATAGATCGACGGTAACAAAATTTTTAAAGAAGGAAAAGTGGCACCCTTATAAAATTCAATTACTTCAAGAGCTACTTGAAGATGATCCAGATCGCAGAAACGAGTTTTGCCAGACCATGACCGAAAGAACTGATAATATCCCTAGACTAGTAAAACAGATATGCTTTTCAGACGAGGCAACGTTTTGTTTGAATGGAGAAGTAAATAGGCATAATTTTAGGTACTGGGCACCAGCAAATCCACACAGGTTTGGGGAAAGTCATTCTCAGTATAATGAAAAGGTGAATGTATGGGCAGGGATTATTAATAACAGAGTAATAGGAGCATACTTCTTTAAAGGATCTTTGACGGGAGAACGTTATCATGACTTTTTAGTAAACGACTTGATTCCAGCACTGGCTACACTGTATCCTGATGAAAATATGCCAGACATGCCAAACCAAGCGTTATGGTTTCAACAGGATGGGGCGCCGCCCCACTATGCTGCGATTGTTAAAGGTAGAGAGTTGACTTATTTTGTTCAACAGAGGGCTATTCTTGGAATGTAATTTAATAATAAATTTGTTTGCTATATATTGTCTGCGCAGTGCTAATGGTGGTTCACAAGCTTCTGATTCTAGGACTATAATCGGAGTACTAGGTAGGTAACCTATGCAGATTCTGAGGCATTTGTTTTTAATCCTTTCTATTTTGTCTTGGCCGCTGATCCATAGAAAATGCTTCCGTAGTCTAGGATAGATTTAACGAGGCTTTTGTAAAATAGAAGGCCTATATTTGGGTCGGCTCCCCAGCTATTCCCACAGAACGTCTTTATTATGTTAATAGAATTTTCTGTTCTTTTAAGGATGTAAAATATACGTTCTTTCCAATTCAATTTTTGATCAAGAATTATTCCTAGAAATTTTGTTGAAGTCATTAGGGGAAATTGAAATCCCGCTAGGTTTATGAATTCTGTTGGGGGTCTGTATCGTTGTCTAGTAAAGTTGACAATCACTGATTTATTTTCTGATATTTCCAGTCCATGATTTCTAGTCCATTCCTGAGCTTTGGAGATGGCCCCTTCGAGAATTACTTGACTACTTACTATTGATTTTGTTGAAGCGTATAAACATATATCATCCGCAAATTGTAATACAGAAACCCTTTGATCAAAATTCGACTCAAAGTCCGCTGAGTATATTAAGAAAAGCAGGGGGGCTTAATATACTTCCCTGTGGCAATCCTTGACTTGCTATTCTTGGACCAAAGGTCCGATCTTGAATATAAGTTTTCCTTTGGCAGTACAGATTATATAAATTGTAAATTATAATATTGGGGACTCCCATTTTTTCCATTTTTTCTGACAGTATGTTTAGGTTAACCTGGTCGTAGGCACCCTTAATGTCCAAAAACGCAGCTATAGTAGTCTGTTCTTAGTAAATGCCAATTGGATCTATCTATCTCTATCTATAATATAAATAATTCTAAATAACCTAAGTTTTGTAATATATGCTTCTAAATTGTGATTTACTAAATATTTGGAGCTGAAGAACTGTCTTTAAAAATTACCTTAACTCTATTTCGGGTTCGGCCTACCGACTCTATTTCTTTAATCTTATTATCTGATTTGGAGTGAGCTGTATATATTATATCATTGACTTTAATAACATTTAACTTACCTTTGAAGTCTGATGAAATATTTTCTATGAAGACATGAAAAGGTCCTAGGTAATTTTTTTTCATAAAGCAATTTTTCTTTTGGTTTCATATGGTAATTACCTACCTTCCCTATTGTATTGTTTTCATATACCTGAGTTATATTTCTTGTTTTATTCTGAATGATCTCCGAGTTGTAATTATTTTCCTGTATTTCTATTGCAGGTTCATTTTGATCCTTAAGGATTTTATTTTTTGTTATTCCTATTCCCGTAATCGCCCCGGTGCTGTAGTGGGGCCTATATCAGGGGGTATCCCCCAGCTACCGACACTCATTTAAAATAAATTAATCAGTAGATTTTATACACTATAAAGTTATCGAACGCCGATAAGAATTGAATTTTACTGATAAGAGTAAAAATAAACTGACCGTACCGAACACCTTGATAGCCCGGACAATACTGTTCTGGGTAGCTAACGCCTTGATTATTTTTAAACATGTCTTTGTAATCACTTATTTAAAATTAAATTTATTATTTAAGGTGAAAATAGCCTAGAAGACACCAAAATAGAAGTTATGGACATAAAAGATGAACCCCAAGAACTCTACAAAGAAGGTATGATGTGGACGAAAGAAGATGGTCAGCCTCCCGAAGGTTTCACAATATTTACGATGGAAAATGGCATTTGCGTGTTAAGGCGAAAAAGACAAAGGAATCTGCAAAAATTGGGAATTGGTGGATTTTTAGTACGAATGCGAGGTTTTAGAAACGGTCAAGAAAATGACGATATTGATACTTTACCGGGTCAGACGACGCCTACAGGTAAGCAAATCATTGACTGTGCAATAATTCTCTACAAGCATTACAAATTAACAGACCTAGGGATGAAAAAAAGAGACTAGTCAAATAAAGACGATTACAAAATTTATGTTATTACACTACTTAAATCTCAGTTGACACATGATCACTATACACTACTTACATCTCAGTTGACACATGATACCACTATTTAGCGAAATCTTTAATTTACTTTCATCAGTGCATTCTATTGGATTTTAAGGCAGTTTACTTAAATAATAAAGCAAAGGTTATTATAGCATACAAACCGGTAACTACATAAGGCCATTAACATAATTTTTTGCTAACTTAGTATTACTAAAAGTACATTTTACAATATTCGTTATAGAACAAGTTAGGCATTATCCGATTAACTTTTTATGTAATTAATTATTCAAATAAATACATTATTTGAACCTCTGATTTGTTACTTGAGGTGATAATTATTACTTAATACTGTAAATTGTTTCCAGCTTCCAGCGTTTATAACTGTGGATTTTCTTTTTTTGTCCGCAGGGCAATAAATCGATCCAAATTTTCTTCTCCATAGACGTGTAATTTTTAGAAGTGTGTAGTTTTGAATGAGCATAATATTAGATGGAATTTGCATGTTTTACTTCAGTTTCCTCAGATCCATCTAATTTTTTTTTAAAAACCCTTGCCGGACTTTAGTTAAAAGGCCTTCCGACTAACATATTAAAACTTCCGCTTTTCCACTTTTTTATAGTAAATCATATAATATACTTCTAGCTCAGAAAAATACATAAAATTAAAAAAGTCAAAAAATAATTACATTTAAAATCGATCTGGCAATCTCGCTTGACTACTTTTACAAAATAAAATCCTACTTATTAATAGAGCAAAAAATATTTACCAATCTTCTCAAACAATAATTATTTTTATGAAATGGCGAAAGCGACAAAAATTATAATATCGGCAACTCCCGGTTTTTGTTTCCTGAAATCTGGTAACCCTAGTCCCGCCCTCATATGAAATGTCAGTGTGTCCTGGTTTTTGATTTTCTAGTGTTGGTCACCTTCAATTAATAGCTTACAAGTTTCAGCGCTTTAAAGTTTAGCGCATATAAGTTTAACAAAATAATTTTCCCGTAGTATTTATGTGATAAGAGTTATGTATGTAATTATATTAATACAAGGCAAAGGTTTTTTAGTAAACAGATACAGTTAAAGACGGAAAGCTCTCTTGGCAAAATCCTCTCTCTCCAAACATCGACGATTACCAAAACAATCAATTAACGGGCTTGATCGACCAGCAACTAAGGACTCGACGCTGAGTGACCCTTTTTATGACGCCTATACTACGATTACCAAACGTCTTGATGGGGCTTATTTTTTTTCAGATTTCGTTCACATATTCTTTTAATTTTGGTTGTAAAGAATTATTATGGAAGATATGGCCTGCCTAACTGTCTAACAAAACTAAACTACTGGTTATAGAGAAAAATATGTTTGGCAAAAGTTGTAGGAAATTTCATCTTTTATAAAGTTGATAAAAACAGAAGTATTTAACCGCTTTCTCTTAAAAATAATTTTCGGACAATAGTAATATTGTTGGTGTTTGGCATTAATTATTTGTTGTAATATAAATACTTTATTTTGCAGGAACTGAATTTCCTGCATCAACATCGACCAGCTATGGCGATGTGGACAAGCCCAAGAAAAAACCGATAAGGCGAAAACCGAAATGTAAATTAACAGAAACATTCCCGTCTTATCTTCAAGAAGCCTTTTTTGGTAAAGATCTTCTAGACGTGACCGATTTTAAAAAAGAAATGGATAGTGGTAGTAGCGATGAAGAAAAAGGATACAATAAACATCAGGCTATACGTCTATCTGCGGTAAGTAGTAACTCACTAAGCACTACTAAATATTTCTACCTACTTCACAATAATATGGTTTTAGATTTAGCCTTTCAAGGTAACCTTTTAAGTTTTTCGTGAAATTCTCCGTAAATAATAATAATAATAATAATAATAATAAGTTTATTTATGCATATAAAATACAATATTTAACATCATATATATATAATAAATAAATAAACTGAATAAATCTCGCGAAGACTTGGTCTTGTAGGCGAGAATATTATTTATTTATATACTAAATCTATCTAATAATTTTGTTCAGTTAGTGGAAAGTAGAGTTTAAACAAAAATCCGAAAATGATTTATAAGTTATGCAAGCTGTTAAAATAATCTCGAGTTAGATCTATAATCCAACGCTTACTTTCTTTTTTATATTTTGTAGAAGAGTTTATAAATTTTAAATATGATGGTAACAAGTCATACAGGTAGGGTGCTATGTATCTATAGTTTTTTTGGGAAATTGATTTATTAACTTTCTCTTTTTGTGTTATATCGTTTTTATATCTAGTATTATGTGTATGTTTATTGAAAACAATTTTATTTTTATTTTGAAATATATACTTCAATATGTTATAATAATATATTTGCTTTATATCCATTTTTCTCGATTCTTTGAACAATAAATCCGATGGATATAATATATCTTTTCCATAGATAATTTTTAATATTCTTTTCTGTGTTGTTTCTAAATTTGAATGAATTTTTACTTTGGAATCTGCGAAAACGTGCGTAAGTGAAAGTAATTGTATTAATTTGTTAGAGTTATTGTTGAGTTAGCTGTATCTTTTTTGGCAAAGGATTGTAATTATGTTTGATAATAACTTATTACCAATTAATTTTGACAAAACAAATCTTACTTTTAGTCTAAATCAAAATAATAACACCTCAAATGTGGATAGTATTAAAATAGACGATGATAATAAGATTTTAAAAGCTAACAGTGTTAAATACTTGGGAATCATTTTTGACATTAAATTAAATTGGGATTTATATGTAGATTACTTAATTAAAAAATTAAGAAGTTTGCTACCAATATTCAAAAATTTAAAACCTTTTCGTATAAAACACTTAGAAACATTGTATTATGCATGAGTTCAAACTCATTTGAATTACGGGATTTTAGGTTGGGGAGGAATAAGTAGAATTTTAGTGAAAAAAATAGAAGTATTACAAAAAAGATTTCTAAAAATTATATTTAATAAAGACTATTTTTATTCTCAAAGGAATTATATTCAGAAACAAAAAAATGGACGTTAGGCAAATATACATTTATAGTATTTTAATATGTTTTTAAAAATAAAAATCTAATATAATTTAAAAACATAACCATGACACGCGTCATAAAAATGAAATTTCCATTAAACCAAAGATACATAAGTTTATAGCACAAAAGAATTATAAATATTTATGTTTTTATTTAAACGATTATTTACCAGAAAATATTAAAAGAATTGTATCATTAAAAAAATATAAAATTGAAATAAAGCTTGGATATTAACAACAAACGATTTACAGAAATTTTTGGACTTACTTGGATATTATTTTGTATGATATAAAAATTATTTATTTAAGGATCTCTCTTTTCCTCAAAAAGAAATTTGTATGTATGTATTTGAATATATTATTTTTTCCAATTGAATAATTTATATAATTAAATAATGTAATGTTAAATATAAGATTTGCCCCCAACAAGTACGTCTTCGGGGGTTTTATCAATATATGTATATATATATATATATATATATATATATATATATATATATATATATATATATATATATATATATATATATATATATATATATATATATATATATATATATATATATATATATAGGGTGTTATGTAATTCACTGCATATATTGAAATCGGTAAATCCTGGCATAAATTCAGATGGAATAAAAATATTCATAAATGGCGCTTGACGATAAAAAAAAAGGTAGATATCGGCCCTCAAAATTTTTCTTAAGTAACAGCGCACCACTGGTCATAAATACATGGCCATATAAAAAGCGAGAAACGTCAGTTACAGAAAAAAATCTTTTGTTTTGACGTCAGACGTTGCCAAGTCTCTCTAGAATATTCCTATGTAACTAATATTTTTGTTATCTTTAAAGTAAGAAATCATACTAACTCTTTTAAAACATTCAATTTCAAAAAGTTAAAATACTACAACACAAAAAAATCCAAAAAAACAGCTGTTCAAACCTATGAGTACCTATACAAAAAATTTTAGTTCCAAATTAGCTTAAAACAAAAAAAATTCTAAAACTTACGCATGTACTTTTTTTTATTTACCTATTTTTAATCATATTTAACAGCAGATTTGGCTTTTATTAAAAGGTTTATTTATATCGTCCTTAATTTTTAAGCGAAATTCCTCACAACTTTTATGTACCTAATTATAAACTTTACGTTCATAAACTTCTTCCACTCTTGAAAAAGTCATTCGACTCTTCATCTGTCCAATAATTTTACAATACCATTTTGTTTTCTCACCGGGATAATCTTAAAGGAAAAAGTTTTTTTTATATAGATGCTTACTCCTCCACCTCTACCAACACCGCGATCCTTTCTTAATAAAGTGTAACCATCAATAAGTAAGTTACTATCAGGTATATTAATATTAAGCCATGTTTCGGACAAACAGAATATGTCAAGATTTTCTTTTAACAAAAGTTCCCTTACATCAATAAACTTTGGTAAAAGTGACCTGATATTTAGGTACGCCACGGCGACCGATCCCCTAACCATACTGCTACTAACAGGAAGAAACAAAAACCAAGCTTATAATAATTTATAAAAAATATATATAATTCTAACTCTTGATATTAACCTGAAAAGCCAATAAAGTCAAAACTAACAAAAAGAAAGATGCCTAAGTAGTGCTCTATCTCGAACAAGCCTCAAATAATAAAAATAATAATAATTAAAATAAAGTTATGTAGCAAAATAGGTAACAAAAGCAATTTTACAATATTTGTATCAATCTGTGCCTAAGAGTTACAATTGATACTCATTTCAAATAACAAAAACAAGAGTAATAAACAAAACAAAAAAAAAGTTTTTATAGCGAAACATGACTGAGACTAAATTAAGGAAACAAAATTAATACATAGTATGTCCTATGCCCCAGTCACAGTCTTATAATAATAAAAAAATCATGCATTCATTTATTTGTTAAATTAGTACGCAAGTGACATTTATAAAGCAGATACTACATTTTCAGTGTGATTACTTAGTATTACGACAGCTATACTAAGTAGCTTCAGCTGCACTAAGCAGCGTTAGACTCATTACAAAGCATGTTATGTAATAGTGATAAAAGGCATGCGTGCTTCGCACCGCAGGCGCAGGTGCGAGGCGGCCGAGAAAGAAAATAAACTCGCAAATATTCATTAGGCACTAATTAAAATTAATTAAAAGAAGGTGAAAGCTTACGTTTATTTAGCAAAATTATCAAGATCCTTTGTCATCCACTCGATGCACATTATCGCGGCACTTTATATATATATGTATATATATATATATATATATATATATATATATATATATATATATATATATATATATATATATATATATATATATATATATATATATATACAGGGTGTTCCTAAATGTCGTGCTGATAATAAAGAGGGTGATTCTACAAGCGATTTTAAGAGAAAAAGTTCATGTGACCATATGTCCTAAATCGTTTAAATTTTAAAATACAGGGTGTTAAAGTTTAACTTTTTTATTCGTTTTTGGCGTATACCTTGTACATTTTTTACGATATTTAATTTAAATTTGGTATACAGTCTACCATAATTAAGCTTTATGAAATGGTAATATTACATTTTAAGAAATTATACAGAGTACTCCTTTTTTTGGGACACGGTTCCTTTAGGCCCTCCCAACTTTTTATTGGAACGCCGCTGGTTATTTTTGCTTCTGGAATCGTATTTCGCATTTTATTTTGTAACTTTTTTATGTGTTGTAATTTTCTGATATTTTGCATTGTTTAGAAGATATTATACCACATCTTCTTCTCATTAACCCTCGCACCCTGTCAAAAAAAATCAAGATTGCTATGAAAACATTTTTATTAAGTTTTTTCTGTTGTCATCTTTGACAGTACAATTCTTTCGTATTTACAACAGAAGTCATTTTATGCTAAGTAAGTCAATAATTATTAGTTAACGTGTAAGCTACAGTTTTGAATTGAAATTTATCTACCTAATAAATATGCCGAATTTTACGAATTCTGAAATGGCTGATATGCACTTTATTTATGGCCTTGCCAATGGAAACGCTTTTGAAGCCAGACGTATTTATGGTGAAAGATATCCGAATCGTGTGATACCTGACAGTAGAACATTCTCGAATATTCATCGACGCCTTCATGAAACTGGGCATTTTCAAAAAGATACAGCTAACGCAGGAAGACCTCGTACTGTTAGAACACCAGCTATCGAGGAAGCTGTATTAAATGAAATAGATAATCATCCAGAAACCAGCACTAGAAAGATTGCCATAAATTTAAATATTTGTCATCAAATTGTTTGGAGAATCTTGTCGGACCAGCAACTTTACCCATACCATCTTCAAAGAGTGCAAGCACTGCTTCCCCGGGATTTTCCTTTACGGATTAATTTCTGTCAATGGTACCTACAGAGGCTCGCAGTAAATCCCCATTTTGAAAGTCAAATCCTTTTTACAGATGAAGCTAACTTTTCAAGAAATCAAATAACTAATTTTCATAACAATCATTTATGGGCTCAGGAAAATCCACACGCCATAGTAGAAGCGCATTATCAAGAGCAGTTTTCATTAAACGTATGGGCTGGTATTATTGGAGATTATTTGATAGGTCCCTTCTTTTTACCTGCTCGCCTTAATGGTCAGTCATATCGCCAGTTCTTGCAAGAAGAATTGCCACTTCTACTTGAGGAAGTACCACTTTTATTAAGAAACCAACATTGGTATATGCACGATGGCGCTCCAGCACATTTCAGTGTTCTGGCACGTGAATATTTAAATGAAATGTATCCTGAAAGGTGGATAGGTCGTGGAGGACCACAACCATGGCCTCCTAGGTCACCCGATTTAAACAGTTTAGATTATTTCCTATGGGGACATATTAAGTCCTTAGTGTATGTAACACCAGTGGATACTGTGGGCGATTTAAGAAATCGCATAATCGCTGGATTTGAAACGGTTAGAAACACTCCCGGTATTTTTGAAAGAGTGCGGGGATCAATGAGAAGAAGATCTGAGGCGTGCCTAATGGCAGGAGGGAGCCATTTTCAACAATTATTGTAATTAGTTAACTAACTTGTATTATTAATAATATATTTTTAGAATAATTAATATTTCAGAAAGCTTAGTTAGGTATGTTTAATTTAAATATTTGGTACACAGTCTACCATAACTAAGCTTTATGATAGTACTGTCCAAGATTACAATAGAAAACACTTAATAAAAATGTATCCATAGCAATCTTGATTTTTTTTTTGAGTGCGAGGATTAATGAGGAGAAGATGTGAGGTATAATATCTTCTAAACAATGCAAAATATCAGAAAATTACAAGACATAAAAAAGTTACAAAATAAAATGCGAAATACGATTCCAGAAGCAAAAATAACCAGCGGCGTTCCAATAAAAAGTTGGGAGGGCCTAAAGGAACCGTGTCCCAAAAAAAGGAGTACTCTGTATAATTTCTTAAAATGTAATATTACCATTTCATAAAGCTTAATTATGGTAGACTGTATACCAAATTTAAATTAAATATCGTAAAAAATGTACAAGGTATACGCCAAAAACGAATAAAAAAGTTAAACTTTAACACCCTGTATTTTAAAATTTAAACGATTTAGGACATATGGTCACATGAACTTTTTCTCTTAAAATCGCTTGTAGAATCACCCTCTTTATTATCAGCACGACATTTAGGAACACCCTGTATATATATATATATATATATATATATATATATATATATATATATATATATATATATATATATATATATATATTACCCCGCAAACACCAGGCATTTTTAGAGGAAAATTTAGCCACTGCTGCCTTCAAAATGGCAAGTCTGTTTTTTGTTAAATCTTCCCGCACTGAAATTTGTGAACCTTTCAGCAATTTACGCTGCTTAAACACTTCCGAGCGAATGTTATTATTAGTAAATTGCACCAAGATAGCCGGTGGCTTATCGGTTACTAAATTTCTTGACTCCACACGATGGGATTTTTTAATATCGGACAAATTTATGTTTACCTTCATCCTGCCTTTGAATAGGTCAACAATTGATGATTTTAAATGTTCACCATTTTCGCCATCATTCTGGGGAATGCCAAAAATGCGTACGCTGAGACCCCTGGCGTATTGTTCTTGATTGTCAAGAGATTTTTTAAGACGTTGGTTTTCTTCATGCAGTTAAATTACCCTTGATTCTACTTGATTTATTTGATCCTCCATTGTTTTAAGCCTTGTTCCAAATTTCTCCTCGATCTTTGCATAAATAGAGTTAACAATTTTATTTGTAAAGTCACTTTTTGACATTTCCGCAGAGAAAAGGTTTCGTATGTCATCAAGGTCGTTACGCGTTAGCACCATGATCAGACGATATTCCACAAAATTGATGAGAAAATCACAAACCAACTAGCTCAGTAGACTTCTCATACGTTATTTAAGATATTCACACAAATCAATCCAAAACTAAACAATTTTGCTACTAGAAACTATGAATTTTCGAGACAGAAACACCACGAGCTGGTTCTTGCTAGAGCGCCATCTACTAAAAAGAAATAGAATACCTGCTTCCCATAAGACCCCTTGTTAATCTATCTTTTTACCCTTTTATTTTCTTTGTTGTATAGAGGACGGCTACAGGGGAAATTCTCGCGCTGGTGGTGGCAGTGGTTGGCAGCTCTGCTTGAATGACGAAGTCTGTCGCAGCCGCAGCTCGCCGACTGCGACCGAGCGGTATGGCGGACTTTTTTTGTCTTGTTCATATCGTTTTTGTGATTTTTATACAATTTTGTGGTTTTTGTAATCAAAAAACATCAAAGTGTGTAAAAAAATTGATTATTGAACAATGTCCAAGTGCATAGTGCATACTTGTTTTAAGAGGGACAAAAATACGGCAGAAAATATTACATTTCACTGGTAAGTAAACACTCCACATAATTAATTATGGAGGTGCTGGGATTTTTACAGGTTTATTGCTTAAAATTAAATATTAGAAAGATGAAAAATAGACTTAAAAATCGCCTGTTAACACACAAGGTGTTTGCATGCTTATATAAAAGAGTGTATTTATTATATTATTACATGTTGGACCTTCTTTACTTAATGTAGGTTATGTTGTTTATTGGTACATCCTTGAGATAAAATGTAGATATAAACTTCACAAATGTTTCATCTGAGTATAAAACTAACATCAATGAAAGTTTATTTTATAGATGAAAACAGGGTTGTTTTGTTTTAAACATTTTGTATAAAAAAACTGTTTGAAACAATCGGTTAGGTTTAAAACAATATTATTTGTTTAAAACTGTATAAAACATGGTTAAAACAGATAAATTAAACTCGTTTTTTTTAGGTAAAGTGATTTAACAGGAATATACTTATTATAGTGAAAAAGCCCATTTAATTTAGGGTCGGATTAAACATTATTAATATTATTATATAGCAGTTTAACTCAATAAATATTTATATTGTGATATTGTTCTCTAGTAGGAAAACAGGTTTTAAACACCTTTTTTAGGTTTTATTTGTTTAAAACATAAAATTTAGAAGCAACCACAAAACATGTTTAAAACAAAAAAAAACTTTTAAACAAAGAAAAGCACTTGTTTAGTTTAGAATTAAAAAATATATTTTTTTACCCTGGATGTAAATAATTTGATACCATTATACTCCTTTCCTTGAACTTATAAAAAATGGGCATTGTAGGAATGTACTTTGTACTATTTTTATTATGTACATACTATCAAGGAGTCCTTACAAGGAGAGGCAGTGGCTTTTAGCCATTAAAAGGAATCCAGATGAGGCATATTCAGAGAGGAGCACGGTGTGTTCCGAACATTTTTGCCTCAAGACTTTGTCTCCTGGGGGCGTCCCAGAAGGCTGAAATTTGGAGCTGTTCCATCTCAAAATTTACCACTAACTGTTCTGAGAAAAGGAATGTATCATTTTGATGATTCTAACGTCAGATCATTGGAGGATGTTGCTGGCTGTGAAATAGGTAAACTGAAATACTTTTATTTTTCATTTATATTATTAGTGGTTTCTTCATGATTACATAAATCAGTGTTTCCCAACTGAAAGTGGCCACTGAACACTTTTTACTTTGCACAAAAATGGAGGAACTCTTCGGTACTTTATCAACAAATATAATTTTAAGATAATGGCCTGTTTATAGATATATTTTTATGTTCCATTTTTACTTAACAAAAGTTAAACAGTTCAGATATTTTATAGGTATCTATGTTAGGCAAAAATAGAAAATAAAACTTCAAAGGGACAATTTAATTTTTGTAATTAACATCAGGATACCTACTAATTAAAAATAAAATAAGAATAATAAAAACAAAAACATACATGCAACAAGAAAACAAGTCAGACAATTAGAATAATTCTAACAAACTAGTGGGACGTGTGTTTTCACTCTAATTTTGCAAATTCTCTTGATATCTTGATACAACTTAAATTCTTGACTGTTAAAAAAGTGTGAAGTTGACCCCCATGAAATATTTTTTAACAAGAGTTCTGGTTTAAAACTCATGAGTTCCCGTTGGTGCTGCAATAGTTCTACAGTTCTGAAGAATTGGAATGGTATTTTGATGTTTACAAATTAAATTTTTGACTGTTAAAAAAGTGTGAAGTTGGCCCAATGAAATATTTTTGATTAGAATGATATTTTTTTGTTTTCAACTTAAATTTTTGATTGTTGAAAAAGTGTTAAGTTGACCCTCATGAAATATTGTTTAACAAGAGTTCTGGTTTAAAACTCATGAGATCCCGTTAGTGCTGCAATAGTTCTACAGTTCTGTAGAATTATAATGGTATTTTTTTGTTTACAACTTAAATTTTTGATTGTTAAAAAGTGTGAAGTTGACCCCCCTTGAAATATTGTTTAACAAGAGATCTGGTTTAACACTCATGAGTTCCCGTTAATGCTGCAATAGTTCTACAGTTCTGTAGAATAAGAATGGTATTTTTTTGTTTACAACTTAAATTTTTGACGGTTAAAAAAGTGTAAAGTTGGCTCTCTATGAAATTTTTTTTAACAAGAGTTCTGGTTAAAACTCATGAGTTCCCGTTAGTGCTGCCATAGTTCAACAGTTCTGCATAAAGATAATTACATTTTGTTGTAAAATTTTTTCCTTCTCAAAAAGCACAAAACATGCATTAGAATTTTTTTGGTAAGAGTTCTGGCCTCGAAAATCATAAAGAACTGTAGAACTCCTTTAGAACTATTAAGCACTGTGGCGAAACTTTTGTTTTTGCAAAAATGGGGGGCTGCGTGAAGTTTGCCCCCATATAAATAAAAAGAAGTCTAGAACTCTTCATAGGAAACTTAGAACTCCATTAATTTTTAATAAATTGTGCATTTGGGGGGCAACTTCACAGACATTACTGAAAACATTATTTCTCACAAATTTAAAAATATATCTTGTTTCATTATCTTTTTTATAGCTAAAATTTTTCATTCTAAAAATAATGTATATGTAGCCGTTTCGCGTAATTGGACTTTTCATAAAATGTCTAGACAAATAGTGAAATACAACCTAAAATCTAACAACTAACTCCAAAGTAAACAAAATTTACTTTTGAAGAAAGGTACTTTTAATTTTTTTATAGATCCATTTGCTGCCTACCAAGTTTAAATGGTATTTGCAAAGCTTTGATGGCAAACTGAAATTGAAAACTAGTAGTTTTTGCTTGGGTAACTATTGTTTTAACACTTTTAATGTTATTTTTATTTACATATAATATGTATTAGGCTGATTTCTAGAATAACATCACTGTATTTTTTTGGCATTAATAAAGATCTTGTCTTTGTTTTTTTTAATGCATATGTACTATATTTTATTAAAATTTAATTTTACTAAAAACATTTTAAAACGTTTTCTTTAGTGATAATTATGTAATATAATTATAACAATGAGAGGATAAAGTTTTTTACAAAATCAAAGTCGTTTTAATTTGTTTAAAGGCACAACTATGGAGATGGCAGTGACCAGCGGCATATGGTGAAATTTCAAAGTTGCATATCTCTGTTCCTACGTACAGGACCGGTCCCAATTTTTATTGGTTTTAATAGTGAGCCCACTGGGAATGTTTTTGTAAAGAAAAAAAAACGTTTTCAATTTGCGAAAGAAAAGTTGAATTTTTGCATGGATTTGCCAGAACATTCCCAGTGGACTCACTATTAAATCCTCTAAATTTGGTACGGGTCCTGTAAGTATGAACAGAGATAAACAACTTTGAAATTTCACCATACGCCACTGGTAGTGACCTAGGTTACTAGCGATTATATCTAGTTTAATAAAAAGCATGAAAAGGTAGTAATAAAAAAATCGTTCCTCTGTATCGATACACGATAGCTCAAGCCCCTGTTTTGTAACAAACGACATAAAACTTTAGATGTTTTATTTTCAAAAAATGTTTTTATATCATTTAAGTAAAGTAAGGGAAGTTAACTTATTGGTAAAACTGAGCTGATGCAATTTTTGAACAAAAAAAGTAAAAATCAGGAATATCGTTTATTGCAGTTTTTTACCCAACATGGTGAAATTTATGTAAAGATGGGTTATCCTTCACAGAAATCTAAATACAAAGAACAAAAAAGTAACACCACTCTCCATCCTCCCTTTGACAGACTCCCAGATCTGAGGTACATTTCTTCGCTGTAAATAAAAAACACTAAGCAATATCTTGAGAATGACAAAATAATCTGTCAAAATATTGTTTTTTATTTAAGATAGGTATATTCGGTTTGTTGCAACAAAAGTTCAGAAGTTTGCGCAAAGCCATTTTACTGTTCCAACAAGTCGATTTAAAAATTAAGAATTTATAGTTCAGTGTTCCAAGAACGAGTAAATTGTGTTCCGAACTAATTCTGAAGTGGTCTTAAAGTTCCAAGATTTTACAAGAATTGTTCATTCTGAATCGGTTTAACGTGCTATCTAACGTCACTTATTTTGTTTTTGTTATTAATTAATTTAGTAATAGAAGAAGACAGCAATTTTTCTTCCATTTCTTCAGTTGAAATATATCAATAAGGGCGACAATGTTTTCTAACAGGTATTTTTTTGTGATTTTATAGGTTTGCTTAGGTTGGGTTTGATTGAACAAACAAAATTCTCAACCAGTTCTAAATCGTTCCAACACTAGTCAAGTCGATTCTAGAACAATAAGTTCTCGCATGGATTCTAAGCAGTTCTGAACTCCTGTGAACTTTTCAATTGGAACAAACCTAATATTGCAAAATGCAAAAATAATATTTTACATTCTTTGCCCATCTAATAAATTACACGACCAAAATCTAAGGCTACAGACTCGTAAATTTGCTTACCTCTGAAGATTTCGTTTTAAATCTCCGTTTCTCTCTCCTCTGTTAGCTGCTTCTTTTTTACTTCTGATAGTTCCATAGTAAAATAATTTCATCTGGATGATTCCCGCCCTTCAAAGCAGTAGGTGTTTCTAAAATTAAATGTAAAATTGTAACTGGTGTACTTTTGTCTTTTGGTACACATACTTATTCACTAGTCGATACAAGTTTAAGAAAAACATTTTTTAGGTATATAAAGGTTTAAAACTGTGAGAGAAGGTTAAATGTAAACGAAAACGTTTCTTAAAGTGTTTTACCTGTTATTAAAGATGTACTGGAAACTTCCTTAATTTGGAGTCTGTAGGATTGTCTCTTATACTAGTTAACCATCAATTCCTATGTCTGCCTAATAATTAATTTAAATGGGTTAAAACCTTGTGATTTAAGACTGCACGTACAGAATAAAAACCAACTTCATCCCATCTTCATTCATTTTGAAGCGATTTCCACAACAGGTTACTGGCATTTTCGTGTAAACATTTCTTATAAACGCACAATACACCTTACAATCGCAACAAACACAGTTTTAATCAACGAATAGGAATTGTTTTAACATTTTTATACGCTAAAAAGCACAGCAAAATGCAAATTAACCAACGCGACGAATATAGGTTAACGTCAATACAGATGTTTGCCTTCAATTCATTTTGACACATTACTCATTTGGCGTTTACCAGGTTACGATGTGGTTATTTTTCTATCTCGTTTATTTCCATATCGTTGAAGAGAGACTGACCTATGCCAGGTTACCAAAATTGCGTTGCTTGGTAAACGCCAAAATATGGCTATTATTTACATATTTTCCTTTTCAAAATACCCGCCCTGCAACTTTCACGAAGTTAGGAGCCAACATAGTTTCTTAGTAACAATCCTAGTGAAACGGAATTCTTCATGTAACCGTCGATGCATACGTGTGCCGTTTTTGAAACCTAGTGGATATTCTACTTATTTTAAGAGGGCTGTGTTTCAAAGGCAATAATACCAACACGCGTTCTATTTTAAACTTTCGCGCCAAATCAGCGACAGCTACTTTATCAAGACACTAATACAGGAAGTGACAAAGAGACATGATACATGTGTCATGACGAAGGGAGATCGAAAAAGAAGTATTTCTTAATGTCATCAAGAGCCGTGCGCCATATTTAACTTTTTCAACAGCATAAAAACCATACAATGAATGTTTTCAATTTTTTTTTCGTTTAAAGTTTTAAATAATGTAATTTCTTTTCAATACCTAGAAAATGGTCTTCGTCGATCCGTTGTTAACCAATATTTTGATCAGTTTTATCCAGTTTGTGCTTTGAGTGAGTAGCGTAATAAGGTTGAAAATTAAATTAAATTTAAAACACTAATAATATTTACGTATTATGGTAACGTTTGAGGGTGCAAAACTAATTTAGCGGGTCTGGTAATACTTTTAAAGTAAGTACTATATAGTTGTGCTCAGTTAGTATTTTCGTTTTGATTTTTAACTTGTCCTTGGCAGAAAGTATAAGCTAGTAGGAATAACGCTTATATCATTAATAACGCAATATATGGTCATAAATATTAGTTAAAACTAAGGCTACTGACAAAAAGGATTGATTTGGCAGTGCCTTTTTACTATTTTTTTTTTGTTTTTTCTTAGGAAAAGGTAAAAAAAAAATTCTTAATGTCTTAAATTACACTTAAAAACAGAAAATAAATTCTCCTTAAAGATTTATATGTCTGGCAACGTTTCAACAAATTCAATTGTTTTAAGTTTTTCGCGCATAATTTTCTGTCAAACGCTATATCGAGCGTATGAATGAAAGTCTACTTGTCAGGGGTACATATAAATATGCAAAAATTGAGAATAAATTCTCTAACCACCTGAAAATTCCTTATACAATAAGGATTTCAACAAATGATGGTAAAACAGCTATTCTCCGAGCGCTGATTACATACCAAAATTTGCCGTATTTTCTTCTAACACAGTTAGATAAGAAAATACTGTTTCAAATGCAAGAAACTACCAGGAAGAAGGAAGCTTTTTCTTTAGTTAGAATGTCGTCACCTGCAGACCGGTTTCGAACTCGTTGGTTCTCATCAGTACAGGATAGACGAACATACCAACCTTCCGAAAAAGTAATTCCTTAAAGCTACAACTGTCGTACTGCATAAGCAGTGAGACACAGGCAGCGCCATCCATTAGCAGTTTCAAGCATTCAAAGTAGAGTTTACCGTAAGATAAAATTATCAAACGTATGAATGAAAGTCTACTTGTCAGGGGTACATATAAATATGCAAAAATTGAGAATAAATTCTCTAACCACCTGAAAATTCCTTATACAATAAGGATTTCAACAAATGATGGTAAAACAGCTATTCTCCGGGCTATATGCCCCTCCGAGCGCTGAATTACATACCAAAATTTGCCGTATTTTCTTCTAACACAGTTAGATAAGAAAATACTGTTTCAAATGCAAGAAACTACCAGGAAGAAGGAAGCTTTTTCTTTAGTTAGAATGTCGTCACCTGCAGACCGGTTTCGAACTCGTTGGTTCTCATCAGTACAGGATAGACGAACATACCAACCTTCCGAAAAAGTAATTCCTTAAAGCTACAACTGTCGTACTGCATAAGCAGTGAGACACAGGCAGCGCCATCCATTAGCAGTTTCAAGCATTCAAAGTAGAGTTTACCGTAAGGTAAAATTATCAAACGTATGAATGAAAGTCTACTTGTCAGGGGTACATATAAATATGCAAAAATTGAGAATAAATTCTCTAACCACCTGAAAATTCCTTATACAATAAGGATTTCAACAAATGATGGTAAAACAGCTATTCTCCGGGCTATATGCCCCTCCGAGCGCTGAATTACATACCAAAATTTGCCGTATTTTCTTCTAACACAGTTAGATAAGAAAATACTGTTTCAAATGCAAGAAACTACCAGGAAGAAGGAAGCTTTTTCTTTAGTTAGAATGTCGTCACCTGCAGACCGGTTTCGAACTACTTTACTTTCAAAGGCATTTATTAATTAACATTACAATATTTGACTATTTATTTACAATTCATTTCATTACTTATTTCAGAGGTACAGAAATGGCATTGCTGCCATTTGCTCACCCCGAGCAAGCGGCCGAGTGGCCGGGGCTGGTGTTGGCCCTTGGTAAACTTTTAGCCCTCAAGTTGGTTCGGTCTGGCCTTTACCGCAGTTGCTTGCAAGGCCGCTCAAGTAGTTAATGCTGCTCGAAAGCTTGGATTTAGTTTCTTTAAAAGACATTTATTTATATAATCTATACAATTTAAGAAATAAAGTATTACTGGAAAAAGCAGCGAAAAAACCAGTTTAAATTTATTGACTAGATTGACATAATGGTGATAACCCAGATTAATTATGCTAATTAGGTTGGTTAGTTACCCGATCAACCTAATTAACTAAAATATATACCCATTTACTCTCTCTCAATCATACAACTTTCACTCATCCATCTTCCATTCCTCTGTACACACTGATTCACGCTTTCTAAAAATTTTTTAATATATACAAATATACAACCCAATCACACTCCTGAACGCAAGTCACGTTACTGGGGGGAGTGGCTTGTTAGTGGAGTCGGGCTTAATTTCTTGAAATTTTTGGGTTAATTTCTTAAACTTTTCTTCATGGAGAAAAACCAATCTCATTCCCGTGCACGGTCACGTGCCTGGGGGAGTGGCTTGTTAGTAGACTCAATTTTCCAAGTGTGCTGTCCCCAGCCGTCAGTGAGATAGGGAATTCGTGATCATCAACAGGAGTTTTAGGATTATGTAATCAATCTTCAAAATAAACAGGTAAACGATGATGGATGGGTTTATGTACAGGATTGTGTCTGTGTCTAGTTTGTAGTAAGTTAGTCGTCAGTGGCGAGTTATTAATTTTGGTTTTAAAGAAGTCGTTTGAAATATCGTATACGTATTCGTTAAATCGTGGTAGGTTAGTTAAGTCATGTAAGTCGTTAATTCTAGCGTACCGTCCAGATGATGTAACACATCTTAGCACGCGGTTTTGCATCCTCTGGAGTCTAGCCATCTGTGTGTCAGATATGCCGCTCCAGACGGGTGCAGCGTACGTCAATGTGGGACGGATTATCTGTTTATAAAGATGTAATTTGTTTTGTGGAGAAAGAGAGGATCTTGGTGAAAGCAGGGAGTACAAGTGTTGCATGGCAACGAAGGATTTTTGTAGTATGTGGGACACTTGTGGGAGGAAGGATAACCTTGAATCAATGATCACCCCCAGGTACTTCAGCTTTTTGGCTGCGACCACGGGGGTGCCATTAATTCTAAGGGGGATGTTTATTTTGTTGTTGGTTCTCTTCCTGTTAATGATCACGCACTCACACTTAGACTCATTCACTGCGAATTTCCACTTTTTGTACCACGGTATTAAGGTATGTAGATGGTTAGTTATTTTTGTTCTGGCTGCATTCGCATAGAAAGAGCTTGCATAGACGAGCACATCATCCGCGAACATAGCCAGATTCGTATTTGGATATTGCGGAATGTCCGCAGTGAACAAGTTAAAAAGCTTAGGGGACAGCACTGTACCCTGGGGTACCCCCGCGTGCACTCTTTGAGCATTGGACAGAACGCCTTCCACCTTCACCATGAAAGTCCGGCCAGTCATGTATGAGTATAACAATGTTACCAAATATAGCGGAAAGTTGTGTAAAACTGCTAATTTATATAACAGGCCGTTGTACCAGACAGAGTCGAATGCCCGCTTTATGTCCAACGCCAGGAGCACAGTATTCTGCTTCCTGTTTGTCCTGTCCAGTGCTTCCTGGACAACTCGGGCCACCAGGAGCGTCGTACTATGCCCCTGACGAAATCCAAATTGGACATCCGGAATGCCTCTGTCTAGCTCCAGGTCCGTTATTTTGTTTAAGATGACTCTTTCCGCTATTTTAGAAAGGGTGTTCAACAGCGCCACCGGCCTATAAGAATCAGGACTGGTCGGTTCCTTTCCTGGTTTAAGTATGGGTATTACTGTCGCTTGCTTCCACTGCGTGGGAAAGTGTTGCAAGACAATAATACTATTTATTATATACATAATTTGTGCAATGGCTTTGCGTGGCAAATTTTTAAGTAATATGTTAGCAATCTCATCCCTCCCAGGCGCTTTGTTATTTGCTGTGGTCTTAATTATTTTAATTAGTTCATTTGGAGTTGTTATGAGTTTCAAGAGCATACTGGGAGGAATGGGATACTTTTTATGTATGATTTTGTTTACTGTATCTGTGACTTCTTGTTGTTCTTGCGTGGTGTTCGACTGTCCCTGGCGGACTCCCGCCAAATGTTCTGCCAACGTGTTGGCTTTTTCGAAACTCGTTTGTGGCTGGTTATTTAAGGATGGTATTTTTGAGTATTTGTTTTTTAATCTCCTGGATAACCGCCACAAAGAGTTGTCAGCCGTCGAGAGCCCGTCAAGGACACCCGCCCATGCTGTGTTTTTGTGTTGGTTTATACGTGTACGTATAGTATTCTGCAGCTGTCTAACCCGCTCACCATCCAGTCTTCTTCTCAATCTTTGCCATCTTCTCCTTAATTTATTTTTGAACTTTATTAATTCAATTATATCTGCCGGGAGTCTATCTTCCATGGGCTTTATGGAAACCTTTTTTGCCACTTGATTTCTGGCAAACTGGATATTCTCCGTCAGAACATCAACTTCCTGTTCCAGCTGTTCCACCGTTTCTATGTTGTTATTTATGTTTGTGCGGTTGTTGATGATCTGACGGAACAATCCCCAGTTCACTCCTCTGTATAGCCATGTCGTCGGGCCATCCTCCCCCGTAATCCTAGTTTCCCAATCCAGGAGAAGAGGAAGATGATCCGACGACAATTCATTTAAGATTTGTAGATCCGGCAGATTTAAAATATTTTTATTGAGCACTAAATCAATATATGTTGGTGACATATTATTGACTGGATAGTGAGTCGGTGAGGCAGTGTGCAGTATTTGTATGTTATTATCGTTTGCGTAATCGTTTACCAAGTTGCCATTTCTGTTGTTTTGTCTGTTGTTCCACTCTCGGTGTCTTGCATTTAAATCGCCCAATAACATGACTTGCTGTCCCTGATTAAATATTAAATCTAAATCGTTGTTTTGCATACGGAGGTAAGGGCGTGCGTAACCCCCGCACAGTATTACCCCGTTATGTAACTTTATAGACACAGTTTCTATAATTGAATTTATGTTGTTTAATTTGACATGGGGAATACTGTGCTTAATGAGGATTACTACACCTCCTCCCCTCACGTTACGATCAAACCTATGTACAATATAATTTCTAACTTTTAACTTGTGATTAGGGGTTATTTTGGATTCGGTAATCACCATTATATCCACCTTCCATTTTTGCAAAAAATATATAGTTTCACCTAATTTATTTACAAGCCCATTGGCGTTCCATAATACGATTTTTAAGCTTTTAAAAGCTATAATCATCAATCTGTGAAAGTATCTGCATTGCAGCTACTGCTTTTTCGTAATTTGTGTTTTTATTAACCATAGCTTTTCCAAAATCTATCATGAAACGTACCATTTCTTTTAAATTTACTAAATTATTAACTACTTGAGTGGCCGATATCAACTCACCGACATATTCCGTTCCAACTTGAGGGCGGTGGGCGGGGCCACGACCACGTGCTCGGGGCAAACTTGGAAATTCTTCGTTAAAGTTTTCATTTTGCTCTTGGGGACGCTGCTGCGGCTCTTCCCTTGTGCTTCTTTGTGAGGCTTGACCTTCATCTCTTCTTCTATTGTCCCAATAGTTGTTTTTTGGCTGGGGTGCCGGAACGAATTTATTTGTTTTGTTTTGTTGTGGTTTTCTATTTTGATCTACTTTGTACATATATACAGGGCAACTTGTTGAGTTTGCCTTATGCGCCTTGTTGCAATTTATGCATCTGGCTGGATTGCCCCCGGGCAAGAGCCAGAAAAATGGTTTCCTGCGCAATTTACGCATTTTGGGGCTCGGAAACAATTGGACGTTGCGTGGCCCCATTTACAGCAACGTTTACACTGTATTATATCAGTCATGGCTTTTCTACGTTCCCATGTTACGTGGCAGTAGTCCAGATATTTAATTTTTGAAAGATTTGCTAAATTGTGTTCAGCAGCCGTAATTACTAAATAAAGTGGGCGAAATCTGGTCTTCATTATGTAAACGTTTTTTACTTTTAAATTATGTTCTTGCACTAATTCAGCTTTGATATCTTCGACGTCCGGTGAATGATCTAAGCCTTTTATAACAAAGCCGTGTGTTTTGTTCTCAGCCGTTGCATAAGTACGCCATTCTACTTCCGCGTCAGCTTGAAGTTCTTTGGTGTAATTTTTATATTCTTCCAGGTCGTTGGCAGAAATAATGGTATTGTACTTGGTAACTTTTAGTCTATATCCTTTTGTAAATTTTTGATTAAGCTCCATTCTAAATTCTTTGAAGTTTGCATTGTCTAGGATTACACCTTTCCTGATGATTGGGGGAGGCTTGTCGTCCTTTTTCTTTTGCGTATTCGCCTTTTGTGTATTTGTGTTATTTGAATTTTGCCTATTTACATTTTGTTTATTTACATTTTCTACATTTATATTTTCTGTGTTTATATTTTTATTTACAATGTTTGTGTCTTTATTTACAGTTTTTGCATTTTTATTGCTGGTTTGTTGGGAAACCGATGCTTCTTCTGTCGGTGTTTCTACGCCTTCCATTTCTTCTAATTCTTCATCATTGCTTAGTACAGCGAATCTGTTTTTTAACGGTACAAATGTTCTGCTCTCAAACATTTTATTTATTTTGCTAGTCCTTTTTGGGGGTATATTATCATCGTTTGGACTTAGTCTTCTCTTCCTACTTTCGTCTTCTTTGTCGGGTTCCGCCCTTGGGTTTTCTGGTGCTTTCATTTCATTGAACGTGATTTTTGCTAGGTCTTCCTCGGCTTTCTTGGCTTTTGCCGCCTCAACTTCTTGTCTCATTTGTTCCGTCATTCTCTGTTCACTCATATGGATATATTGTTCACCAATTCTTTGGGCTTGTTCGGCTTTTCTTCTTTCTATAGCACGTTTGAGTTCTTCTTCTTTTTTTCTTGCTTCTACCTCTCTAAGACCTTCTTCTGCTATTCTTAATTGTATTTCTCTTTCTTGTTGTTCCATTTCTTGTTGTTCTTGTCTTTCTCTTTGTTCCCTTTCTCTCTCTTGTTTCTCTATTTGTTGTCGTTCTTGTCTTTTTCTTTGTACTTTCTCTTTTTCTTGTTCCTCTATTTCTTTTTGTGCTTTTAGTTCTAAGAGTTTTTGTTGTTTTTGTGCTTCTTCACTCTCCGATTGCGATGTCGTCGGACGTTCATATTCGCTGTGGAAGGCGCTGATTTTCTTATCTGCTGGTGGCGTTTTTATTGGGTCCCTTTTGAGCGCATGCTTTTCCTTGAGGTGTTCAATTATTTCATTTCGGAGAGAATTCCTTTCCGCTTTGTTAACACAGCGTTTAAAATATTTGTTGCACACGGCGCAGTAGGCCTTATATGTCTCTAGGTATTTCGTCAGGTCTTTACCTTTTTCTGTTTTTATTTTTAACTTTGGCTTTTGTGTGGTGTCGCTCATAACACTGCTGTTGTCATCATCAGTTATGGAATCATTTGGGGTGCCTGAGGCACCCCCGGTGGCGTCCATGCTTTACTACAAGCTTGCAATATACTGGCAAATTTCTATCAAACTTGAGTATATGTAGAAAACTTAATCTTGCGGTCGAACACGTGGAACAAGAATTTAAACAAACACTGGTTTAATTCGTCCACTAGAGATTTTTAAGAATTATATGTGCCGTGCTAGCGAGCACGGCACTGTCCGAAAATTTTGGGGTGCACTACCACTTTTTTTATGCACTATTACGCACTAGAACACAATTTGACTTTCAGCGATTAACGGTTACCGTTAACGTTATTTTTCGGGTCGTGCGAAATTTATTTAGATGTTCACTTTCTTATCGGAGAGCTTTTAGGAAATGCCGACAAAAAATAGGTAAAGAGCTTATAATGCGGATTATAAGCTCTATAGACACCGTACGACCGTCTTCAACGGCTGCTCGATGTCAACTCGTTGGTTCTCATCAGTACAGGATAGACGAACATACCAACCTTCCGAAAAAGTAATTCCTTAAAGCTACAACTGTCGTACTGCATAAGCAGTGAGACACAGGCAGCGCCATCCATTAGCAGTATTTTCTTATCTAACTGTGTTAGAAGAAAATACGGCAAATTTTGGTATGTAATTCAGCGCTCGGAGGGGCATATAGCCCGGAGAATAGCTGTTTTACCATCATTTGTTGAAATCCTTATTGTATAAGGAATTTTCAGGTGGTTAGAGAATTTATTCTCAATTTTTGCATATTTATATGTACCCCTGACAAGTAGACTTTCATTCATACGTTTGATAATTTTATCTTACGGTAAACTCTACTTTGAATGCTTGAAACTGCTAATGGATGGCGCTGCCTGTGTCTCACTGCTTATGCAGTACGACAGTTGTAGCTTTAAGGAATTACTTTGTTGCTTAAGTACGCGGCTTAGGTTTTGTGAATTACACCTCGGAATGCTGTCGATTCTCTGGTGCGTCGATACATTATCTAAAACCGCGTAGTCTTAATTACGATATGCGTCTCTGTTATTTATTGGATTTTCTAGCGGTTCTTGTCCCACCAGGGGAGTGGACGAACATGGAAGTACCGGTGGAATGTGTCTCTGAAAGACCACACTTTCCGAACTTTCTGACTGCTTTTCAAAGTTCAATATTAATTTTTTAATATAACTTTCGAAGTTACTTCCATCTTCGTTTTCTTTTTGTACAGTTGGGGATTCCCAAAAGTACGTCGCTGAATTAACAAATGGATTTGTATTCGGGGTTTCTTTTTGTGAAACGACAAGATTTGTCGTTGTCAGGGGAGGGTCCCACCTACCACCCGGAAGACTTGATCTTTCTTCCGCCCTCAAAGAATCGCAAAGAAAAGATTTTTCAATGTGTGGATTCATTTTTTTGTGGTCAATTTTTGACTCTGAAGGGGCTGAGTTTGCGCTTGGAATTTTGACTTAACTTTGTTGTTAAATCAAAGGCAAGAAGTTTTTACTCAGGGGAAGGGGACTCAAGTTTTCTGTTTGTCTGTCAATTTTCTGTTCAAGCTAGTCTTTTGTCCTGTCTGAATTTAAGTAAGGCCTTTTACAAATTTCGTTATTTGCTTAGAACTATTCTTACTTAAAATTATTTACAAGAATTTTTTGACTTCGTACAATTCTTCTTAAAACTAATTTAAAATTATTTTCCAAATCAAAATTGTTTTATTTTGAAGAAATTGTAATTTTGAACTTTTTCAATTTTTTATTTTATTTTGCGTGACGTCTGGCCACTTGAATGCAAAAGAAAAAATAAAAAGTTTTTTGGTCACAACTTGGATTTGAACCAACGGTGATTTTTACAAAAGGGTTACCAGGCTCGGTGCAATAATAACACAGCTATTCGAGTTCTGTTATTTTTATTTGCAAGGAACTGAATACTTTTTGTCGCAATTTAAAATTTTTTGAAAGTAACTTTGTTAGCACTCTTTAAAAATTTTTCTAAGTTCGGTTTTTTGCGATTTACAAAAATTTAGCTGTAACGACAGTCTAAAACTTTTCACGGAACTGATTTTTAAAACAAGCTGGATGCAGTCTATGTTTTATCTTTAATGTCTTTTCTTTAAATTGAACAAGGCACGGGGCTGTCTTTTGCACTTTTTCACGTTTAAAGAATGTATTTTTTAGAGTTGCTACTCTGCAGGGTTTTTCTAGAATTGTCTTAATTCGAGAATTGTTTTTTGTCTTTGATCGGGAATTTTTTGTCGGAGAGAATCTTTTCGTTCTGTACCGAGATTCCTTGTTTTGGCTTCTTTTTTAACGCGCTGACGTTAATTGTTTTCCACGTTAGTCGACCTGACTTTTGTGAATTTTTCGAAGTTTAACTTTTGATGAAGTCTTTTTCGAAGTTTTCTACTTTCAATGAAGTATTGCTAAGTTTTTAGTATGAAACTTAAGAGAGTGAGAGATTGTCTATATCAGTTATTTTCGACAGACTGGAACGCTATCCAAGACTGAGGATTTGGCTGATCTACGGTTTGGCGTCTATCAGTTCGGAAAAGGCACTTTGTTGCGAATTTCTTTCTGATGTGGATTTTTTATCCCTGCTCCAACCTACAGGTCACTTACAAGAATCGCTCGTACGCAGAGACGAATTCTTAACCTTAAGCCTCTTGGCTTTTCGAAGAGTGCCTATCGTCACTGAATTACTTTTACCCTAATCGCGGCTGAGTTAATTTACTTTTAAAGTAACTTGTTCACTAAGCCGACGTCCAGGCTAATCTCGCAAGATTACCCCGTGTTTCGACTTAGACTGGTTGATTCTCTAAGGTTCACTAGCTTTGTGCTGCGTGCTAGGTACTAATCAGACAATCTTTCGAGCTCGTAATGACACTACCGGTTCAGACAATTGATTCTTCAGCTCTGACTTTCGCTGGTCGCGCTCGCGAGTTTTGTCGCGGCGTGATTGGCGCCTCGCGCTTCGAATAGGCGGTCGCTCCGCCTCCCATATAAAATAGCAAGTCTGATGCAGCAGCGATCATTTAACTTTGAGATTTTATATGCGCTTTTTGACTTTTTAACGTTTTTGTACTCGTACAATTGTTATTTTAGCCATTTTTTAGGTTTTATTGTGAAGTTTAGTAACATTCACAACAACTTTTTCGGAAGGTTGGTATGTTCGTCTATCCTGTACTGATGAGAACCAACGAGTTCGAAACCGGTCTGCAGGTGACGACATTCTAACTAAAGAAAAAGCTTCCTTCTTCCTGGTAGTTTCTTGCATTTGAAACAGTATTTTCTTATCTAACTGTGTTAGAAGAAAATACGGCAAATTTTGGTATGTAATTCAGCGCTCGGAGGGGCATATAGCCCGGAGAATAGCTGTTTTACCATCATTTGTTGAAATCCTTATTGTATAAGGAATTTTCAGGTGGTTAGAGAATTTATTCTCAATTTTTGCATATAGCTATATCGAGCCACTTGCTCGCTTAGCCAGGTGTGTCGAAAATTGACGGGTTTTAGGGTATTTTTGAAAATTTTTAAAATGTTCGATTTAAGAAAAAAGAAGTATTGGGTATGTCTGTAGACTATCCCAGGAGTCACCCATTCCAATATATGTATTCATTTCCATAACACCCTGTATATGTACACAGTGACCGGCAAAAAGTTCGCAACATATGGGAAAATTTTTTATTAGGAGATTATCGAAAAAACTTTGCCGGGGGATGGGTTCCGCATGTCCGATAACCTAGAAATCGATTTTGACATACGTCACGTGACCACTGGTATAGCGGCAAATTAAAAAAAATGTGAATTTACAAAAAGTGAGGTTAGTTGACGAGATATCAAAAAAAATTATTTCAAAAAGTTGCTTAGAATTAAACTCTAGGTCCTCATGCAGAATTTCAAGATTTTATTTCAAAAAATTTGAAAACAATTTTTTTAAAATATTTTTTTATCGATTTACAAATTTCTAGTTTTTTTTTAGATAGCTTGGCTGATGTAAAACCCATGTATTTGGATGAAAATAAACGAATGTAGTAGTTTTTTCTACAATTGACAGGACAAAATTTAAAAAAAAAACAGGGTTTCGCCGGACGCCAGCTGTTGCAATGATTTTTATTTAGCCGCAGTGTCAAAATTTTAGAGACATTTCAATGAGATTACAATGAAAAAAGCTTAATCGTCTTAAATATATCTGAAGTTCGACTTTTTGTAAAGTTAAGGGGATTCAAATAGAAAATAAACAAAAAATTACCTGTTGCACAAACCATTGCAACACCGAGCGTCCGGCGAATACCTATTTTTTAGATTTTGTCCTGTCAATTGTAGAAAAAACTACTACATTCATTTATTTTAATCCAAATACATGGGCTTTACATTAGCCAAGCTACCTAAACGATAAAAACTGGAAATTTCTAAATCCATAAAAAATATTTTAAAAAAATGAGTTTTCCAATTTTTTAAAATAAAATCTTAAAATTTTGCATGAGGACCTAGAATTTCATTCTAAGCAATTTTTTTGATATCTCGTCAACCAACCTCACTTTTTGTAAATTCACAATTTTTTTTTAATTTGCCGCTATACCAGTTGTCACGTGACGTATGTCAAAATCGATTTCTAGGTTATCGGACATGCAGAACCAATCCCCCGGAAAAGTTTTTTCGATACTCTCCTAATAAAAAATTTTCTCATATGTTGCGAACTTCTTGCCGGTCACTGTGTATATATATATATATATATATATATATATATATATATATATATATATATATACTCCACTTTGTGGGCGTTTATTTGATACCCCAGACACTGTAAAAAAAGTTGTCACTTGCTTACCCCCAAAAAGGCAACCTCTAAAATTTTGAATTAATTTTTTTGTATTTTAAATCTGCTTTTATTCTATGACCTATACCTATGCTAAATTTCAGCTTTTAACGTTTAACGGTCTTGTAGAAAGAGGACTGTGATAGGCAGACACCGTGTTGATTTCATGTGTTCGGATTGTTTAAGTTTTGGTACAAAATAGTAAAAATTAACTACAAACAGAAATGGCCGTTAAAAAGTCAAACGCTTAAGTCATATTAATTGTAACTATTATTTTCTATAAAACATGTTTACAAAAAATATTTTTCTAATTAATATATAAATAATACTAATAAACACAATACAGGTCGTTAAGTAAGGGTATGGTCCGAAAGTAACCAACCGCTGCCATTAGTGCCATTAATGACATATATCATTTCACCACCACTACAAATTATACTAAAAAAACACGTGATGTGCTAACCATGGTTACGGTTGGATATTTTCGGACCATGCCCTTAGTGAATATATCTTGAAATTCACAGCTGTTTCTCAAAATAATTACTATGATAATTCTTGTTACAGGACTTAAAACAAAAAAAATAATTGTCCTGAGATATCAATCTAAACTTCCACATAAGGTAAAAATAAAATTTGAAAAAAAAATATTTCGAGGAATGCCAAAATATATATAACAAAATGAGGTTCTTATTAGATTAAAGCGATCCTTAGATACCTTTCACTAAATTAGGTCATTAAAAACCAAACATTTTTTTTAATCAGTTGAGCCGTTTTCGATCCACAGAGTACAAATGACCGAAAAAATGCCATTGTGCAAACTTTTTGACGAACAGTTTACTTAAACTATTATAACTTGAAAAGCTGGACAGAGTTGGATAAAAATTATATGTCCTCATAAAAAGGACACTATGTAAAAGTAGGTGTTATAATACTTATACCTGTTTGTTATTCCTTAATACTTACACTTACTTGTTATTTCTATTCATTTGTTATTCATTATATTGTCAGTTCTAAAAAGGCAATAAAAGCCTAATTTTATAAAAGGATTCCTTCACTACAGTAGATTATATACATTTTTCCGGAGGACAAGACAGGACAAATAGTTAAAAGTTAAGATAAAATGATAATATACACTGTACTTAAAATATACACCCTTTGCCGGTCACAAATCGCCTGAAATTAGTCCGTAAGTGCCAAAGTTTTATTGGTTTAGGTAAATTTGGTTCTTTTTGATCCCAAGGCAATGCCTACCTGACAGATCCCTGACAACAAATATTTAGAATTATGACCTATTGCCGGAACCACTGCATAGGTCCAAACGGGTTTTAGGATGGTTTTATAGATTAAAAGCTTGTTTTCTAGGGACAATTTAGATTGGCGTCCAACAATCCAGTATAGTTTATTTAACTTTAACCCTAACCGTTTGCGTTTTGTGAAAATGTGTTTTCGCCAGGTACGTCTTCGGTCGAGGTATATTCCTAAATATCTGATGTGGTAGTTGGTGACCATTTAGAGTAACTGGTGGGCAGTTTCCCCTGCGGTTAGTAAATGTTACTCTTGAATTTGTTTTTTTCCATTTATTAGCATGCGCCATTTTGTCAACCATATTTGTATGATATTAAGATTCATTTGTAGCTGTAGAGATGCAGTAGTTGGATTTTGATGTGCTGACATCACGGTTGTGTCGTCTGCATACGTTGCTGTTACACTATTACAGGAAGTTGGTAGATCTGCCATGTAGATGAGGTAGAGGACTGGACCAATTACGCCACCCTGGTAATGTAAGGTAATGTCGGTCATGTACGTAGGATTTGAGGATATTATAATAGGTTTGTGGTAAGGTTTTTCTGATTTATAAAGCATTTTATGTCAAAAGCCGACGTAATATCTAAGAACGCCGCTGCACAATATTTTTTCTCCTCCAAGGGTTTTTGAACGTAGTTACAGACACTGTGGATTTGTTTGATCGTTGCATGTTGGGGCCTGAAGCCTAACTGATGGTTGGGTATTATATAAGAGTTGATTAGCAGTGGTTTGATTCTTGTTAACAGGAGTTTTTCTAGGATCTTCGACATTGTTGGTAACAGGCTAATAGGGAAGATTTTATTTCCTCAGCTGGTTTGCCGGGTTATTGTATTAATATGATCTGAGCTACTTTCCATAGGAGTGGGAAGTAATCGGCTAGTAGTACTGCATTATATATATTTGGGTAAGATATTATAGGCCTTCTTTTGAAAGTTCTCTCATAATCTTCACAGTGATAAGGTCATAGTCGGGAGATTTTTTTGGATTTACTTTCGTGGCGATTGTTTCTTCGACTTGATTTATGGTGGATCTTTTTAATGGTGGTTCAAGTTGATATGGAATGTCCAGATATAATTGGATCTCGTTTTCTATGTTGTTAGTGTTATCTGCCGGGTTTGGTTTAAAGACTTCACAAAGGTGTTTTGCGAATGCTTCGGCTTTTCCGTATTACTTCTGGTCCACTTACCATCTTCAGTAAGTATTGCGGGGTTGCCAAGCTGCGGTCTATTGAATTTCTTTGTGGCTCTCCACGAATTTCTGTTGCTTCAGTAGCAGAAAATTTTTTAAGATAGTTTTCAATGCCGTTGTTTTTATAGTTGTTTAACAGTATTTTAGTTGCCTTGCAACTTGGTTGAATCTTAATTTGTCTTGTGGTGCTCGAGTAATTTTTTCTTAGTGTTCGTTTTTCTGTAATCTTTGATAATGCATGGTTTTCCGCCACGCATTTTAAAGGATGTTTCCTTGATGGATGTTTCCATTTGGTGAGATTTACCGCAATGAAATACCTTTTTGCGAAGTCATAGTGTCCGAAGGGGTTACCTTCTCCAGGTGGTCAGCCGCATCACCTAGATCCAACTTTGAGACCATGCTAAACCACGTCTAGCTAAGCTGTAAATGCAGTCCGGTTGGGTAGCTTTTATGAGCTTGCCTCCTCTGTCAGGATCGTCGTCCTGTGACTTAAGCACTCAGTTTCGTATGCTACGATGGTACTCTTTGCTGTCTCTGGATAAGGCCAGTATACAGTTCTCTTGTTCACTGATGTATATATAAAACTTAGTATCAAAATTTATATAGTTGCATTACATAATTCCCCTTATCTTAAATTTACCGCGGTATACAGTTCTCTTGTTCACTGATGTACATATATATAAAAATTGGTATCAAAATTTATATTATTACATTACATAATTCCCCTTATCTTCAATTTATCACAGTATAATAAGTAGTCTTTTGTTTACTGATGTATATATCGTAGGCAGAATGCAAATTTAGGCTTTTTATAAACTTCCTATGCATTTTACAAAAAGCCGGCAAAACGCGAGCATGAAATGCATTTTTCGTTATGACTAACACCAATTCAGGTAAATTGATAAAATGCCGGCAAAACAAGAACCGAAGAATGTATATCACGTTGTGACTGATTATTTTTAGGCATTTTACAATTTGCCAAAAGTGGTGCCGTCAAAACGTGAAAATAAAATGGAAAATACTATTAAATATTGAGAACCATATTTTCTGTCACCTAAGTTTAGTTTTGTCACTAATCTGCAATACCCTAATTATACCGACTTAGGAAAGTTTTTTATGCGAACGGTGGATCGGAGGGCACCCTAAGGTCGGAACAGGGTTAGCACCTGGTTAGGGGCCCTGACAAGTCTCTTTCCTCGCAGGCAAAGAGGGATCGGTGCGCCAGGGTGTTGGTTGGGATCCTCTTCGGCTGTGTTGATTTGCACGTCTTCGCGTGCAAAAGTCGACTAGTTTAATATTCACGTTTTGACGGCACGGTTTTTGGCAAATTGTAAAATGCCTAAAAATAATCAGTCACAACGTGATATACATTCTTCTGTTCTTGTTTTGCCGGCATTTTATCACTTTGCCTGAATTGGTGTTAGTCATAACGAAAAATGCATTTTATGCTCGCGTTTTGCCGGCTTTTTGTAAAATGCCTAGGAAGTTTATAAAAAGCCTAAATTTACATTCTGCCTACGACATATATACAAAAATTAGTACTTTATATTATTAAATTTATATTATTACATTACATAATTTTCCCTTATTTTAAATTTGCCGCAGTATAATACATAGTATTTTGTTTACTGATATTAATATAAAAATTAGTATCAAAATTTCTATTATTACATTATATAATTTCCCCTTATTTTAAATCTACCGCAGTATAATGGTCTATTGATTACTGACGTATATAAATTCGTATTCTTTTTATATTATCATATTGCATAATTCTCCTTGTCTTACACTACCATACCGCTTATTAAATGAATATTAAATTAACAAAGTATTTGTTAAGCTATTTTGATAAGCTATCTTTGTATCATTATTTTTTTTCTCCTACGGAAAAAATCATTTTTTTTTCCATTACCTACTTTTTTGACTTTACCTGATGTTTTACCTCATTTGATTTTCTTCGGCCACTTATTATTTTTATGCTAATGTTTTGTGGAAAGGTTGTACATTCGATATTTACTATTTACTTACCAAGATAGTATCATAAGTTTTTACTACTTTCATGTTTTGACTTAATTTAAGTATCTATATATTTCCGTAGGTATCATACTTACTAGTGTTTCAAACTGTTTATATATTTTGTCCATCGACAACCCATTTAAATAGGAAGAGTAAATGTTTTTTTGGGTAATAGCCTTGGAAATCCTAAGCAAAGAGAAGGAAAAGGGAAAATTAAAGACTTACGGCCCATAAATGCTCCTGGCGAAAAGGTGTCGCGCACTTGCAGGGCTTCTGGATAGTTGAATTTATTAATTTAACTCCAGAACGCGGCACATGGTGGGCCATAAACTGCAGTCTTCCAAGTCTTCTATTGCTATACTGGTTGCTTGCAAATAGTCTTTGTTGAATTTGCTGTTGTTTTATTGACGTTTGTATTAAGATGGCTGTTCCTCCGTGTACGGTTCCGTCTGGTTGGTGTTATATGTTATATATTTTGGACATTTAAGATAACTTCGATTTGTGAAGTGTGTTTCTGAGATCAACATGATGTCAATGTCGTGATTAGTCAGGAAGACTTTGACTTCTTGTGCATGTTGGGTTAGGCCATTGGCATTTCATTCCAATGAACTATGTTCAGAAACTTAATCTTTACATAATTTTGTGATCACTCCTGTCAGTAAGTTTAACATATTACCCATTTGTTTCACGAGTCATTTTAACATATTCTTGAGTTCAGTCATTTCATTTGATTGTGGTAGTATATTAGGTGTGAAATTGTTAATAGGAGTTTCATTTTGCCCCGTGTTATGTGTTACGTGTGCGTATGTTACGTTTGGTTGTACTGTGTGATTTATTGTGGGGAGAGTTTCTGCGGTTGGTTGCTTTGGTCTTAGTGCTGGATACTTTTTCTTTGGTAGTTCTTTATAGACGGTGCAACCTTTATAGTTGACAGGGCGATTTCCCCCGCAAAGAATACATTTGACAGTAGTGTGCTTGTGTGCACATCAGACCAAATCCCCCCACTCTTCACCCTACCAAATCCCCCTACTCTTCACCCTACCAAATCCCCCCACTCTTCACCCTACCAAATCCCCCTACTCTTCACCCTACCAAATCCCCCCACTCTTCACCCCACTCCTCTCCCCACTCCCCTCCCCTCTCCTCTCCCCACTCCTTTCCCCACTCCTCTCCCCACCCCTCTCCCCACTCCTCTCCCCACTCCTCTCCCCACCCCTCTCCCCTCTCCTCTCCCTACCAAATCCTACTCAATATTTACAGTATTTAACACAATTCAGATCATGCCTGTAGCAGTCCCTATTGATTATTCATGGGATGCAGAACATTGCGAAAGCTATAATCCACAAGAGTACATAGAAAACAATTTAATAATAATAAATCCACCTTCCAATCTATCTAAGAGTGCTAAAAAAAAGTTTCGAACCGAACAGATCAAGAAAGTTCAAGAATTGGAAACAGAAAAGGAAAAGACTGAAAAGAAAGAAAAACTATGTCTTGCCCAACAGCAAATGTAATGTTTAGTCATGTAAGCGGAAAGAAAACCTTGCAGGATTTTACTACAGATGAACTAGAAATGTTACCTTTGGAATATCTAATTAATTCTGCAGATCCTTTGGAACTCTTGGATGTATGGGGAAAATTACCAATGTGTTATAAATCAAATTTTGATCTTCAAATTAAATTGCCATGTTTTTTTCATTATAATCGTCCTCACTGGACCACACACTTTGATGGTCCCCCTGTACCGCAGAAATCATGTTTCGTGTGCAATAGAAACATAAAGTAGACTAATGTAGATAATCTTACTGTTATTTTTTTCAAAAATAAACCTGTATTTTAATAAAAGTATTTTTTTTATAAATGTCAAACAAATAATTAGAAGTATTATTCATTAATCCATGGATTCACCTTAAAGCATCCCACCACTCTTCACCCTTTAAAACAGCATCCGAACACTATCCGAACAGCATCCGGACAGTATCCGAACAGTATCCGGACAGGATCCGGACATTATCCGGACAGGATCCGGACAGGATTCGGACACTATTAGGTTTATAAATGTCAAACAAATAATTAGAATTATTATTCATTAATCCACCTATCACCAATCACCCTACCAAATCCCCCACTCTTCACCCCACCACTTCCTCCTCTCCATACCCCACCGCTACTTCCAATCCATATTTAAAGCTATAAGAAACCATTTTGCGGTTAGTTATGTATCCTAAGTGGTTCATTATTACTACATATAACTTTAGTGTTTTATCAAGGTGTTGTTCAGTTTGTAAAAAACTAATAGTAAATAAATCAAGTGCTTGTATTCAATATTGTACAAATTGTTGTCAACTGAGACCAGTTAAAATATCCCAAGAAGGTGTTGATTTTTATAAAAGAAGAAAATGCTAAAACACGAAGTAAAAATAAAAGTGTTGGAACTCCAATATCATCTTATTAAAGTAAAATACAGACTTTTTCAGAAAAATTATGGTAGTGAAATACTAACATTGTATGATTAAGCTATTATTTTATGTGATAATCTACTACAGGAATCTATAACAGTTAAACATTTTGATGATCATTTGATGATAATAAATTTGGGATTAGATTCACATGAATCCTATAATGTAATGAGAAGATTGATTGCTGAAGAATAAAATCCATTACAACGTTAAATTCATACAGTTCGTCTACTCAGTTCATTTGTGATTTTAGAGAAGCACTATGAAGAAGGTAACATTTAACGAAAATATGAGTAAAATCCATATATTGTTTGCATGGAAGTTTGCTTGCAGAAAATTACGTGAGAGTGATTATGAGCAGTATGTATTGGATCGCTACCGCTTTCAAAATAGACTTCAATATGCTGAGAACCTCCTAAAGGATGTTTTGGATGAAAATTATAGGAAGAAAATATACAATGAACGTTTTAAATAATTTTTGTTTTATTAGTAGTTAAGCTACCGCGATACTACAACCAATTCAAGCTCATATCCTCCCACCTCGCCCATGTGGGCTTGACTTGCAGTACTGAGTGGGGGAATATCTATAAATTTATACGCACACGGTTTCTAAAACATTATTTGCTAGAAATAATACATAAATATGATTCAAAAACGAAAGCTGGTTGGTTGCAGAAAATCGGTGAAAAAACCTAAACAAGAAGACAGAAGCAGATGCCCTGTTTATATTCCATGAGAAGAGAAGAAATTTGCACACCCAATTCGTGCACACACAAATTTTGTATAAAGCGTTTAACAGAGTGGTCGAAAACAAACGCACATTGTCCTCTTTGCAGAAGATTCTATTTCTCAATTGTTTTAAAAGAGACTAAGCAAAAGATTCTTGTGAAGAAAAATGACAGTACCCAATCAAGAAGTAAATAAAACCATGTTGTTAAATATAAAGTTTTTTTATTTTATTATATTACATCTTTTTTTAATATCCAGGAATTGTGCGATTTATCCATTCCCAACCATTTAACATAAACTTTATTTCCCTTTCTTAGCGCCTTTTCCACGAGATACACGTTTGAATGTTTGACTTTCTGCAACTCCGGTTCATAAAAACTACCTAAAATTATTTCATTTTTGTCATCTGTCAGCAGATATGTTCTTGGGTTGGTTAATTTAATTTCTTTAATTTGAAAAATTTCATTTGACCAGTTTGGTGTATATCCCTTTTGAAAAGCCTCCCTGTATTTACTAACCCTAACATAATCCCCTTGTTTAAATTTTGATTTTCTGGGGTCAATTGTTTTTATATTATTATAAGTTGATTTTAGAACATCTTTTTCATTTTCTTCATTTATATCTATAAGTTTTAATCCTGTTGTTCTATGTTTAGTTGTATTATGCTTAAAAACAATATTATTTAGGATATCCAACCATTTATAATTGCCTTGCAAGCTAAACTGTTTCCACATGAGAGTTTTTAAAGTTCTGTTGACCCTTTCAACAATCCCCGCTTTGATAGTGGAATATGTACTGTAGTGATTAATGTTATATTTTTCCATTAATTTATTAAAGTTTTTGTTGAAAAATTCTCTTCCTTGATCTGTATGTATGTTAGTTGGAGGAGATTTCGCAAGCTTTAAAATTTTTTCCATAGCTAAAGTTACTTCCTCAGCAGTTTTTATTTTAACAGGTTAAACCCAAACATATTTGGAAAATGTGTTTATAACAACTAAAATATATCTATATCCTTTATTTAGTTTTGCATAAGGTATCATTTCCACCAAATCTGCTTGCCATATATCGTTTACATTTTTAATAATAACCCATCGTCGTCTAAAAATTTTTCTAGCAGGTTTATGTAACTCGTTGACTAGATCTTCCTTGATGTTAGGTTGTGCAGACATGATAATTAAATGTTTAGTTTGTTACTTCTACAGGACATTTTATTAACAATTCGCCATAAAAATCTTCTAAATGACTACCTTCAGGACGATGAAAAGAAAGAACATCCCCTTTCTTTAACCGAATACCTACAGGGTCGGTGATCTTTTTTCCATTAATTTTTAAGAAAACATATTTTTTCGGGTATTCTCCAGAAATTATAGTAGCAGATTCCATAGGAAAAACATATTTAATTCGTTTGTCTTGTAATAAATGGTAAACTCCATCGGACAGAGAGTAAATTCCCATGAAGGGCAACACCAAATTATAACAAAGTTTAACTGCACTAAGATCAACAAGTTTTATAATGTTATGTTCTTCAGATGAAAATTTATTATACTTTCCAAAGATGTGGGAACCAAACTTGTCAATATACATGGTTGTTGCCAGCGGTAGAATAAGGAATAAACATGTGAGAATGAGTATTTATTTAATTATTTTTGCTTCTCTTAGTTCTTCTAAAATCGATATGATTTCATTTTGATGACCAGTATGTCCAGCCATTTGTGATGCTGTCAATAAATTTAATCTATCAATTATCTCATTTATATCGTCATAATATACATAATCTAATTTCTTTTTTGATAAATTTAACATAGCTCCCCCCTTTTTTGAACCAAGTCTTGTTCTTTGACGCGTTTGAGGAGGTTGTAATCTCTCCAGGTTGGAGACACTAGTGATACTTGAAGTGCTAGAAGTACTTTTCGGTTTAATAATTTTGTTTTCTATTAAGTATGGTTTAATAATTGTAAGATACTTTGGATCAGTGGTACCTTGAATTTGTTCATTAACATCATAATTTCTCCTGTAAGCATTAGTTCGTGTCAAAATATCCATATAGTTTTTAAGATCGGTGGAGGTGAAACCTTTGGGATCTTGAAAAAACAAAAGTTCGTATAGTCCAGGGGTACGCTGATATGTCAGATTTTTAAGTTTAACATTCTCTTTATCAAAATCAAGCAAACTGTCTCCAATTCTCCATTTTTCAGCATCGGTATCATGTCTTAGACCGTGTGTGTGATCCAAATCTCGCTCACCTTTAACTGACGTATCAACAAAACCTCTTACTAGTGGGTGAAATACTTCAAGATATTCATTGTAGGATGGCAATCTAGTTAGTTCTAAAATTTCTCGTCTTGTATCGTCTAGTGTAGGTTGCAAGGTTGATTCATCTTGACTTTCTCTAACTGTAGAGCTTAATCTCGGTCTTAACAAAGATTCGTTATCATCTAAAAATGCATTGTCACTAGTCTCAAAAGTTTCTTCGTCTTGTAAAAATGATGGCGTTTCATATGGCAGATATTTTTGGTAGATATTGGATTTTCTTCTGGTTATTTCCTTTTTTTGTGGTGTAGAAAATTGAAATTTTGGGGTCGAAACTAATTGTGGTGAATATACTTCTTTTTTAATGAACGGTTCTGTTTTAATTGTCTGAATTAACTCATGCAAAGGTTGAGTTATTGGTTTAAATTCTTTTTCCATACGAATTTCTTTATCAGATAAATCTGATTTTAAAGCTTTATACTTTTGTCTAACGGCTTTTCTAGTTTTTACCAACTCTTTCGCTGTTTTTTCGTCCATCTTTACAAAAGGTAGGTTGTATACTAGAAAATTATCGTTTTGTCAGAGAGTTATATAGTGGAAGTAAAATTATCAAATCCTTTTCTATATCGGCCACCATTAAATTCACAGACTTTATCAATAACGACAAAGTCATATTTATGTTTCCAACACATTGAACACAAGTTTTTAAACTCTTGAAAGCTCATGTCACCATTTACATGATCATCCTATATATGTTTCAAGTTTGTAGCATCCTGTTGAAAAATTACCAAGAGGTTGGCATTATCACGTATAAGTTGTTTAGGGATTGATGAATATGTTTGACACAAATAAAAACAATTGTATTTTTATGACGTCCAAAACAAAAATAATCCCTCATAAGACTTTGATCAGTGCATACTATATCATCAAATACAATCAGTGAGTTTGGTTTTATTTCAGTGGGTGAAACAATATCCTCGGCGTTCGATTGTTCAAAATAACCAATAAACTTTAGTGGAGCAAAAAGCCTTTTTAGATATTCATATTTTGATTGATATAAGGATTTTGAGTACACATATATATTTTCAAATCTTAATCCTTTATCCATTCCCACAACCCGATGGTCCTACTATTAAACATCTTTTACAGTTTCCACCAAATAATTGTCGATGTTTTCGATAATTATCATGATATAAATCAAAATTTTTTATCGGTAAAGAAAAATCTTCTTTTTTGATCTTCATTGTTTGAACATCGCTATTTAATTAAGGTAATTTGCGTTTTTAAATCATTTATATATAATGATTAGACATAATAATGTCATTCACTGCGTGGAAGGACAGAGAAAAGGTAGTGGTTTATTAAATACTCTTATTAATAAATTACCAGTAGAGCTCCATATTCCTTCTTATAACTTTTGTGGGCCTGGTACAAAGTTAAATAAAAGGCTTGCCCGAGGTGATAAGGGAATTAATTTATTAGACGAAGCTTGCAAAGAGCACGATATAGCATATTCGGAATATTCCAATTTAAAAAACAGAAACGAGGCAGATGAAGTATTAGCTAAAAAGGCATTTAATAGATTTAAAGCTTCACATTCAAATCTAGGCGAAAAACTGTCATCCTTGGCTGTGGCCGGAATCATGAAAGCAAAAACAAAACTCGGTATGGGAATAAGAAAAACGAAGAGAAGTCATAAACGCAAGAAAGGAGGTCAAATATCTTTTAACCAAGGTGTAAGAAAAGCACATAAAGAGCTGGTTGGAAAAGAGTTTGCTAATATAAGAAATGCTGCCAGCACAGCTTTATCATCCATTAAAAAATTAAGAATAAAAGAACCTAAACAAAGAATTATTCCAATTCCAAAAACTGGTAGAATTTTATCTTTAATACCTATCTTTGCTGGTTTATCTGCTCTAGGAGCCCTAAGCGGGGGCGCTGCTGCCATTGCCCAAGCAGTAAATTCTGCCAAAAATGAACAGAAGAAGTTAGAAGAACAAACAAGACACAACAAAGAAATGGAAAAAATATCAATTGAAAAAGGTCTTTATTTAAAACCATATAAGAAAGGGTGTGGTCTATATTTAAAACCATATTCAAAAAACTGTTAAATTTGCTACCTCGCCGACCTTTGACAAATATAGATTTATTAAAGTATGTCAAATTATTAAAGTTACCACATTTTAGAGGTGTCTTTATGGGAAATAAGTTACCCAAAAAAATAAAAAAATATGAAACAGGTATTATAAATTTAGATGACGATATGGGGGAAGGCACTCACTGGACAGCGTATGTTAAAAATAATAACATAATTTACTTTGATAGTTTTGGAAATTTACGACCACCAAATGAAGTTATAACTTATTTCTATAGCGATGGTAGCAACCACAATATTAAATATAACTATGATAAATATCAATCTTTTAATACCTCAACTTCCTTATCCTTACAGTTTATTTATAATAATGCGTAATTGTGTTTCCATTTTATTCTTATTACGACCATCATGTCGTTTACTATAGCTCTTTCCGCAAATTCAGCTATACTTCAAGTAGATTTCCATCCACCTATTTACTTAGATCCTAACACTTCCTACGTTGTCGGACTCACCAACTTTGAAACTTTTAATGCAATACCAAATATTGATAAAAGTAATAATAAAGTATATTTTGGAAAAAATAATGAATTTTTAACAATTCCTACGGGAAGTTATGAAATGGATGATGTTAATAAATATTTAGACTGAATTCCAAAAAAGAAATATTTCATTTCACCTCTATGCAAATAACAACATATTAAAATCAACAATAAAGTCTACTACAGATATTATTTTTAAAGATGGTACAATAGGAAAACTTTTGGGTTTTAGTAAGGGCATTATAACTGGTGATGGAGTTCCGAGAACATCGGAAAATCCAGCAGAGATTATAAAAGTTAATTCTTTATGCATAGACTGCAGTATCGCAGAAGGTTCCTATGTGAACGGAAAACTAGTACACATTATTCATCCGTTTTTCCCTAATGTTAGCCCTGGATTTAAAATAATAGAAAGTCCTCAAAATATTATTTATTTTCCTGTTACAGTAAAAGTAATAGATAAAATAACGGTAAAGGTAATAGACCAAGATTTAAATATTGTTGATTTTCGAGACGAGACTGTAACTATAAGGTTGCATATAAAAGAAGTATAATGGTTATCCTTTATAATAGAAAAACCTTCAATTTACCCACAAAAATTAATAAAAACTATAAGAAGACTAAACACCGTAAACCAAAGATTAGTAGAAAGCGGAACATACAAGGGATAACACCTGAAAATATAAGCTTTTTGAAATCTCTAGGTTTAAAGGTTTTAGTATAATGGATGTCCTTAACGTAGCAGAAGGTCTTTTCATAGATAATTCAATTGTGCATTCCGAAGTTCACGGTTATGAACCATACTTACCTACAAAATTGGGAAATAATGATGAAATTATAATACCTGTTCATGAAGTAGACAAGTATACTATTCCTTCCGAAAGCTTTCTTTACATAGAGGGTAAACTAACAAAAGATAATAATACTATCTCAAATACATTAAAATTGATAAACAATGGGATTGCATTCCTTTTTAAAGAAATGCGTTATCAACTAAACGGTGTTACAATAGATTCAGTTAGAGATGTTGGGTTAACTTCGACAATAAAGGGATACATGTATAATAAAAATGAATACAATAAACTTAAAAACGCAGGTTGGTTTCCTATGGAATCTTCACAAGTTGTTGATGCAACGACAGGATTATTTAATGTTTGCATTCCGCTTAAATTCTTAATGGGGTTTTTTGAAGACTACAAAAAAATATTTTAAATGCCAAACAAGAACTTATTTTAGTGCGAGATAATTCAGACAAAAATGCAACAATTAATACTGCAGATGAAAATCCAAAAATTGAGCTTACTAAGCTAACTTGGAATATACCTCACATTTCAGTAGCTATTCCTCAAGAATTAGCATTATCTAAAATAATTAATAAGAATACTAATATAATAATATTTGCTTTCCGGAGTTGGGAACTCATCGAATACCCAGAATTATTAAAAACTAATCGTCATAACTGGCCTGTCAAAACATCTACGAAAGTTAATACCCCACGTCATGTAGCAATTGCTTTTCAAAAAGACTTAAGGGATAAATCAACAACTGAGATGTCTCTATTTTCCAACGTTAAATTACTAAACATCAAAGTATTTTTAAACTCTGAGAGATATCCCTACAACGATCTATTTTTAGACTTTGCTAAAAATAAATTTGCATCATTATATGAAATGTTTTCACAATTTCAAAAATCTTACTATGGATTAACACCTGAACCCATTTTTTCTCCGAAGGAATTTAATACTTATGCTCCTAAACAATTGAATCCGGACCTATTGTTATGAAAGTTGAGTTTGAATTACATGATGATCTTAAAGACAAAATATCTGCCTATTGTCTTATTATGCATGACAAAGTATTTAGCTACAATCCATTAACCAAAACTGTTAGACAACTTTAAAGCGCATGTCTAACTATATAAAAATCAATGGTTTGTCATTCATTTCTATCATTATGGGTGAAGATCTAGAACTTCGAGTATCCTACTTTTTAAAAGAACTGAAAAAATTAAAACAACAACCACAAGAATATTCTGACAAGAAATCTATGATTAAACAATTCTCATTTTTGAAATTAAGAGGTTATTAATTGGCGATGTGCAAGGATTTAACATAGAAAATAAGAAGTTTATTCCCAAAGAGTTGGCTGCCTATGATGGGCACAAAATATGCCACTATATCTTTAAATCACCATTTGATATAAAATACCTACCGCCTGACTTACATAAACAGGTTGGGTTGGGTTAATGAAAAATCATCACTGTATTCCTTGGAATGAAGGATATACACCAATTCACAAATTTTCTGAAATAATCAAGAATCTAACAGAAAAGGCGGATCAAGTTTATGTAAAAGGGAGAGAGAAATCCGAATGCATCCGAAAATATTCATTAAAACCAGTCATAGAACTTGATGAAAATCCAAAATTACAAGAAGGAGAAGCTCATTGTTTTTATCATTCTAAATCACCATGTATATGCGCACTTACTAATGTATACAATTTATATAATAATTATTTAATGATTGAATAAAACACGCAAATGAAATAAAGTTTTTTATTTGTTATAAATTAGGTTTCAAATACTTCTTGAATAATTTCAGGTGACAAAAACTTCTTTACTTCATCCAAATGCTCCTCAAATCCCATTTCTTTCATCGTGTACAGAAAAGACTTTAAATCAGAAGTATGTAAATATATGTTACAGGCTTCTGTCGCTTTTTCATATTTTCTACCCATTTCTATACATTCTTCATACGTATAAAATCTTTCGAATCCATACTCGGCTTCATGAGCAGCATCAAATTCTAAATTACTGAAGTGTTGTGATAGATTCTCTATAGCACTTGTTAGGCTATATGCTACTCGTTGAGATGTATATGCTAACCACATCTTGTTGGAGAATGTTCAGACTTAAAGTAAGTTCAGAGCTTTAAATATTAATTTAGGAGGTGGGAGGAATAAAAAGAAAAATATATTTATAAATTTTTATTTTCAATACAACTTTTTACAAATTCATTTCATGCAAATGTTTCTACATCCTCCACAACACAATCTGAGTAAAAGTTTAATAATTCTAAAACACAGCAAATATTTAAACTATTTTCCATAGGTGAAATAACATCATATACATTTTTTAACAAATCACCATTTTTCATAGAGATTCCACTAACTAAAATATTGTAATATTTGGAAAATTCCTTTTCATAGAGATTCCACTAACTAAAATATTGTAATATTTGGAAAATTCCTGGTTTTTTAAGATATCAAAACGATATTTGATTAAATTTGACAAGTTCACTAATTCATTTATAGTATCACCAGCTAGGAATACTTCATTACCACCATCTTGTGTAATCTTAATTATTCTTGCATCACCAATAAACACAAAGTGAATCTCATAACCATTTCCCTTCATGGGTTGCCACCCGGTGTTGTTGGAATAAATGAAACTTAACATAATTTCTTGATTATTTAATAAGGAAATCCATTGATCTTCATTAAAAATCACATTTTGATTATATTTGTATCCACAGAGTTTAACAACAGGAATATATTTTCTCTCTAAGGAAAATCGAATGCTGACCCATTTGGATTTGATTGTTTATGTAGTAAATTGTTTCATTGATGAGAGCTGCATTGCGCTTCTTACTAAACTCTTGTTGGTTATAGTTTGTTGGTTGATACATTGTCAGATGCTTGCTTAAAATAATGGTTGTAGAACTGTGGGTGAGTGCTTAAATAAGCAAGCGTGGTAGTGGGGATAGCAAGAGTGGTGGGGGGATTTAAACACTAATCTTATAGATTTACACATCATTTAGCGACTAACCATGAATGAGTGTAAGAGAACTTTTTATCGACATTCAAGGATTTAACTGTTCCTTTGGATACATTCCAAAAGAATTAGCGATTTATGATGGGACTCGTTGCTCAAATTATCTGTTTAAATCACCATTTCAAAAAAATATGTTATCTGCCCCTGATATCAAACTGGTTAAATGGGCCGAAGAGTGTCATGGACTAAAATGGAAATTTGGAAATATAGAACTTAATGAAATTGATGATATTTTAAAGCATGTGTTAGAAGTTTACCAATCGCCCAAAATTTACGTGAAAGGAAATGAAAAAATAAACTACTTAAAAAAGTTTTTGAATGAAGATTTCATATACGCTATTCCCATTGGTCAAGAACCAAAATTAAGTAGATTTAAAAAAATTCCAGAATGTTATTTTCACAAAAATGTGAATCCATGGCATTGTGCATTAGCTAATGTAAAATTGTTATATAATTATAGACATTGTTATGAATAAAAACATTATAATAAATATGTTTTTTTATTGACTCCATAATTTTATTTATAATACAAATATACTTTGAATAATATATATCCTATTGAACATATAAACAATAATAAAAATATATTTAATAATACAACACGCACATTTGAACTACATTCTTCTATACAAGATTTTCTATACAACTGATTCCATTCCTGTGTCACTCTTGAAGATTTATTGAAATAATATAATCTTAACTTATACTGTACAATGATAGAATTATTTATAATATTATCATCTATTTTGTAGGTAAATAAATCATTATTTATATTCATTCTTTTCCATGTTGAAGGCCAACTATCATTATTTACATTATTAACAGATAGACAAATAAATGCTTCTCGAACATTAGGATCAACTTGTATGAACAAAGTATTGTTAACGAATGCTGATAGAAATAGAACTCCTACTGGTAGCAGAACCATTTTCAAAATAAACTATTTTCCCAGGGTTCTTATGTTTTATATTCGTCATGAACTAAATCTTTTAGATTATCAATTACATTATTGACCATATCATCATCAGTCTTGGATTTCTCTTCCAAAATATTTATATGTTTGTGTCCCCAAGCTAAAGTTCTAAAATAATCTGGTATTATATAGCGTTTATCATCTTTTGGAGACAAAGCAACCTTATTTTTTAATTGTCTGAACATATCATGTAAAATTGAATGAAAAATATTCATTTTTCTAAATTTGATCTCACAATTTTCAACTACGTCTTTTTAATCTTGTTTAGTAATGGAATTTTCTATAACATATTTTTTAACTCCTTTCGCCTTTTTTTAGATGTATCTTCTAAATTTACACAGTAGCGCCCGTTCCATAAAAACTTGAATTTGGTTTGCCCGTAAACTCATCTTTCATTCGTCCTAATACTGATTTATTCTTAGTAATATTATGAATATTGTTTTCATTGTAATTAGAAGTGTCAAATTTCTCTAAATTGTCTTGCATATCTTTATAAAAGTTTTCAGTCTCTACTTGCAAGATCAAACTATCTGTATCCGAGTATAACAAAATTGCTTCGTCTCCATACTTGCTCTTAATATAGTCATAATAAAAATCATATAAAACGGGTTTTGATAATTCCAAGACTGTGAAGCCAATATAAACAGGTTTATTGTAAGTTATCTTTACTCTTTCCATTTGTATCGCAACCAAGTTTTCATTAAAGACTAATCGATTTTTAAAATTTGGTTTAGCAATCAATGTCTGCGCTCCTTGCTTCTTACCAATGTTCTCCCAGTGTGTGATTAATCTTATGTCAACTCGTTTGTCAATGTTTTCTAAAGATTTACCGTAAATGGGATTATTAAATAATTTAATGTATCCTTTTCCAACTTATTTTTAGATTTGTTCCTCATTTCGGTATTTAAATCGATGTACTGTTTAAGAAATGCAGCTTGTTTAAATTTAATAATTCTATGAATTTTAGTTAGTTTTAATCCGTTTTTAATCACCTGTTTAAGATTACGATAATGAATAACTTATTTTTCTTTATGGTCTAAATTGCATATTGATTTCTTTTGTTTTGAACCTGGTGCGCAAATATTTTCAGCCAAAAAAGGTAATTCGTTCTGTTCTTGATGTAAACGTTGAGGATAAGTTATGTCTACTTCCAAAACGAACCCGAATTCAGCATCGTCAGGAAGAGACATCACATCACGCTTTTCAGTTTCTTCATCATTCAACCAAGAAAAATCACTTACGGGAGACATTGACTCATACTATGTCCATACGCGTTAGTGGCATCCAAAAACATTATTTCGAAAAGCTTCAAAAAAATCTGTTAATATGAGAACATCTGGCAATAAATAAATTTTGGTATAATAATCCATAAGATTTTGACAATTAAATAAATTCCAAATAGTAATTGCTCTATTGTAATCCGAAGGACACATAGGTTCATCTTTAAGTTTATCATAAAAATGTTCAATAGCTGGGAGTTGATTTTCATGCAATTTTTCGAAAGAATCAACATAAGAATAAGGATAGACACCTTTTTTCCGAATTTCATTAAACTGGTTAGGATCTTCAAAATATTTTTAATCTCAATGCATTGATTTGGTTCCAAGCTTTCACCAAGCTTTTCCAAAGAGGAACCAACGAAACGGAATGAATCTAAAAATCTCATTTTTATCAAAATATTTCTTTCTTTATTATCCTTGTCTTTTACTTTGTCAACTAATATGGATTTTGAAAATGAAATATATTTTTCTTTAGTTTGTGCTAATACATCAATATTATCTTCTTCACAGCACAATTGTTGAACAAATAAATGACTATCATAACCCGTTAAATTGTGGAAAAAGATTGGTATAAAATTTGGAATTTGAAAGTTTAAGTTGCAGATACTGTGAGCTGCATTTCGAAATTTACCAGTTAAATGATCGTGATCCCTTACTTTTTCATTTTCTTCTAGTTTTTCGTTACATATATGACAAATTGTGCTATTTTTATAGGCTAGTTCTTCCTCATATGATAAAGGAAACATTTTCACTACAGGTTTAAGATGTTCATTATAAATTCTATGTATATGACCTTCAATTCGTTTACAAAATTCATCAGCTGCATCTAAACCAAAATATGAATCTAATACCGACAAAGAATCATCATATGAACATTTAATGAAATAACAAAAAGCATAAGGCAATACCAGCCTGCATATGCCCGGGGGAGAATCTCGTTCGAATCTGCGCATGTCTACTGCGCAGATGTAAAAAACCAAAAAAAAAATTTAAATCTGCGGTTTTTTTTAACCTGCGGTTTTTTTTATCTGCGTTTTTTTTTGTGATTGGGTTTGATTTTTTTTTATCTGCGAGTTTTTTTTTGTGATTGGGTTTGATTTTTTTGATTGGGTTTGATTTTTTTTTATCTGCGGTTTTTTTTTTAATCTGCGGGTCTTTTTTCCTTGAAGGCGGGGCTTAAGTGGGGGGCCGCCCAATCCGGTTCGTGGAGGTGGGCTTAAGTGGGGGCCGGCCAATCCGGTTCTTGGAGGCGGGACTTAAGTGGGGGGATTTGGTAGGGTGAAGAGTAGGGGGATTTGGTAGGGTGAAGAGTAGGGGGATTTGGTAGGGTGAAGAGTGGGGGGATTTGGTCTGATGTGCACACAAGCACACTACTGACATTTTTGCTGATTTCTCGTTCCTTGGGCATTGTTCAGTACCATGGTCTCCGATACATTTTGCGCAACGGTGTCTGTCATTGCAAAATTTTTTCGTGTGTCCGTAGCGTTGGCATTTTGCACATTGGGGTATGCCCCTTTTTTGTCTGGGTGGTTCAAATTTTACCTTATAACACATCAAGGTTTCTATGTCATATATGTTTTTATTATTATTGGTTGGCTTTAGGTCAATGAAGAACATGGGGAGTGGTGATTTTGTTTTAAAATGCCTGATGTTATATATTTTCTTCACTGTGCCCACGCGTTTCTATTTCTTGCTTTAATAGGTTTAAATCGCCTGAATTATGCATATTCTTTAGAACTACTCGAAAACTGCGTTTTTCTTTTAATTTATAAGTATGAAACTATGTCTTTTTATAAATTAGGGCTTTTGTTCTTGCAAACTAGGTATCCGAAGTTTTGGTTTGTATTTTAACTTGTTCATAGTTAAGGACCTTTATTTCGTAGTTATCTTTTACTTGTTGATTTAATAACGTAGTGAGAGCAGAGATATTATTGACCCTTTTAACGAAAATGGGTGGTGGTTTTGCGTGACTAGTTTTATTTTTTCCGGGTCCGTCGTTTTCGTTATCATCATTATTATCGACATCATTTTCTAAAGGTCCAAAACATTTAGCCGTGGGTGTAGGAGAGTTTAACCAATAGTTATTTATTTCTTTCTGCTTTGTTATTTTTTGGTCGGGACATTACAACTTAATAATAATTAGATCAATACAGGCTATATAGGATCATTAAACAAGGCTGTCAGCAGATAAACCACTTGTTGTGAGTTTGTAACTATTAATCAAAATTTTTAAATAAGGGTTTTAACAGATTTATGTTAAAATTAACAATGAAAAATCTACACGAGTAGGTATTAAGCACAGAATAAATCATTAATTAATCACTAATTAAAGTAAAAAACACTTTCTAAAATCTTTACCTACAAAAAAAGAATTATAAAAGTAATATCTTACAAATAAATTGAAAATGCAGTTTCTTAACCATAACACGATTGATACAATTTTTTAAAGAGTATCTATAAACATGTAATTTGATACTCGTCTCATATCCAACTTAGCTCTAGTTTGTTGTGGATTTGAATAACAAAGTTCTAGGACTTTTCATTCTTCCCTTTTGTAATGAAATTACTATATCCGTAACAATGCCACGAACAAATTGTTCGGATCGCTTTCACTAACACGAGACATCATATTTGTAATACCACAATTTAAACTCAGCTTATAAGAAATAAATCAATAAAATAAATTAACTTCTGATATTGATTGAATAACTACTAGTGCACTATTTAAATTGCTCAGTCATTACACGTATATACAGGTTGTAGCACATTTTGCGCGTTTATGATGTGTACAGGGTGTCCGGATTTCGTTGTATTTGCGGGTTATCTCAGTTATTAGTAGAGATAGAGGGTTGCGGTTTGCACGTCATGGCGCTACTTTTTTGCGAAACGAAAAATGCCATAAACAGAATTTTCAGAGCTTTCTTTGTTTTCGAGCTACGGGGTTATTTTGAAAATTTTCCCTTTTTGAGCACCCCTTGTATCTCGGCTATGTCGCATCATATCAAAATAGTAAAAACTGGCTTTTATGCAGAATGTTACGTAGAATACGATGACGTAGTTAGTTTTTTTCTAAATATTATACTTTTCGAGTAATGGTATAAAGTTGTACTTTTTTAAATGGGACACCCTGTATATTTATACATCTTTACATTCCGCTTATCGAGGGCTTTTTGAAAATATATAATACATGATATTTATTTTTTCATTGGAGCCGTTAAATCACAATTTTAATAAAAATGTCAATATTTTATAGTAGGCCATGAAATAAAACGTATACCTACACATTACAGAGATTGTTCGCATTAATTTCCGTTATTCTGAACACAATATTGTCACATTTTTTATTCTTCCTGAAGCAATTAAAAGAATAACTGGCCGTGCTTGCAAATTTCTGAATTCCATTTCAGTAGCATTACGCAATGCTTCTATCGTTTGATGCCGGGTATGAAATATTTTATTTTCAAAAAATGTCGAGAACTGACAAATCAGGTGACCTGGGAGGCCATCTTATTGTGCGAATCCAGTGACCAGGAAAGTGATTTTCCAGATAAGTTCTTTCCTGGATTCGCACAATAAAATGGCCTCCCAGGCCACCTGATTTGTCAGTTCTCGACTTTTTTTGTGGGGTTATTTGGAAAATAAAATATTTCATACCCGGCGTCAAACGATAGAAGCATTGCGTAAGGCTACTGAAATGGAATTCAGAAATTTGCAAGCACTTCCAGTTATTCTTTTAATTGCTTCAAGAAGAATAAAAAATGTGACAATATTGTGTTCAGAGTAACGGAAATTAATGCGAACAATCTCTGTAATGTGTAGGTATACGTTTTACTTCATGGCCTACTATGAAATATTGACATTTTTATTAAAATTGTGATTTAACGGCTCCAATGAAAAAATAAATATCATGTATTTTATATTTTCAAAAAGCCCTCGATAAGCGGTATGTAACGATGTATAAATATACAGGGTGTCCCATTTAAAAAAGTACAACTTTATACCATTACTCGAAAAGTATAATGTTTAGCAAAAAAAACTAACTACGTCATCGTATTCTACGTAACATTCTGCATAAAAGCCAGTTTTTACTATTTTGATATGATGCGGCATAGCCGAGATACAAGGGGTGCTCAAAAAGGGAAAATTTTCAAAATCACCCTGTAGCTCGAAAACAAAGAAAGCTATGAAAATTCTGTTTGTGGCATTTTCCGATTCACAAAAAAGTAGCGCCATGACGTGCAAACCGCAACCCTCTATCTCTACTAACAACTGAGATAACCCGCAAATACAACGAAATCCAGACACCCTGTACATGTCGCTCGAGACAGACCGCACTACAAGCACAGGCAAGTAAAATGGTCCAGTGCAACGCCAACGCAAAACAAGGTTTAACCTGTGTAGCCTGTAACTCGAGCTAAATCAACTGTGATATTTTTATCATTAATGTGTATTTGCTGCGTACTTATTCACAGTGGCGGCTCGTGACTTTTTGATTGGGGGGGGGGGGTCACAAATATAAATCAATAAATAATACCTACTTAAAAAATATAAGTTTACCTTATTGATACAGAAAGTCCATTCTTCTGTCCTTTTTTCTGCTGAACACAGTGAACACTAACTTTATTGTCAAAATCAGGAATCGATTAAATACATTTTTTTCTATTGACAATTCCACTCATGTATAAATAATCCTATTAGAAAACACAAAAATCGTAGTTTGCTATCGGCTAAAAAGGAAGGAACAGAAATGCAACTGGATAAAAAAATCGGATAAATTTCAACTAGGTACATCACCATGGTAATAATTGCAACTTATTTGTTAAAGCGTCCGGTACGTCAGATTGAAAGATTACGTTGTCAGAAGTAGTTTTTATCATGTCCCGATTCGGAAATACCTGCGACGCAGGGATAGAAAGAGAAATAGAAAATTGTATTCCTAAAAATACAAAGAAAAGTCAATCATCAATTTGGAACCAATTTTTGCATATTTTGCGAAGAGCGAAATTTTGATGTAGACAAAAAGCAACCGATTGAAGATTTAGCAAAGATACTGATGGATTGGGGTTACAATATGAAAAAGAAAAATGGGGAAGATTATAAGGAGTATGTTGTCAAGACCATGTGGAATTCTACGGCAAAGATGTTACAAAATTTGTATTTTGAAAAGTTTAAAGTTATTTTTAATCCTTTCACTGACTCTGCCTTCAAAAAAGCCCGTGAAGCTCGCAATTCTAAACGAAAAAGGTTGCAAAATGATTTGGCAAAGCGTAAGGAAAGTTCCGTTGCATTAACCAAAAGTGAAATAGATAATATGGCATTAGCATGGGATGACAATACTCCGATAGGCCTTTTGAAGAAATTTTTCCATGTTGTGGCATACGAACTGGCTTGGCGTGGAGGTGAAGCAGCAAACTGTAAGGTGCACTATTTTAAAGAAGAAAAATTTAATAATGGGGAGTTAACTGGCCGCATTGAATACAACACAGTGTTTTCTAAAACATGCCAAGGTGGCTCAAAAAAGTGTTGCGATAGCAAATCGCTAATAAAAAACAGAGAAAACCCTGATATCTGTCCAGTAAGGTTATTTTATAAAATTTTATCTCACAGGCCAAATCATATTTCAACTGATAGATTTTTTTAACACCTAATCCATTTTGGAAAAATGATACCTCAAAAGGTTGGTACAAGAATGTTCCTATAGGAATCAACGAAATTCTTAAGTGGACAAAAATACCAGCTGAAAAAATTGGTCTGGACGTCAAAAACAAAAAAATTACTAATCATTCCCATCGCTGCAGCACAGTGTCAAATTTAGCTAAAGCGGGTGTTACTGAACAAGAGGTAATTAAGATAACTGGGCATTCCTCATCAAGTTCCATAAAACCTTATTTACAACTCAACAGTGATCATCATCAAAATCTTGTAAAAAACCTTCGAGGTAAATCTTTGGATATTGAATCAACCATGCCTCCAACATCAACCACTCATTTAAATTCAACATTACAAACATCTGTACGAGAAGTTGAAACTACATCAGTAATAGAGTCAACCGCAAAAGGGCAAATTATTTACAGTAACTGTATTTTCAATAATTGTTCATTTTAGAAATAATTTTGTTATTAATATTTAGTGTTTTGATTTTCTGTTGTATTCTTAAATAAAATTTTGAGTTCAGTTGATTTAAATCTTTTATTCATGGAATTGTCTTACCAAATACCATTCGAGCTCAGATTTTGAGCCTGATATTTTTTATGCTTGTTTTCTCATACTTACTTTTAGGCAATTTAACTCGATCTGTTCGACAAAATCACTCGAGCTTCGCTCTCGTGATTTTGTCGAAGCAGCTCTCGTTAAATTTCCAGAAAGTAAGTATTCTAAAACAAGCATAAAAAATATCCGGCTAAATCTGAGCTCTTATGGTATTACCCCCGACAATATTGCCAGTGCATTGAGTCGATCTTCAGGCGTGGTGCTTCTTAAAAAGGTTTTTACACATTTTAAGGTAGAAAAACATCTTTCACATTCGGCCGTCGATATTGGTGTTGTACAAATTATGTCTACTAATTTATTAGTTTCCGAAAATACAGTTGCTAAGTTATTGTCATATATAAACACAAAGATTGACAAAACACCATCTACACAGCACATATCGTCCCTCTCGTAAATTACTGTAAGTTCTGTTTTTAATTTTATACTATCTAACATAGGATACGATTTTACAATAGCGTCAAATTGACTTTGAGGAAATGTCTGCCTGTAAGTTTTAAAATTTTTGGCATCAAATAATTTTGTTGCACATAAATGATCCTTAAAATCAAACCAGTCTTCCACTTGATTTAAAATTGTATCACATACTTCCTTGGCAGTAACACTTCGTTTATTTCCCTCTGAAGATATTTTTTGTCGTTTGGTAGGGGGTAGTTCTTCTTCTTCAGGTTCCAAATCATCAATTAAATGCCTTATACGAACAATTTTATGTTCAAACTGCTCCACTGCGGCCTGCATTTGTGAACTTTCAATGCCGCAAGTTTAAGCTTGGATAAAAAAATTTGGACATGTGGCATAATGCTATGAAACATTTTTAACCAATAAAGAAATTCAGGGCAATTCAGAAATTTAAAAAGACCAGATGCCTCGTGTATTGTTTTTGAGTCTATTCCGATTCCATCTATAATATTTTCTAGACATTCTTTGAGGGAATCTTTATATTCGAAAACAGTATTTACAACCCGGCCCTTGAAATTCCAGCGTGTAGCCACGGCGCGTGGTAACCTTCGTTTAACGACTTCATCTAGAGCGGCTGTACGTTTCGGTGATCGAGAAAAAAAACGCCTGAACGTTTGCAAAAAAAAACTTTAACATTTCGGCCACACTTGGCAGCTTGTTTCATAATTAAATTAAACTGATGTGCATAGCAATGAATGAAGTGAGCATGGGAAAATGTTCTCTTGATAATCGTCTGGACTCCATTATTTTTGCCACTCATCACTGATGCGCCGTCATAGCTTTGAGCTATTAATTTAGGATTATCCCCAGGAAGATTTAAAATTAATTGCAGTTGCTCCATGAGGGCATTGGCTAAAATATCAGCTGTATATCCTTCTGGCTTAATAAATGCCCAGAACCTTTCAAAAATCTCACCCTGGAAAACATATCTAATTATGACCACCATTTGTTGTTGATTTGCCGTATCTGTTGTTTCGTCAGCTTCCAAGGCAATAAAGTTGACAGACTTTATTTGATTAATTAATTCCTTTTTATATATCTCTAACATAGCATCCAATAAATCATTCTGAATGATTTTTAAAGTGCCTTTAAAAGCTTTAGCATCTTTTAAATGAGTTGCAAGCACAGAATCTAATTCAGCAGCAAAATTAATTAACCCCATGTAAATACATGAATTTTCAGATGAGGGTTTTTCATCATGTCCCCGTACTGCCAACTCAAAAGCTCCACAAAATTTTATACACATAATAAGTCGTCGTAAAATATGGCGATTTTTGTCGACTTCCTCATTGCATTTTAGTTAGTGTTGCAAATATGCCCTATTTAATTGTTCTCGAATGTCGACTTTTCCCAAAACATTAAAGTCCACGTAAGCATTCATATGAGCAACCGAATTTTCGTGCTTCTCCACCCTCTCAGCTAAATGTTTTAAGATATTGACACCTTGTGAAGTCCACGCCGTACGCTCTTTTTTTGATATTAAACATATAAGGCAAAAAAGTTTATTTGTTGTTGAACAGCCACACAGCCACTTATACTTGTCGTAAACATTTTCATTAAAAGCTCTATTGTAACTTCGTGTTTTACTTTTACAAGTATAATTAATATGCAAAATAGGCGTATGTCTTCCTTGTTCCTTAATTAAAAGTTTTTCTTCATGTTGTAAAACAGTCTTTTGTAATAAATATTGCACCGAGTTTATTTCTGATTCCATTTTTTGAAAGCGGCGATCGAAAACAAAACAAAATACACAATACTAGAATTACTAGTAATACTTACGCACCAATGCAGTACCAACACTATACAAACAGTCTAATACAAAAATATCCCTCAACTGATCACAAAAAAAAGAAAAATTGTTAGGCCTTCACGTGGTAATATATCAAGAAAACTAAATATAAAATTGTGCAGTAATCTCTTCCGCCCGCCACGGCAACGACAACGCCGCTCGAAATCCAAACATTAAACAAGTGCGAGGAGACACGAAATATTGTGCCCATCGAGAGGCCGATAGCACGCGATTTTAACCCTAATTCTCCATTGCATAGACCGGCGTTGCCACCAAAATTGATAATAAAATTGGGATAAATCTGCTGTGTCCCCGGAGATAAGTTTTGATCGCCGGCGGTCGCGTTCGCCGTGGACACGCAAGGAAAGAGGTATTGAGGCGCAGCGGTGTATTATTTCTTTTTGACTTTTGATAAAAGATATTTTTATTTGTTACAAATCTAGAGTGGGCACGTGCCCTTTAGGACCAGCCATCTTCAAATCTCGAGCCATGAAGCACAAATGGCAACGTCGCAAACAGCACCACACGTGGGCTGATTTTATTTCGTTAAAAATATGTCGTATATAATATGGAATACCACATAGGGGAAAATTGTGTATAGCAGTATAAATTATATGAAAAGAAAATAACACGCCTTTCTGAACCTTTTTTAATTCTATCAACACCCAAATAATTCATAAAATGCAAGAAACAGCACAATGTACCAGAATATTTTAGATGCTTTGAATTGTAAAATCTAGTAAAATTGTGAACATTAAAACTTATTTAAACTAAGAAATAAATAATTTAATTAGGGCCCCTTCTTAAAACATTTTTTGGTACACCACTTTCGACCAAGAGAAAACAACAATCGATAGCCGTAAAAGCCTAAATTTAAAACTGTGCAGGCACAAATTAACAGTATTTAACGTTAAGCACTCGTACTCCATCTTACCAAAACTTCCAGGAAGATACATCTAACAAACACCCTTTACATATTGTATTAATCACTTTAAAGTAAAAATGTTTATTATTATTATTCAAAAATATCGTTGCCGATTATAGAAAACAATATAAACCTAAGCAAACCACCGCGGCCGGTAAACTTTAGGAAACAGGTAGGTATTTTTACACGTGCGTACACCACACGCTTTCAGCTGTTTACTATTTCCAGCCTCCCGTGCTGTGTTGCCAGATCATCTACTTCATGGCTCCCTACTTAAAGAAGACTGTGCTTATCGACAAAAACCCTGTTGACCAGTGATATTTTTATAGAGCAAACCTTTTTTTATAATTTGAAAGTATAATTTTTGCAATGTGGAGGACTCATTTTTTAATTACCTTTTAACACCCTTGCCACATATTACATATATGCATAATTACTACGAACTCCGCCGAATTTTTTTTAGGAGGAGTTGATGGCTGTCGAAACGGCACAGCAGGAGAAGAAGGTTACTCAAAAGGGTAATAATGAACTTTTGGGATCAGGTAAAGATGAGAAGTCAAGTTTAATAAAGGATGAGGATGATGAGAACACTGAAGATTTAAAAGATGTTTTAGCTTTGCCAAGAGATCTTTTAGATACTGATTTAGTTAATAGTATTATTAATGAGGAAGACGATGAGCTAACAAAAAATGCAGAATTAGAAGTTTTGGGTGGTAAGTGTTAGTTTCATCTCTGCTTTTTCTTTTTAATTTACTCTAAACTTTAATTATATCATATCATTCTGTTTCCTATGTTAGATAGATAGTACGCAGAATTCGCGGTTTGGTTAATGTTTAAATTTTTATAAAAATTGTGTGTATATTTTGTAAGTTATTTTGTATTAAAATTTAGGTGATGGAGAACTAACAGAAACTTTGGATAGTGTGGAAAATTCTAAAGATGTCAAAGATGAACTAAGCGATATATTAGGATCCCATTTTACGTTAGAATCCATTCCAAATATTAATAGTAGAGACGTAGAAGATATTTTTAAGGTAAGCATCTTTACTTTCACTTAATTAAAATATAAGAATACTTTATTTATACCATAAAAGATTCTAAATTGGGAACTCAAAATTTTAGTTTTTATTTAATTATTAATATTTAATTATAATTAATTGTCTAGAATACTTTGGTCAATGGCCATATTTGGAAAACCAATAAATGCCATAATAATAGTAATTATCATCTTGATGATTAAGATAATAATAATAATGATAGTTTTCTATATACTAGCTGTTACCCGCGGCTTTGCCCGCATGTAATTATAATTATCTTTCATGTATGCGTATTACACTATCTATTATATTACAATTATCTATCATATAGCGTGTAATAGCGAGGAAGTTCGAGTCTCTTCAGCAGCAAGATTTTTTCTTTTTCAAACTGGTTTGGTAGTGTAAAAATTGATTTTTCCTGTGTTTCACGTGAAAGAAGCCGTGAGTATTAAACTTTATATAGCCTATATAGCTTATAATACTCAGAAAGTTCCAGTCTATTAAGGGGCAAACTGGCTTGCGGTTGCGGTGTGTTCATACTGTAGTTAGTCCTGTGGAAGTTCTTATGAAAAAGGTTCCAATAAACTACTCGGAACATTTAGTCCAATTCTGGAAAGCAACTTTTCACAATCGTTCAAATCAATCAGTATTTTAAATACAAAACGGACATCCAAGGACTGTCTCCTTCGCTCCAATGTCATAAATTTCTTTGCAGAACGTCAGCCCTATGATAGTCCTTAAAGTCAATCCCCATCTTAAAGGCAGCAGCCCTCAAAAACTTATTCTGGGCTCGCTCAACAATGTCAATGTAGGCTTGATAAAATTAGACCAAACCATTCTTGCGTATTCCAGATTAGACCGAATCAAGCTCACATAGAGAATGTTGTAACACATCCAGAGATAAATCTCGACAATTTCGACAAATAAAACCTAATATTGCGACGCACTTTGTTCAATAAAAAGTGTTTAGTTAGAAACTGTCAAAGATACTATGATGAGTATCCTTGACCAAGTACTTACCGCTTAAAACTTGAAAACATTAACATAACTCTTAAAGGTACTCTAGAAAAAACAGAAACAACAGGGTGTTCTGAGGGAAGCAAGTTGTGCTAGATCGCGTGCAAATTTGCCCTCAGCTCAGTTAGCCGGATTGGTTCGATTGGACGCCACCAGTTTGTTACACCGACATAAACTGGAAGTCGCCTAGATGGTTTAGGAACTTGCTCCTCACACAACAAACCTGCTATTCATAATTGAAAAAAAAAACATAGGGCGCAGTGAGCTGGATAAAGACAACGTAATAAGTTTACCCTATATACATATATTTGTACATATATTTACAAATAAAAAAAAATTACAGGATGGTTGGTACAAATATGGTTGGGCAAATTTGCCCCCGCAAAATAAATAAATTAAATTGTACGAAACAGTTGTTGTTGGTACAAATATGGTTGGGCGATTTTGTCCCCGCAAAATAAATAAATTAAATTAAATAAAAATACTTCCTGAGGAAGTCTGTCCTCATACACCAAAAATCTTAGGGTGGCTCCTTAGCACCCACCGAAGGAAAGAGTAGGATGACTCCTAGCTCCCACCAGAAAACAAAGTAATAGGGGTGCTTCTTAGCCCCTGAGGAAGACCCTAGGAACAAAACAATTCCCAGTAGTTACAATAGTTCAAATGTAATCAATAAAAAAAAATATATTTGAAGTTACGTTAATAATTAAAAATAAAAATCAGAAGTTACGTTAATAGAAAAGATTACTACTGATAAAAGAGAGAGTAATTATTTGCAAAATTTAAACGAGCTTAAGATATGATTAAAAAGTTACGTTAATAAAAAAGTTAATATTTGGAGAAAAAAAAATTTACTGGATCTAATCCGCAAAATTTAATTAATTTTTTATTAATTAATTAATTAATTTAATATTAAAAGAGAAAGCCATTGGCTTGAACAGAATCGCGAAATTTAGATAAGTAGAAAAATATTTTAAAATAAGAAGCTACGTTAATATCAAAAAAGGTACTAAAAAGAGAAAGTAATGATTAAAACCCACTTGCAAAATTTAAGCAAGCTTAAGATAATATAAAAAAAGAAGTTATGTTAATAAACAAAAGAAATCATTACTCAAGGACATTGATAACTAAATAAAATTGTACAGTTCCTTGATACTTTAACGAAAAACGTTAATATTTACAAAGAAATAAATGTTTGTTAACTGACCAGGTTTAACGCTGTATTATGTTATCTTACATTCACAATAAAAATACTAAAAGTACAACAAAGGTAAAATAATTAATTGATAATTAAATCATAAGTTTACGCTAGATTCAAAGTATAAACAAAGAAAAAGGCTTAAGCGAAGCCAGTAAAAATAACTAAAAATTGAAACCTCTAGATAGCTTGACCCAAAATTTAAACGTTCAGTACTAATATCAATGTAAGATAACATAAGAAAATAGAACCAAATAATTGACTTCAGAAAAATTTTAGTCATTAAAATGAAGAGGGAACACCCCGTATAGGGAGAAATAGTTTAAATATAAACAATCAAAATATTCACCGCTTATGTACATTTATAAAACACAAAGCTTAAATTAAAAGCAAATATATCGCTACCAACCAAGCAACTACTTTGACTACTTTAGGTTCCCAAAAGCAAGAATTTAACTAATTATAAAGCGACTACTGCTACTTTAAGTTAGGCAATTAATACGACATAATAAAAAAGTTGTAAAATGTGTACGAGCATAATAAGTTTCTAAGCACACCAAAATATTCGCCAAATGATAAATTGAAAATAAAATAATAGGTTCACTAACCTCCCTGAAAGCATAAAAATATTATTGAACCAATCGCTACAAACCAAAAGCAAAAGAAATCTAAATCTCGTGAAACCTCAAGCCCGTACCCGTCTTAGCTTTAAAAAAAAACAGGAAAATAAAGGGTTTTGTGGTATCAACAAACTATACTGTCAGACGATTCAGTACCACAAATTCCCTTATAACTATATAAATTACTGCTTGAAATAAGTATTACAGTTAGCCCAATTTACTCCTGCACGTGCTTTGCGGTAAAGTTATTAAAAAAAAAAGAAACGATTTAAACAATCTACATTTACTAAGAGACTTACTTAAAATCAAATAAAATTTGGCTCGTAAGCTGGTATAAAGAGGTATTAAACATAACTTATAGATTGTACGAGCTTTACAGCCAACCATCAAGACTCAAAAAGTTATTCGCAAATTAGGTAAAGTGATATTAATATTTAAGAAATTGAAGGCTTGACTACTATAACTCAAAATATGGTGTAGCAATAAGAACCACCCGAGAAAACTAGAGTCTTACTTAGAACATAGTACCGTAAAGCAGAACGATAATTACGGTTCGTTTAAATTTTAATTATAATTTTATGGGCTTAAATTGGCGATTAATAAGTATTAACAAAAAAATCGTGGGACTAAAAAAATACTTCAAGGACTTACCTCTTCAAGGATAAAGAGGGATCGAAATTCCAAATTCTACAGGCAGCAAAAGGGCACCACACAGCAAAGGTTACCACAGGGTTTGGACCTCCAAACTGTTGCCGATGTTCGTGGCTTGATAGAAATAAAGAAAGAAATTTTTAGTACTTGAAAATTTCAGCATGCACATGGCATCAAGATGCAGCCTCGCAAAAACTATGTATAAAAAAAACTAGCTCACCTGATTACATCGAATGAAATTGTCATCAAAACCCTGCTCTAGCAGGCACCAATCCAGCAAAAAGGATTTAAACAGCGGTACCTGGATTTGAATCCAAATATTCTTGAGTTTCAAAACTGAAACCTTAAAACAGGTACCATAGAACAAATTCGTCGAAAGGCAGCATGGAAGTGACCGGCTTATGCCTCGTGTGCCGAAAGAATATGACACTTCAGCCCACCACTGACACATAACAAAATGGTGTCCTTCAATTTCCGTCCTGCACTGGCAAACCTAGAGGAAATCTTCCGTCACAACCTGTGGCTCTAACGACAAAGCGCCAAATAATCGGCCTACCCACGCGAAAATGCCTCCGCAGCAGCTGTGTTCCTAAATCGACGGCTCCCGAACGCGCTGCGTGAATCGACCTCGCGGCCCGAACTTAGATATTGTTGTTCTTAAACTTGATATTGCCCCGCTTACAGCTCCGCCAGGCGAAAACGTACACACAGCCTTCCAACCTCCAAAACTTTTAACATTCGAAAATAGAAATACCAAGAAGATTAAATTCTAACGAGATTTGTGAACACGAAGGCCGAATGTTAAAGAGAACGGCGCAAACCAGGGCAATGCATGTGGGAAGATACCAGAATTAAGTCAGATCCAATCTCGAGAGCGAAAAATGCTAATAACTGGAATATGAAAATATGTAGGTATCCCCTTATAATATATTATCTAAAACATGTTAATACAAAAGACTAAGAGCGATTGTCTATACACACTGGAAGGCTTTAAGCAAGGCGAAAATTCAGGGCCCAAACAAGAGAGAAAGATGTTAAAACAGACTACAAGCTTCGAAGGACAGCTGATGTCAAGCTGATTTGGACAGGAAAAAAGAAACAATTAGCCAGACCAGAAAATCTAGAAACTAGCCTGAGAAAATGGCAGGTCCAACGTGTACGTGTACGAGTCAAGATACAACTATTTCATTAAGGTAAATTATAAAGTAAAAACCAAACAGGTAATCGCGAATAAAGCTAACTCTTAAAACAAACTCTGATACTTGTGGTAAAACTAAACTGTCACAACTCCCCCTCTCCTACGAAAGGAGGAAAATTTTCGAACGAAAATTAACCGACGATAAGGATCAGAGGCTCTCTGTAGATACAAGAAAATTGAAAAAGAGGGAAAAATACCTGCGCTATGCTGGCGCCAATAAAAAACATAAGTGAAGATAGTGGGAACCCAAGGTAGTACCATATAACTAATACTAACCAACAAGACTGATAACTCAATCTTAAAATAACTAAATACTCAAAGAAATCTTTGGTTCCTTTGCCACTAGTCACCCAGCGACCTCCTCCAGGAAGATTCAGTGTGGAACGTAAACCCTAGGTTGGTAAGGGAGCTAGCATTGCGTAACACCCAAAAATACAGTGGGGAACCTCGTTTACTAGCCTCACACTGTAGAATCGTCCCGAATTAAATCACCAAGTGACATGCGTCAACCCAACCAAAGGGTGGACAACTAAAAAGGAAAAGATAAATATAATACAACATAAGTAAAATGAGAAGAAAAGAGGGATAGCCCAGATGAGCCACCATACAAAAGGGAGTGGATTGTAGCACCCACCAAGCTAAAAGATGCACCAAACGGGAAGCACATCGGTCCCTGTACAAAACAAAAAAAAATTAATCAGGGTGTTCTGAGCGGTGGCACTGCCACCGACCTGTCGCAACCTAATAGGCCGACTTGAGCTCAGGCCGAGCAAAGTAGCTTGGTCCTCCCCTGGCCCGCCGAACAAGTTCGATGGGCAAACTGTTACCCCAGGGGTCAGACTTCCGCCCCCCCCTGAACAGCCCTTCCAGTCGGTCTGCTCTCCGAAGGATCCATGATCTAACAAAGAGCGTCGAAGCGACATCCGGTAGCACCCAACACCGTGCAGCCTGTAAAACGAGATAGGGACAAGTGTCTAAATCGATAAAGCCAAAATAAGGTAAATACGCAATCGGGAGAGTTTTATCTTGTCTAAACGGTGAATAGACAAAATATATCAATAAGGATCTAGGCGCAAAACCAGTAAATACTGAAATGGCCGCAGACTACTATATAGTCCTGCCAAGACCTAGACCTAAGCCAAATCCAAATAATAGAGAAAAAAACCAAAGGTATCAAAGCAAATTAAAGCCTATCAAAGGCCAATCACGGTAAGGTAAGTAAATCAAAATAAAGGTAAGTAAATCAAAATACAAGGTAATCGAAATAAACCAAAGTAAATGTAATCAAAATTCCGCAAAGGTAAGCAAATATACGCAAAGGTAAGTAAATTAACGCAAAGGTAAGCAAATTATCGCAAAGGTAAGAAAATTTATCGCAAAAGTAAGTAAATTTATCGCAAAGGTAAGTAAATTATCGCAAAGACAAACGCAAATGAAAAAAAAAGGTAATCAACCAAAAGTAAATGAAACAAGTAAATCAAACTAAAGGTTCGCAAATCGAGATAAAGAAAATTGGGTTATTTACCAAAAACTAGCAGTGAATCCCACCATAAGTGGTATTCTCAACTTCACAAAATCAGCAACAGGAGAGAAAGAAAATGGTGTTTCTACTCTAAATCCCCAAAGGAAAGACAAAGTCGTACTCGAGCAAAAACACATACTAGTTCAAATAACCGAAATTTCCAGACACAAGTAGGGAATAATAATAAAATCAAGTCAAGGTAGAGAAAATTACGCCAAATCAAAGTAAAAGGTCACATCAAGGTAAATACGTCAAATCAAGGTAATAAAAAAAAAGGTCCAATTAAGATAATAAATAAAGACTTTTGGCCCTAGTCTATAGTAAAAAAAAACGATTAATAGTGAATGCAGATTAAAAAAAAACGATAAGGAAAATTAGGTCCAAAATTAATTAATCACCGCCTTCTAACCAAGTAATCAAACTTAAATTACCATGTGACACACCGACCCCCATCCCGTCTCGCGCCGAGATGGGTGTCTGCGTGACTGGCAAATGGAAAAAGGTACGCTACGTTAAACGACAATACACGTTACTATACGTTACTATACAATAAACCAAGTGACGAGAAGGTAAATATAATCAGGTTATGACAACTAAAAAAAAAACAAGGCATAAGGTGGCGATGGCAAGTGAAAGTAGTAAGGCAGCTGAGGGCTTACCCACTACAGACAATAGAAGCAAGGTAGCTGAAGGCTTACCTTGCCACGGCTTTCAGGGGACTCCTACCCCACCTAGTGAACCCAGTGCAGCGCTGTTCTAAGTGACAGTGTCCAAATCCATCAAGTCTCGCGCCCAGATGGATCCAAACACCATCACGCCCACACTGCAGAGCATCAAAATTTCTCCCGACTGAGCAAGAAAAGTAAAGGAAAAGAGAATTAAAACTGGGCCAAAAGTCAAAATTAACGCAACGATAAAAGAAAATCACTAAAGTCATTATTACCGAAAGAGAGGGAAAAAAGTAAAAGTAGTAATTAATCAAATTGAAGCTGTGGACTGAAAAGTTAATAAATTCAGAAATCGATAGATTGATAAATAAATTGAAGCAAAAAGACTAGTAAAACGTAATATTAAATTAATGACAGTAAGATTAACGGAAGGTAATAAAGTAAATAATGACTTTCAGTTGCCTAAAAATTCATTCACTCCTATGGACCACCACACGCAGTTTCGGCATATACCGGTTTAAGGTCTTGTACATGCCAAATGCCCTTACTAACACCGTGTTCGTCCTCCAGTTCGTAAGTGCAAGTGCCGGTCTTTTCTACGATCTTAAACGGACCTACAAATTCTGGAGCCAACTTTGCGCTATAATACTTCGTTGCATCGGATATACTTTTATTCTTACGCCAGACGGCTTGACCAGGAACAAAGCTTACTGGGCGTCGCGTCGGCGCAAATTATAGTTATGTCGATTTTTAACACGAGAAGCTTCGATTTTAGTGTGAACTTTTTTAAATAGTTGTTTGAAAGCTTCTATTCGTTCCCGAATGTAATTTTGACGCTCAGTTTCTACTAGAGGAACACCCTCAGCATAGTCCAAACCGAATAACTTATGTTCCCTGCCAAAATTAACGCAGTATGGGGTGAAGCCCGTAGTTTCGTGTCACGAAGTGCGAATGGCGCAACCGATAGCAGTTAAATTATCTTCCCAAGTTCGACGGTTATTTTGTTGAACGTAAGAGCGCAACATCGTTTTGATAACTCTATTAACGCGTTCAGTATGATCTGCTCTAGGATAGTAATTAGCAGTGTAAAATATTCTAACTTTATATTTATCGCAAAGGGCTTGAAATTCTTTGGATTTCATTTGAGTTCCGTTGTCGCACGTTAAGAATTGAGGAGCTTCGTAAACTAAGAAAATGCCATCTTCGACACACTTGACCAACGATTTTGCTGTTGCCGATCGACACGGGAATAACACGACGTACTTGCTAAAATAATCGGTGACCACTAAAATATGAGTGTTACCTTGCTTAGAACGAGGTAAAGGTCCTATGTAGTCTAGGCTGATTGGTTGCCAAGGTTCCTTTATGCCTGGGCGATTACCCATTAAACCAGCTGGACGTTTCTGCTCTACTTTATTCTGAGCACAAGTTCTACAAGCACGGACATAACTAGCAACGTCAGATCTCATCTTCGGCCAATAATATCTCTCGGCGACCTTCCAAAATGTTTTAAAAACACCCACGTGCTCTGCTGCTGGATTATCATGGCATCGAAGGAATATCTCTTTTCGTTTATCCTTCGGCACTACTATTTTCCAGTAGGTAGAATGATCTGAAAAATTTGGACTGTTCGTCTTGACATATTTAAAGAGATGGCCATTCTCGACTCGCCAACAAGGATATTTATCAGGACGTTCTTCTAGCTTCGGTATCATGCCTTTGTACCATTTGTCTGAGGTGTCAGAAAATGATGGTGACGGTGGTTCGTCAACAGCTGCAACAGAATCAGCAGTCACTGGCACTGACCTGGAAAGAAAATCTGGCACGACATGATCTCGGCCTTTACGGTGGATTAATTCAAGGTCGTAAGGTTGCAAACGAAGAGCCCATCGAGCGAGGCGTCCTTGTGGATCTTTTAGGTTATGAAGCCATAACAAAGAATGGTGATCGGTTATAACTTTAAAGTGTACACCCTCCAGATAGTGACGAAGCTTTTCCACACTCCAAATTACGGCAAGGCACTCTTTTTCTGTGACGGTTAATTTCATCTCTTGTTTGGTGAGAGAACGTGAAAGATAGGAAATAACCATTTCTCCGTCATCAAATTGCTGAGTCAGAACTGCTCCTAAGCCATAAAATGACGCATCAGTCTGCAAAGTAAATGTGCGGTTGAAATCTGGACATGTAAGCACGGGAGCTGTGATAAGAGCTTCTTTAATCAAGTTGAATGGCTGATGGCACTCGGAAGTCCATTCCCATTTGACATTTTTCCTGGTAAGCCGAGTAATTGGGGCTATAATAGCTGAAAAGTTCGGCACAAAACGCCGGTACCAAGAAGCGGTGCCAATAAAACGTCGAATTTCCGTAATATTTCGTGGAGGTGCTATATTTACAATCGCCTGCACTTTCTCAGGATCAGGTCTTAAACCTTTGGCGTCTACGATGTAGCCAAGGTATTTTAATTCAGGCTTACAAAAGTGACATTTCTCCTCGGAAACTATTAGTCCTGCATCTCTCAAACGGTCAAAAACTAGGCCTAAAATTCTGAGGTGTTCAGGAAAGGTTTTGGAGATGATAATTATATCATCAAGATACACCATCACATGATTTTCCAAATCAACGCCTAGTACACGGTCTACTATACGTTGCCAGGTGGCTGGCGCATTGGTCAAGCCGAAGGGCATGCGCAGAAAATGATAGAGATTCCTACCTGGAACAGTGAAAGCAGTTAATTCGCGTGAGGGCTCACTAAGAGGTACCTGCCAGAACGCTGATTTTATGTCGATGGAGCTAATGTAGCGGGCGTCTCTGAGGCGATCCAAAATGGCGGAGATATAAGGTATAGGATATGCGTCTGTCTCACTTTTGGTGTTAAGCTTTCTGAAATATATGCAAAACCTATAACTGTCATCTTTCTTGCGTAGCGTGTTTCCATTCTATACACGGCCAGAACGCCAGGTTGCAAAACTAATCGTGTATAGATTGGAAATCACTTACGCCGCTTAGGGTCCTCCAATGTATACAACAGTAGTACACAAAACTCCTGTATACTTCGTAGTGACCTAGGTAAATAGCTGGTTCCATAATATACCGTACCAGAACGCACGCGGACTAATCGTACAGGTAAATTGGGACCAAGCGAATCGGAGGACACCCTAAGGTCGGAACAGGGTTAGCACCTGGTTAGGGGCCCTGACAAGTCTCTTTCCTCGCAGGCGAAGAGGCTTGTCAGGGCCCCTAACCAACGGAAAAATGCGGTCGGAACAGGGTTAGCACCTGGTTAGGGGTCTTGACCGAGGCCTGCCAGGAAAGAGACTTGTCAGGGCCCCTAACCAGGTGCTAACCCTGTTCCGACCTTAGGGTGCCCTCCGATTCGCTTGGCCCCAATTTACCTGTACGATTGGCGCACCCGGTTGCGCTAGGCTACTTTTATAATATAAACTTTAAAAAATCGGCGTATTTCCATTCTATACATGGCCAGAACGCAGCCATAGAAAACTGTTCGTTTTTTTTCGGCTGCTCACCCAACCTGAGCAAAAAGGTGGTCAGGTTAGCTCAGTTTTGATTGATTTAGATGCCTATATATCTATATCAATCAAAACTGAGCAAACCTGACCACCTTTTTGCTCACCTATCTTTAAAATCCGAGTTAGGCGTAAGCAACGCAGTATAGTTTGGAACCATGGACGCGCGTGCACGTTACAAACTATACACGAATAGTACGCAAAATTCGTGTAGATATTGTAATAACAGATTCAAAAATAGCATTACAATGTATACACGAGCAGTTTTCTATGGCTGCGTTCTGGCCATGTATAGAATGGAAATACGCTCTTGCGTATCAGACACACTGGACTGGACCAAGGGCTTTTAGAAGGTTCAATCACGCCAAGTTTCAACATTTCGTCGATTTCCTCGTCCATGATCCTTTGCTTGAATGGAGAAACTGGGTAGTAACGCTGTTTAATTGGCCTGGTGCCAGGTTCAAGCTCAATGACGTGTTCTGCTACTTTGCAGCAGCCAAGACCAGTACCCATTTCTGAAATTTTCCCCTTAACCAGTGCGTTTAAAGTCGCTCGGTCGTTTTCAGATAAAGAGTCGCCGTCTATAATGCTACAGATTTCTGTAGGTTGATCATTAGTGGAAAAATGCCAGACGTCCTGCTTCAAGTCGGGGATCACTTCCATGGATCTCCAAAAGTCGATTCCTAAAATCAGTTGGTGGGACAGTTCTGGAAGAACTAAAATATCGATAACCCGAGTTCTATTTAATAAAGTCACAGGAACCTGAAAATATCCCAAACTAGAGCAAGTTTGGCCGTTCGCAACAGTACAATCGGTTTGTTGCCTAATAAGTTTTAATCCCAAACTTTCTAAAATTCGGAAACCCGGTTGACCTACAATAGTGCGTGATGCTCCAGAATCTAATAAACCTAAAATCTTATAACCTAAAATAGAAATTTCTAAATACGGGCGCTGGTCGCCATGCGCATGAGCTATGATAAAATCTAAAAGGTTTTTATTGGGAAAAGAACTGTTAGCGTGTGAATGATTCTGGTTGGAAAGGCTATCATCAGAAATCAAGTTGTTGGTCGGCAAAATGTTTTTATAGTGAACAGAATTGTTAGGAGGTGAATGATTTTTGTTGAAAAGGGAGTCATTGGTTGGCAAGAAGTTTTCATCGGGGGGAAAGCTGTTGGTCGATGAAAGGTTTTCATTGGAAAGAAAGTGGTTGGTCGGCAAAACGTTTTCATGGGAGACGGAATTGTTAGGGGGTGAATGATTTGTGTTGAAAAGAGAGTTGTTGGTGGGCAAAAAGTTCTCATCGGGAAGAAAGCGGTTGGTTGGTGAAATATTTTCATTAGAATGAAAGTGGTTGGTCGGCAAAAGGTTTTCATTGGACAGAGAATGGTTAGGGGATGAATGATTTTTGTGGAGAAGAGAATTGTTGGTGGGCAAAATGTTATTGTTGGGAGGAAAGTGGTTGGTCGGTGAAGTAAAAGGGAGGGGAGCAGTCCTACGACCTATCAACTCTCCCGAGAATCGTTTCCCGAAGAACATTTAGGGCAGTTTTTACTGGTCACATTTGGCGCACCACAGCGGAAACAGTGGATTCTGCGCTGTTCAGTGCACTGGCTATTTCGATGACCTGGCTTATTGCAGTTCCAGCATAAGAATGGTCCAGAGTTCCGGGGTGTTGTTGGACGTGGCTCTCTTGTTGACGGTCCATCGTCTCTAGAGGTTGAAGGTATCGGACGAGATTCTCTCACTACGTCGATTGGTAACTGTCCACCGTTTCTTGAACCTGATGCTTCAGATGCTATAAAAGCAAAGTCTGGTTCGACAAAATTATGCCTTTTCCTGGAAGGTGGGGCATAGGTTTCAGCACGATATTTCTTTGCCTCCAATTTGAGACATTCTTCTTCTAGATCTTCCAACTTGTTAACTACCGGAAGTTGGGTAGTATAAAAAGGAGATAAATTCCTAGTAATAATATCCAGCTGAACATCCTCTGAGAGGGAGCCATGTCGTCTAAATAGCGCGCTCATGCTAGAGAGGTAATCGACTATGCTTTCAGTCGAATCTTGAGTCCGGTCCAGAATTTCCTTAAATAACCGATGACGATAGTCTGGCGGCTCGAAGTGTTTACACAGAAGGTCAGATAGACTAGACCAGTCCGAAAATCGATGACGATTTGCGCGGAACCAATTTAGCGCTCTACCAGTAAATAGGTCGATGGCAGATTCAAATAACTCGCGTTCTGAAATACCACGAGCTTCGCGTAGTTCCGATACCCGCTCCAAGAAATTATGCACAGTCATTTGTTTAGCTTCGCCGGTAAATCAAATTCCCCATTTTTCGACACGCTGCGCCTTGCTACACGAAGGATGGCTAACGGAGGTGGCGGCAGCTGTTACATTGGGACTAACCACGGTTGGAGTGACTTTGGGCGACGAGCGCGTGTGACGCGGTCGACTGTTGGACGCATTGCTAACTCCAGATGAGTCCGAATCCGAATCGTTCAGATGGGTTTGATCCAGTAAGGCCCTTAAATTCGGATCTTGTTTTAAGAGATCGTCCAAACTATTTAATTTTCCCAAAGTTTGAAGCAATAAATTAGACCGAGTTTGCAATTCCTCGGCACCGAGGGTCTCAACCGGAATTCGATCAACACGAGTGAATAAACGGACAAGTTGCGACTGCAAACGTACGAACTTTGCTCTGGCTGAGTCACCAGAAATATTCTTGATCGCGTTATAAAAACAACGTAATAAGTTTACCCTATATACATATATTTGTACATATATTTACAAATAAAAAAAAATTACAGGATGGTTGGTACAAATATGGTTGGGCAATTTTGCCCCCGCAAAATAAATAAATTAAATTGTACGAAACAGTTGTTGTTGGTACAAATATGGTTGGGCGATTTTGCCCCCGCAAAATAAATAAATTAAATTAAATAAAAATACTTCCTGAGGAAGTCTGTCCTCATACACCAAAAATCTTAGGGTGGCTCCTTAGCACCCACCGAAGGAAAGAGTAGGATGACTCCTAGCTCCCACCAGAAAACAAAGTAATAGGGGTGCTTCTTAGCCCCTGCGGAAGACCCTAGGAACAAAACAATTCCCAGTAGTTACAGTAGTTCAAATGTAATCAATAAAAAAAAATATATTTGAAGTTACGTTAATAATTAAAAATAAAAATCAGAAGTTACGTTAATAGAAAAGATTACTACTGATAAAAGAGAGAGTAATTATTTGCAAAATTTAAACGAGCTTAAGATATGATTAAAAAGTTACGTTAATAAAAAAGTTAATATTTGGAGAAAAAAAAATTTACTGGATCTAATCCGCAAAATTTAATTAATTTTTTATTAATTAATTAATTAATTTAATATTAAAAGAGAAAGCCATTGGCTTGAACAGAATCGCAAAATTTAGATAAGTAGAAAAATATTTTAAAATAAGCTACGTTAATATCAAAAAAGGTACTAAAAAGAGAAAGTAATGATTAAAACCCACTTGCAAAATTTAAGCAGGCTTAAGATAATATAAAAAAAGAAGTTATGTTAATAAACAAAAGAAATCATTACTCAAGGACATTGATAACTAAATAAAATTGTACAGTTCCTTGATACTTTAACGAAAAACGTTAATATTACAAAAAAATTTAAACGTTCAGTACTAATATCAATGTAAGATAACATAAGAAAATAGAACCAAATAATTGACTTCAGAAAAATTTTAGTCATTAAAATGAAGAGAGAACACCCCGTATAGGGAGAAATAGTTTAAATATAAACAATCAAAATATTCACCGCTTATGTACATTTATAAAACACAAAGCTTAAATTAAAAGCAAATATATCGCTACCAACCAAGCAACTACTTTGACTACTTTAGGTTCCCAAAAGCAAGAATTTAACTAATTATAAAGCGACCACTGCTACTTATTTATTTATTTATTTATTTATAATATAATTATAGTACCTATAATATATAATACAAAGTTAAGTAATTAGAAATTTATCTGGTTAAATCACTATAAACACATAGGTGAATCATCTGTCCGTAATTTATAGTGATATGGTAATATCGTTAATATTTAAAATAAAAATTATATACAAAAATATTAATTTTAAAATACAGGTAAAAACAATATTAAAGCTATAAATTAAATAATCATTATACATAATTAATAATGTCCCTTAAAAAGTTCTAATAATAATATTAAAATATTACTTATTTTATTTTGATAGTTTCATCAATCTTAGAGCTGTTTTCTTTTATCCATTTTTTTATATATTTTTTAAATGAAATGTAACTTAAACATTTTATTTTTTTTGGCAGTATATTAAAAATTTTTATACCAATATTTATAGAATGTTTTTTTATTAATGTTAAATTAAATTTTTCAGTATATAGAGATATATTTATTTTTTTTCTAGTTTCATATAAATGATTTACCGTTTCTATATTCAATGCTTTATTATTTTTATGGATGTATGTTAAGGCTGCTTTGTAGAATAGTTCTTTTACATTAAGTATATTGTACGTATCAAATATAACTTTCGAAGGAAACAAAATATTTTTGTTGCAAATAATTTTTAATACGTATTTTTGCATCATTAAAACTAATTTTAAACCATTGTCATAAGTACTTCCCCATCCAATTATGCCGTACGATAGAACTGATTGAAAAAGAGAATAATAAAACATTAAACATAGTTTTCTACTTACAATATTTTTTAAAATTCTAAATTTAGATAAGGTAGCTCTTAATTTTTTAGTAAGAGTATTTATATGATAAGTCCACTTTAAATTTTGGTCAATAAATATACCCAAATACTTTACTACATCAACTTTTTTTATGATATTTCTGCAATGACAATTTTTATAAATTAAATTATATGAACCATCTACTTTTAAGAGACAAGTTGGTTCGTGTATTTTAATTTCCTGAATATTTTTTGGTTGTGTATCTTTATAACACGTAAAAGTAATAAAATTTGTTTTAGACAAATGTAAGTTCAGAAGGTCAAAACTTAAATTGTTTTTAATAATACACATATCAATTTCACATTTATATATGCATTCTTCCCAAGAATTTCCTTCATTAATTAAAACCGTATCATCTGCATATGAAAAAAGTTTACCATTTAATTTTGTTTTAAGTAAATCAGTTACATAAACTAAAAATAAGGCTGGGCCCAAAACAGTACCCTGAGGAACACCACAGAGTAAAGTTTTGTTATCACTAATAGTATTATCAATTTTTACCTTTTGTTCCCTGTTAGATAAATAACTTTTAAATAAATCGTGTGCAATACCTCGAATTCCATAATTTTTTAATTTAGATAAGAGTTTTTGATGGGAAACTGTATCAAATGCCTTTTTTAAGTCTAAAAATGTCCCAATCACTTTTTTGTTTTTGTTTAAGTATTCTGAAATTAAATGAGTAACATTAAAAATTGCATTTTCGGTGCCCAATTTCTCTCTGAAACCAAATTGATTTTGACTAAATAATTTGTTTTTTTCAATAAAATTATATAATTGTTCTTTTATACATTTTTCTAATAATTTTCCTATTGTGTTAATTAAAGAAATTGGTCTATAATTGTTACATTCTTTATTATCATCAGATTTAAAAATTGGTACAATAACAGATGACTTTAACATGGATGGAAAAATTCCTTTGGAAATGCTTAAATTGAAAAGATGACATAAAATTTTTGAAAGATATTTCCCAGTAGATTTTAAAATACCATTATTTGTTTCATCAGTTCCTGGAGAGGAACTGATTTAAAGTGAGCTTATGAAATTTATAATTTTAGTTTCTGTAACTGGTTTAAAAAATAAACTGTTTGAAATACTATACTGCTCGATATTAATATAATTTGAAGGAACACAAATATCTTTAGCTAAATCAGGTCCTATGTTTGTAAAATGGTTAGCAAAAATTTCTGCAATTTCTTTTCTGTCATGTGTTAGCCTATTATTGGATTTATCATATAATTCAAAGAAATTATTTTGTTTTTCAACTTTTCCGGTAACTTCGTTGACTATTTTCCAAACATCTTTGATATTATTTTTAGTTTCTAAAATTTTTTTCTTATAATACTCCTCTTTTGTAAATTTTATTAGTTTATTAACATAATTTCTATATTTTTTATAATCTGTTAGAATTTTTTCATTTTTTCTATTTTTTATAACAACTTTACTCATTTTATCCCTTATTTTTATACAAGTTATTAATTCCTCATTTATCCATGGCTTTATTTTTTTAATTTTATTTTTACAAATGTAGTCCTGTTTTGACAAATTAATAAAATTTAGTAGTTTATTAAAAAACAAGTTAAATGCAGTTTCTACATCTGTTACTTTTTTAAGATTCTCCCAATTTTCATTCTTTAATAGGTTATTCAATTTGTAATAATTAATTATTTTCTTATTAACATTTTTTTGGCTATAAGATGGCGTTTTTTTGAAAATTTTAATATTGCATGCTATTGGAAAGTGATCTGTTGTGTTGTTATTAAAAATATAAAAATTTATTTTAGAATTTACGTCATTATTAGAGAAATTATCTTTAACAAAAAAATGATCTTTGCAGGTTTTACTTGTCTCCGATATTCGTGTAGGTCCCTCTAGGTATGAAACATATGAATATGAGTTTAATATATTTAAATACCTGTTTGATTCTAGACTTTCATCATTTAAAATGTCAATGTTAATATCACCAACAAATAAATCCAATTTTTGTTTATATGATTTAAGTAATTTTTCAAGTTCATTTAAGAAAATATTAATGTTTGAAGAAGGAGGTCTATAAATACAAGTTAACCCAAATTTTAAATGATTTTTTTGGCAAACTGCTCTAAGAAATATGAAACCATTTTTTTCAGTTTTTGTAACATTAAAGTATAAACTATTTTTGATGTATAGTATCGTTCCATCATTCTGACATAAATCAGAAGAATTATAAAAAAGAGTATAATTATTTATGTTATATAAATCTACATTTGTAATTTTCCACGTTTCTGAGAGTATAATAATATAATGTGAACTATTTCTCTTTAACGTTTCTAAAAATATAAGAAAACTATCGAGATTTTTTGAAACACTACGAATATTAGTGTGTAAAATATTAATTCCAAAATTATTATAAATTTCGTTAAAATTTTCCCAATTATCAATAAATATTGTTTCATTTGTACTGTTTAAAGCCTGAAGAAATTCAAAGTTCATTATCAGAATAATTAGTGATACTTTTAGTAAATTCTATTTTTTGAAGCAATATTGGACATTTTGGGTCATTACTTCTATGATTTATAGTTATTTTACCAGATTTATTTTTATATTGAAGACAGTTAATACATTTTGGGGAAAAGGTAGTATTGTTACAGTTCTTATACATGTGATCTCCTGCACAAAAGGAACATTTTTGGATTTTCTTACAGTCTACTGTTTTATGACCATATCCACAACATTTCATGCATTTTTTTATATTAAAATCCTCAGCAACTTTACACTGACCCCATGAGACATTAAGAGTTTTATCAATTATCTTGCTAAATGTTCTTCCAGAAGTTTCTGCATAAATTATCCATTTGTTATTTTTTAGGTATTTAGATTTTCTCTGGTATTTTATTTCAAATTGATCCTCATCATCAACACAGTGATTCAGGTCTATTAGTTCCATTTTAAATTCTTCACTGCTTGAATATTTATTTTTTGTCCCTATAAAAACTACTCTTGGCTTTCTTTCTTTAGTCAAACTAATTTGAAAATCGTTTCCCAAGGTATTCTTTGTTAAGTCCATAAGTTGAATGGTATTTTCTTTATTATTACTTTTAACTATTATATTACCCGATTTTGTTGTGTTGCAAGATATAATCGGTACTTTAATTGATTTATGATTTATTTTATTTTCAACAATTTCTTTCATTTTCTCAATATTTTCTTTGCAATGCGTCTTAATAATAATTCCTTGACTAGAATTATCTTTATTTTTTGGGGTATTACTGTTATTAACAACATAAGCGTACGTATTCTTGCTATCAACTAATGGTAAATTTGATCTATAATTACCAATTTCTTTTGTCAAATGGTTTATTTTTTCATGGAGTTTCTCGAATTCATATTTAATATATTGGACAAATTTTGAGTCTTTATTAGATTCGCAATTTTTACATTTCCATTTAACTAAATTTTCCAGTTGTTTTATTTTTTTAAACTGAGTTATGGTGAGTTCAGCACATGATATGTGAACTAAGTCTTTACAGGAGTAATTACAACTTATGTAATTTTCTTTTATTGATATTTCCTTCTGACAATATGAACAAATCCAATTTTCTTGTAAATTATTTTTATTTTTTAGTTTTGCTGAAGGTCCACTCTCAAACTTATCTTCATTAGTTATATTCTCTTCAAAATTTTTAATTATTTCTTTAGTATGAATATCAGTTGCTGGATATTTAGGTGGGTTATATGGTAAATCATCCTGTGATAGTTGAGAATTCCAAGAACTTGGTATTGAAAACTCACAAAAACTTAGATCATTCTGAAATTTAGGGTTAAAATTTGACATTGACACTGCCAAAAAAAATATTTTTCCTGTTTCCTAATTTAAATAAAGGCAATACTCTAAAATAATAATGCCAGAGATTTCTTGAATTTTCTTCTTTATATTTTGTTGTAAAGTACTTTATTTTCGCCAACAAATCTTGTTAAATTTTAATTTTATATAGACGTAAAAAAATTAAGATGTCACCATAAATATTACTTTACGTTTACTTTAAGTTAAGCAATTAATACGACATAATAAAAAAGTTGTAAAATGTGTACGAGCATAATAAGTTTCTAAGCATACCAAAATATTCGCCAAATGAGAAATTGAAAATAAAATAATAGGTTCACTAACCTCTCTGAAAGCATAAAAATATTATTGAACTAATCGCTACAAACCAAAAGCAAAAGAAATCTAAATCTCGTGAAACCTTAAGCCCGTACCCATCTTAGCTTTAAAAAAAAAACAGGAAAATAAAGGGTTTTGTGGTATCAACAAACTATACTGTCAGACGATTCAGTACCACAAATTCCCTTATAACTATATAAATTACTGCTTGAAATAAGTATTACAGTTAGCCCAATTTACTCCTGCACGTGCTTTACGGTAAAGTTATTAAAAAAAAGAAACGATTTAAACAATCTACATTTACTAAGAGAGTTACTGACTTACTTAAAATCAAATAAAATTTGGCTCGTAAGCTGGTATAAAGAGGTATTAAACATAACTTATAGATTGTACGAGCTTTACAGCCAACCATCAAGACTCAAAAAGTTATTCGCAAATTAGGTAAAGTGATATTAATATTTAAGAAATTGAAGGCTTGACTACTATAACTCAAAATATGGTGTAGCAATAAGAACCACCCGAGAAAACTAGAGTCTTACTTAGAACATAGTACCGTAAAGCAGAACGATAATTACGGTTCGTTAAAATTTTAATTATAATTTTATGGGCTTAAATTGGCGATTAATAAGTATTAACAAAAAAATCGTGGGACTAAAAAAAAGACTTCAAGGACTTACCTCTTCAAGGATAAAGAGGGATCGAAATTCCAAATTCTACAGGCAGCAAAAGGGCACCACACAGCAAAGGTTACCACAGGGTTTGGACCTCCAAACTTTTGCCGATGTTCGTGGCTTGATAGAAATAAAGAAAGAAATCCTTAGTACTTGAAAAATTTCAGCATGCACATGGCATCAATGCCTCCGCAGCAGCTGTGTTCCTAAATCGACGGCTCCCGAACGCGCTGCGTGAATCGGCCTCGCGGCCCGAACTTAGATATTGTTGTTCTTAAACTTGATATTGCCCCGCTTACAGCTCCGCCAGGCGAAAACGTACACACAGCCTTCCAACCTCCAAAACTTTTAACATTCGAAAATAGAAATACCAAGAAGATTAAATTCTAACGAGATTTGTGAACACGAAGGCCGAATGTTAAAGAGAACGGCGCAAACCAGGGCAGTGCATGTGGGAAGATACCAGAATTAAGTCAGATCCAATCTCGAGAGCGAAAAATGCTAACAGCTGGAATATGACAATATGTAGGTATCCCCTTATAATATATTATCTAAAACATGTTAATATAAAAGACTAAGGGCGATTGTCTATACACACAGGAAGGCTTTAAGCAAGGCGAAAATTCAGGGCCCAAACAAGAGAGAAAGATGTTAAAACAGACTACAAGCTTCGAAGGACAGCTGATGTCAAGCTGATTTGGACAGGAAAAAAAAAACAATTAGCCAGACCAGAAAATCTAGAAACTAGCCTGAGAACATGGCAGGTCCAACGTGTACGTGTACGAGTCAAGATACAACTATTTCATTAAGGTAAATTATAAAATAAAAACCAAACAGGTAATCGCGAATAAAGCTAACTCTTAAAACAAACTCTGATACTTGTGGTAAAACTAAACTGCCACAATATGTTTAAACACTTCTGTGAAACTCGCACGACATGATCATTGAAGGGTAAACGCTCATCAAAATGCACTCCCAGATCCTTCACCAATGATTTATAACCACGTTTGATGTTATTGATGTTGTAAGATATTGGCATTCTTGTTATTTTTCTATTGAAACTTATATAGAATCATTAGGCTATATTAATGATTAGCTTAGGCTGATTCCACTCTCTTGTACAACTTTAAATCGTCTGCATAGAAACTCACATTAGCATGCATAATACATTCAGATATATCATTTGTAAAGATATTGAACAAGAGAGGAGACCAGTGGGATGCTTGCGGAACTCCTGAATAGACAAAAAATGGATCCGAAATGTAATTATTATTCTTCACACTCTGTGTACGCCCCTTGAGGAAGCTCGCAAACCAACGAACAGTTCTATCATTAAATCCTGTAGCCCGAAGCTTAGATAGAAGCAGGTTGAAGTTAACTCTGTCGAAGGCCTTGGAGAAATCAGTATACACCGAGTCTACTTTTGCAACCACCCTCCAAGGTCTCTAACAGGGTAACCTCATACTCCACAAGGTTTGTGACAGTTGACCGACCCGGGCAAAAGCCGTGCTGATGATCGCTAATAATACCCTTGCAGGCCCAATTTATCTGATCGTAAACTAGATTATCAAATATCTTGGCCACCGCATTTTGGTTGCACACCTCTTTGTAATTCGTGACGTCCTCAGAATCCCCTAACTTAAAGACAGGTACTATAAAACTGCTCTTTCAGGCTGTTCCAAAACAGTGGGCCATAATTAAAATCACAATTCCATCTGGCAACCTTGTTTTCACACGTCACCGGTACCCGGCAATTCCGCCGCTAACCCTGTTTCCGTGCGGCGAGCAGTAGTAGTACAGTTTTAGGCTCAATCAGCTGGTCACGTCGCTCTCTTCCCTAACTGCCCGAAAAAGATGGCGTCATTTATGTCTATTCAAAATTAGTAGGCTGTCTCTGAGAAATACTTGTTCTTAACACATCAAAATGTAATCCAGGTATATTATAATACATTAACAAATACATGAAAGAGTAAGTTCAAGTGGAAAGTGCTACATGGAAGAGGAATCATGTAGAACAGGAAATAGAGACAGGTATCGCTACGTAAATATTAAGCTTGTAATACCCAAGATTTGTCGAGTTTATTTATCATTAAATAAAACGTTGTTTGTTATTAACGTTGTTTGTTGATAAACAAAACTATTTTTCTGCAAACATTGAACTTTGACCCATGGAGGATGGAAACTGCAAGGATAGCAGTTCTCAAACTATGTATTCCAAGTGGCTGAAGCCGTTTGGCTACATAAATTGGTACTTCGAACCGGATAATATGTAAAATTATAAAAACAGAACTTTAAAAAACAATTGTGTTGTCAAAAACAATTTTTTAGTGAACTGTCTTTTTACGGTGAAAAGTCGATGGTCCTTCGTTAAATAAATAAAGATACTAACAAATATTTAATAAAAGTACGAGGGTGATTACTTCGTTTGATTTCGAATTGAAAATAATAACTGTATATCGCTGATTTGCTGATTGTTAAAAAAAAGTATTTGTTTTGTCTACGAAAATCGAATGGGTATTCATATGCAGAATGTAATCTTTAATAGGTACATTCAGCTTAAGTTGCTTTTGCCGGTATATTCTTTGTATATTTTCCTGTACTTTCTTATAGTTGATACCTATTTATTTAGAATAACATGCACTGGATATTATTATATTATAAGATTTATTTCTTAAATAGTTTTCCAGGTGCTTACAAAATATTTTTTATTATGTATGGTATTTACTGTTCAGAAAACAGTATCCCCAGTGCATATATATTTTTTGGCGATTTCACTTAATGTCTGCACAATAATGATTTGATTTTAATGTTTCAAATGAATTTGTACCTGTAATTTTAAATAATGCGCATTGGTTGGCATACTCTGGATTAGCAATACAGTTTGTATGTTTAAAATAGTTATTCATAGTAGGTACATTGTCTGGTACTATAAGTATTCGCATTGTTACTTTTCGCAAATTTATTTTGTTTAGAAGATTTTTCGCGCACTCGCGCATTATTTCATTGAACACTTGTTAAATACTGGTGACCCATTGAACTGCTCAAATTTTATTTGTAGTTTATATCTTTTACTGTTAATTAGATAAAGAAAATGGCTGATTTAGAAGCTTTGGTTAAAACACGCGGTTGCTATAAGGGCAAAATTTCAGGAATTATTAATTGGTATAAGAGTAAGGCCTTTGACCGAGTTGATCATTCAATTTTATTAGGTAAATTAGCTGACATGGGATTCAGTCTCAGTCTTACATCTTTTTTAAAATCGTACCTGACCGACAGGTTTCAGTATGTGGAAATTAGCGGCCATAGGTCCAACAAGTTCGTGGCAACCAGTGGTGCCCCTCAAGGTAGCAATCTTGTCCCACTTTTGTTCTCGTTGTTTATCAATGATATCACCAACAATATCATGAGCGAAGTCCTACTTTTTGCGGACGATGTCAAGCTATTTAAAGTTCTTCGGAGCCCTAGCGACTGCATTGGGTTACAGAGGGATTAGCCACTTAATGCGGACGAATGCTTTGCAATGACTTATGCAAATAAACTAAACATTACTAATTTTATGTACACTTTAGGTAATACCGTAATTCAGCGTTGCGATGTATTTAAAGACCTTGGCATTACCTTCGATCCCATACTCTCGTTTTCAGCTCATGTAGATCAGGTTTGTAATAGTGCAAGTAGGTCGATGGGGTTCATTATGCGGAATTCCAAAGGCTTTACGAATACTCAAACATTAAAAATATTATATTACAGCTATGTACGACCCAAACTTGAGTACGGCGCGATTATATGGCATCACATATATTTAACAAATACATAACACAACTTGAAAATGTTCAACGTAAATTTGTAAAATTTCTTTGGTTTAAATCCGATGGAGTCTTCCCTCCTAGAGGTATTGATGATGACGTACTCCTCAATAGACATCTGATCCCATCCCTGCATGACTGGAGAAAATATATGCTATGTCTATTCTTATTCAAATTATGCAGATCAGTAATTGATTGCTCGGATCTCTTATACCAAGTCAACTTTGGTTTACCCTCCCTGGTTAGACAACCTCTTATGTTTCATATTCCTAACCCCTCAACTAACTTTTAAGTAACAAGCCCACTCTTTCAGTCAATGAGCATATTTAACACTGCCTGCGCTGACATTGATATGAATGGCCTCACTATTGCTCAATTTGTAGCGTCAGTGAAAAGCAAATTTCTATAACATTGTGTATGATGGACCTGTTGATTGTATCACTTATATTCCTTTAACACATTAAACTTTGTGATTAAGCTATGAAGGTAGATTGTATGGATTATAGTTTATAAGGGTGTTTTTCTCCCTTTCTTGAGTAGTAACTAAGTATTATGGTATTATATAAATATTTTTCCTTAGGTTTTAATACATAACATTGTCTTATTAATGGAGGTAGATCTGTTAGACAATAAAGCTTATTATTATTATTATTATTTATTATTATTATTATTATTATTATTATTATTATTATTATTATCATTATTATTATTATTATTATTATTATTATTATTATTATTATTATTATTATTATTATTATTATTATTATACCAATATGAGTACTGAAAAGGATTACATGGAGTATGAGGTACGAATCAATAGTTTAACCCAAGCTTTTGAATGTTTTGAAAAAACACAAATGCAAATTGAAAATATAGATCCCGCTAAAATAGACGAGGATGGAGTTGACAAATACTTCTCGTGTTTGGCTATATTGAAACGCAAAGTTCTCGCACTTTCTCCGAACCAAAATGTACAGACTCAAGTGACTCCTGTAGCAATTTAATGGTGACATCACAAAGTGGAATGCTTTCCATCAACTTTTTGAAACGCTTATTATAGATAATCGGTCATTAACAGACATTCAGAAATTGATATATTTAAAATCATATTTAAAGGATGAACCTTTACATCTAATTGAAACATTGCAATTGACAATTGATAATTTCCAGATTGCGATTGATACTCTCAAACAAAGGTATGATAATCAACTCTCGATTATTTTTACCCATATAAAAAATCTAGTTAATATCCCCACTTTAACCAAGGTCACTGCTCACACTCTTCGGGAATTTATAGTATGTATAAAGCAGAGCGTGGACTCTTTAAAAAATCAACAAATTCCTGTTGATCAATGGGATCTAATGTTAATATATCTATTCTCACAAAAATTAGATTTTGGAACCAAAAAGGCATACATTTCGGAAAGGGGTTCCAAAATGTTATCCACATCTCAGGCAATGTTGCCAAAGTTAGAAGACTTTTTAAATTTTTTAGAAAAACGGTGGTCAGTCTTGGAAGACCTCTCAGAAAATTCCTCAAATACAAACTTTTCGCAAGGATATTCCGCTATAACACAAACAGGTGCTTCTAGCAATAAATTTCAGAAATTTGCCCATTATGCACGTGGTAATCAGCAGCAAGAAAGATCTCATGCCATTCAGCGTGGTATCATTGAATATCACGCATCGTCCCCAACTTCCAACCCTCTGAGGAGTCATTGTTGTAAGGTCCCTGATCGTAAAATATATACGTGTCCAAAGTTCAAGAATTTATCCTTGAAACAAAAAACGGAAATTGTCACACAAATGGACTTTGCTTTAACTGCTTAGGGTCAAAACATCAAGTAAAAGATTGCACTTCTCAGTTATGTGCAATATGTGGTAAAAAGCATCACTCAATTTTGCACCCAACTTATAATGAATTCTCTCCAGACAGAAGAAACCAGGGTGTATACAACAGAAATCCCAACTGGAAAAATAACTATCAAGGTCAAAATAATTTCCATAATCACCTCAACAATAGAAATGCATCTACATCTGATTCTCATTCTCCTGAGGGCAGTTGTCTGTCCACTAATCGCTCGCCAACTAACAACTCAAATAGACCGCCCAGCAATCATAATCCCCAAATTAGTTCTTCAACTGGCAATAGCCATAGAACACTCTCAGTTTTTGCTTCTGATGACAACGAAGTTTTGTTAAGTACTTCCTTAGTGAACATACCCTATCTTCATGGAACTGTTGTGACTGCAAGATCTATGATTGATCCTGGCAGTACAATTTCAATGGTAACTGAAGATCTCCTAAAAAAGTTAAAATACACTCCTGAAAGGCAGCAAGTTAAAATCTCAGGTATTGGAGGCAACATTGAACACTCCAATAAAGCGATGTCTTCAAGTCAAGTCTATTCTAGAACCAGATTTTTCCCTCAAGGTAAACTGTTGTGTCTTGAATAAAATCACCGAAAAAGCCCCACATTTCTGTATTAACAAAAGAAACTTAAACATTCCGCAGAATGTGAAACTTGCTGATCCCCAGTTTGACAAGCCTGCAATTGTAGACATTTTACTCGGCGCTGATGTTTATTATAAAATTCTCTCGGGAGATATGGTGAAAATTAATAATGACGCTCTCACTGGGTTAATTCCTACTCGTGCTCTCGTTAAAGGTAATGATCTTCACTCTCTAAAACCTAACAGCTGTTTTTTTTGCAAAGCAATAAAACAGATCTCCCATTTGACTTCCTATTAGAAAAGTTTTGGTCCTTGGAAGACGTTCCCCACTCTAAAGAAAAAATTCTACGTGCTGAAGACGAACTAGTCGAGAAGAATTTTTGTGACACAACTCTTGTATTAGCGAATGGGTCGTTTCAAGTAGATCTGTCCCTCAAATCACCAAAAGAAAATCTGTTGCTAGGAGAATCATTCCATTTTGCAAAAAAAAAGATTCCATCACTTAGAAAAGCATTTAGACAGAGACCCTGACCTCTTTAGGGAGTATAAGAAATTCGTTGATGAATATGTATCTCTTAATCACGCACTTAATCATCCCCTTATCTCTAAAAACTGAAAGTAATGAACCCAAATATTTTTTACCCCACCACTGTGTTATTCGCGGCGAAAATAAAACCACTAAGTTGCGTGTAGTATTTGATGGTTCGATGAAGAGCTCTTCAGGACTCTCTCTCAACGATATAATGTACAAAGGTTTCATTGTACAGCCTGAGCTTTTTGATATCCTCCAGCACACTCACCTCCAGAATATTCTGTGGCGCGAAAACCCCTCGGAAGCTCTCCAGTGCATTGAACTATTAACCGTCACTTATGGCACTAATTGTGCCCCATATTTAGCCACTCGCGCCTTGACGGAACTAGCCCTAATGTATAAAAATGAAAATCCGCTGCCGACAGTAGTAATCATCTCCCAATGCTATATCGATGATATACTATGTGGTACAGATTCTCACGAAGAATTGGTTGGACTATGTCATCAGTTAGTCGAACTGTGCAGTTTAGGAAATTTTAGGCTACACAAATGGTCTTCTAATTCTAGCGCCTTTGTAGAACAAATAAATGCCTTTGATACTTCTCAGAACTGCCAGGAAAATTACAATATTAAGATGGATGGAGTATCCAATAAAGTCCTCGTTATATTCTGGAACCCAGACTCAGACATTTTCTCAATATCTCTACCTGACATTTCGATACAAGAGTCAGTCACCAAACGTGAAGTTCTATCCAAAATTGCGCAAATGTATGACCCCCTAGGCTTAATTGGACCCATTATTGTCGCCGCAAAATTAATTATGCAGGAAATTTGGAACGAAAAAATGGATTGGGATGATCCTCTAAGAACCCCTCTTCTCGCAATGTGGACAAATTGTGCTCAGAATTGTTCCTCAAAAAAACTAAAGTCGTAACAAATACCTCGGTTTTTCCTATCTGATAGTGATAGCATCTCCCTAGAAATTCATGGGTTGTCATATGCCAGTCGCAAAGCGTATGGTGCTTGTGTATACATCAGAGCATTGTACCCCAATGGTACTGTATCTTGCCAACTTATTACATCTAAAAGTAAAGTTGCACCGATTAAAGAAATCACTATTCCCCTCTTGGAGCTCTGTGGAGCACTGTTGCTTTCTAATTTGGTCACTTGCGTTTGTTCGATCTTGAAAGAAAGGTTGTCCCTTCAATCCGTTAATCTCTGGACCCATTCTGAGGTTGTCAAATGCTGGTGGTTAAATGCTCCATTTAATATTTTTGTCTCTAATCGCATATCACCTATTAAAACTATCACCTAAAATTTTAAATGATAATAATTATGATGATAATTTTAATGATCACCTTTCTCGTGGATTAACACCGGATCAGCTGACAAATTCAACTATTTGGTGGAATGGGCCAAAAATCACACAGGACTTCAGTACAGACTTAGACTCCTTAAATCGAGATCTTGGTTCTACTAATAAGGAAAAAAAAACAAAAACAGTTTTATTCGCTATTACTGATAACTTTTGGAAAACGTTGTTTGAGAAATTCTCGTATTACTCGCGGCTGCAACGAACAGTAGCTTTTATTCTTCGATTTGTCAACAACTGTAAACCTCATTGTAAAAATTTAATTGGTCCTATTTCCGTGGATAAACTGAAGAGTTCTGAACTGTTTATTGTAAAACATCTTCAAATCCAAGCCTTTTCCAAGGAATTCAATGAATTAAGTTCGGATGCTGGGCAAGTATCTAATAAGCAAATTTTAAAGTTAAACCCGTTCCTTAATTCAATCTCATCAGAGTGGGAGGTAGACTATCGCAAGCTCTAATACCCTTTGAACAAAAATATCCCCTTATATTACCGTCAAAAAATCATGTAGTTAACCTGTTATTAAGAAAGGAACATTGCAGGCTAGGGCATGCAGGTCCACAAATGATCTTATCCAATGTTCCTCTGAGATATTGGCCCCTAAATGGATTAAAAGATCTCTATAAACTGCCCTAACTGTTTTAAATTTAAAGTAAGAACATTTCACCAAATTATGGCTGATCTCCCCAAAGCCAGGGTAGTCCCTTCTCGGCTTTCCTTGTAAAGTCATCAACTTCGAGGAGCGCTAAAGTTGAAAAAGCTTATACAGCTGTGTTTGTGTGTATGGCCACCAAGGCTGTCCACATAGAGTTGGTTTCAAGTATTTCTTCTCAAGCCTTTCTGGCAAGCTTGAAGCGTTTTATCTCTAGAAGAGGTAGCCCATCAATCATCTTCAGTGATAACGGGTCAAATTTCTTGGGGGCTAGTAATCAGATCAAAGAAATTTATGATGGTAAAATCGGAAAGAACCCAGGAAGAATTAAATAATTTCCTGTCTGGAAATGAAATACAGTGGCAGTTCATTCCTCCCTACTCTCCACATTGGAGTGTATTATGGGAGGCTGCGGTCAAAAGCACAAAATACCATTTGAAACGTTTAGTTGGAGATCAAAGATTCACCTTCGAGGAATTCACTACAGTTTTCAGTCAAATTGAAGCAATTTTGAATTCAAGGCCCCTTCAACCATTGTCATCTGACCCCCTTGACCTAGAATGTTTGACCCCAGGACATTTCCTAGTATTAAGCTTATTAACCTCACTTCCGCAAACAGATATCTCTCATGTCAGTTACAATAGATTAGATCGTTGGCATCGGATAGTTCAGGTTCAACAGCAGTTTTGGTCCAGATGGACAAAGGAATATCTTAATCAGCTGCAAAATAGACCGAAGCGGGTGTCTCCGGTAGAAAATCTAACTGTTAACGTTGTCGTTCTCCTAAAAGAAGACAATACTAAACTATTTAGCTGGTCTTTGGCTAGAGTGTTGGAAGTCATCCCAGGTACAGGTGAAAAGGTCAGACTTGTAAAGATAAGAACCAAGCATGGAGTCGTTCACAGAAACATAACTAAATTGAGTCCCTTAGCTAAACTTGACGATTAGTTTTAATTTATTTTGGAGTTTTTTTTTTTGATTGGGCGTTTGTAAGTATTTGTTTTTTTTTTTGAAGGCAGAACCTTCAACGGAGGGGGGGGGGGGGTATGTTCCAAAACAGTGGGTCATAATTAAAATCACAATTCCATCTGGCAACCTTGATTTCACACGTCACCGGTACCCGGCAATTCCGCCGCTAACCCTGTTTCCGTGCGGCGAGCAGTAGTAGTACCGTTTTAGGCTCAATCAGCTGGTCACGTCGCTCTCTTCCCTAACTGCCCGAAAAAGATGGCGTCATTTATGTCTATTCAAAATTAGTAGGCTGTCTCTGAGAAATACTTGTTCTTAACACATCAAAATGTAATCCAGGTATATTATAATACATTAACAAATACATGAAAGAGTAAGTTCAAGTGGAAAGTGCTACATGGAAGAGGAATCATGTAGAACAGGAAATAGAGACAGGTATCGCTACGTAAATATTAAGCTTGTAATAACCAAGATTTCTCGAGTTTATTTATCATTAAATAAAACGTTGTTTGTTGTTAACGTTGTTTGTTGTTAACGTTGTTTGTTGATTAACAAAACTATTTTTCTGCAAACATTGAACTTTGACCTATGGAGGTTGGAACCTGCAAGGATAGCAGTTCCCAAACTATGTATTCCAAGTGGCTGAAGCCGTTTGGCTACACAGGCATCGGGAAATATTCCCTATGCAGGGATTTAGCAAGCGTATAGATACATTTTTATAAAAGATAACGGGCACTTGATCTGGATCCACAGATGCCTTATCAGGCAGTGTAAATATCTTATCAGATATACTAGAGAATGGGATAGGATCAACTGATTCATCCCCAGTTCTATCAACTTTAAAATCTGGAATAGCATACACAGATTCACCATACACACTCGAGAAATGCTGCGAGAACAGCGCCACTATATCCCGCCCATCACTCGCCCTAGCGTTCCCCAAGTAAACAGTCTTTGGCACCCCACTTCTCTTTCTCCTTTCATTCATAAATTTCCAAAACATTTTAGGATTTTCTCTCAAATTTACTTCAGTTCGCTCTATGTACTGTGCGTAACATTCAGCCGATAAATTTTTACATTTGGTTCTTAAACCAGAAAATTCATTATATGATGCCGCAGTTCTGTGTGTTAGGTAATTCCTATGAGCAATTTTTTTCCTGATAACTAAATCCTTCAATTATGGACTAAACAATTTTGAGAAATTGAAGTTTTTTATTTTTTTCTTAGCGACAAATAATTCTAGACAACGGTCAATAATATCATTAAATATCTCAGATGCTGCATTCACAAATCCAGCTTCCATCAGACACTACCACTCTATGACTCTATAGCCGCCAAAAAATCGTTAACAGCTACATAATCTACGTTCCGAAAGTCATAATAGAACTCCTCATACTCAAGATAGTTCATACCTGTAACATTTAGCACAATGGAATATGCTATATGATGCGCGGAGTTATATATCAAGAGATCTGTCGCTGGTAAGGTTCACAACCAGTGAAAGTAGTAAAAAGTAGGTCCAAAAAAGTACCTCTGCCGTTGGGATGACAAATTTTCTGAAATAGGTTATGGAAGGCAAAAGTTTCTGCCAATACTCTCGCCGGAGATGTCTCTAGGCACTTGCACCATTAAACTCATTAAACCATCGAGCATCCGGTACACTGTAATCACCAAAAATAGCCAGTCAAGGTAGGATATTTCTCACGAATGTCTTCCACTGCACTGCAGTGTGCTTCATATTTGTCAACAGGAGAGCCAGGAGGGATGTAAACTACTCCAATGATGATAGTCTCTCGTTCCATTTTGATCTGCACAAATAACTGTTGAGTAGTAACCTCATTTATATTGATCAAGGACACTTTAAATTTGTCCAAACATGCTATTAATAGCTACATCTGTAATTAATAAATTCAAGATATTCTGTTTAAAGTGTTTTATAATAAATAATATCTTTAAAAAAAGAATACACATTTTTTACAAGAAAACCAAGAAAATAACAACTCAAAAAACAAAAACTTTCTTTCCCTACCATATATCCCAGGCTTATCAGAAAAAAATAAAAACAAACTTTTAGTAAACATAATATTACAGTCACCCACAAAGGATATAACCTCCTAAAGAAAAGAATCTTTAGCACCTTTAAATCTAAAATTCTAAAACACAAAAAAAGTCATGAAGTCTATCAAATACCTTGTAAAGACTGTGACAGTGTTTATATACTTCAAACTAGTTAATATTTAAAGAATCGGCTTAACAGCCACAAATATAATACAATAAGAAAAATAGAACGTCCCTAACGTACCATAGTGTAGAAAAGCAACACACTTTCGATTTTGAAAACGTAAAAATCCTACGGACAGAAACCCACACAAAAAAAGAGAAATTTATGAAATGATTGATATTCAAAAAAAGTCAAAAAACATAAATTAAAAACAGATACAAATAATCTAAGCAAAATTTACCATAACTTAATTAAATAATACTGATTAACTCATAAACATATTCTCCCTACTTTCACAAAAAGAAAAAAACCAACGCCAAGAAAAAATGGAAAAAATGGGAGTAGCAAAAACAGAAATTCCGTTTTACCATTTATAACAATAGTATCATTCCTCCAGTTTTAACTTATGTGTAGTCCATTGCATACTGCAGTATTTTAAAAGAATGAAGAATGTTTGTGTATTACTTTTAAATTGTTTGTTTTAATTAAATATATCTTATGCAGAGAGCAAAAAAAATTGACAATACATATTTCTGATGAAGGTCTAAAGGAAAAGGACAGAAGCGTTGAATTAAACTACAAATAAAAAGTATGTAAAAACCAACATACAATTTTTAATTTTATCCAGGACTAATAAAACCCAAGAATAAATAAAAAAATAAAATACATTAGAAATGTCCAACAAAAGAAACATATACATATATATATATATATATATATATATATATATATATATATATATATATATATATATATATATATATATATATATATATATATATATATAATAAATGTAAATGCGAAGATTTACTTCTTCGCTAGTGCAGCGAAAAGGCCGTGAATGAAAAATAAAAATTCACGGCCTTTTCGCTGCACTAGCGAAGAAGTAAATCTTCGCATTTACATTTATTATATTACCTATAGGCCAAGAAATCTTCCATTTTTCTACTGGTTGATTCAATTATTCTAAGTGGATTAGATTACTGTGATATCATTTATCACAAAAATATCAGTAACGAAGATAAACAGAAATTACAAATTCTTCAAAATAACTGTGTTCGTTTTTCAGTAGGGCTAAAAAAGTATGATCACGTATCACCTAGTTTTGACCAACATAATTTAATTAAATTAGAAAAAAGACGCGAAATCCACATATCCTGTTTTATTTATAAAATAATTTTAACTCAGAAACCAAGATATTTATTTGAAAAAATTGAATTCAGGAATAATATTCATAATGTTAATACTAGAAATCAGAACGCAATAGAAATACCTAAACATCATACTGAAAAATATAAGTCTTCGTTTAAATATAACTCTTCTGTAATTTATAATAATATTCCTTCTAGTCTGAGGGGCTTAAGCTATATAACTTTCAAAAAAAATATACAAAATTATTTAGTAATGGTAGGATTGGAAGAATGATTTTTTATAAATCAAAACCCTACCTATTTATGCCAACTAGTATACTACTGTCATTTTTTGGTTTTCTTTTTTACTTTATCATTTTTACATTTATATTTTTAATTGTTTTATTGGCATAAATAAACATCTTTATTATTATTATTATTATATATATATATATATATATATATATATATATATATATATATATATATATATATATATATATATACTTTGTTCTTTTTCTTGAACCATTTATAATATATTTTCAATGGACTTTTAATATAAAAAATGTTTTTACAATGAACCTAATCCCAAGAAACACACACCAAAAAAAAAAAAAAAATATATATATATATATATATATATATATATATATATATATATATATATATATATATATATATATATATATATATATATATACTTACTAAGTTATTACTAAAGTTTGACAAATGGGGGTAATTCCAGAGACGGCTTCTAACCTAGTTGGAAATAAAATTAGGAGTCGATTTGAAAATAAAATACAAATATTTCGACGCTCGCAAATAAGAACATCGTATCTCGATTTTTGGCAAAAATGAGTTAAGATCACTCCCCTATATAAAAACGTTGTGTCTTCCAATTAAAACCACATTTTTAAAAATATTTTGGAAAAATATGCACTTTTTGAAAAAAGTATTTTTATCGTATCTAATCCGCATAAAACACTGGCGCAAATATTATCGTAACAACGGTTACAATTTCACTAAACAGTATACAAAGTAAATGATTTAATCGTATCTATAGTTAGAAGAGAGCGGCAACGAATATTATTTAAAAAAAGCATCGTATATCTACTTACGATAATATCAGGGGTATAAAAATTATACCGTTTTATCCTAAGTAAACTTAAGATGTTCATATTTTTTTCACAACAGGTAGTGTTTTATCTGAACTTAACATACGATGTTATTACTCTTACACTACCGCGTGTGATGCATCTATAAAACATCTCTATACGAGTTACGATGTTGCTACGCGTCAGTTACGATTATATTAGTATTTGTTTACAACCGGTAGAGATATCATTTACATTGTTTGGTATTATAATATTATTATTTTCTCTAAATTTAAGTAAAAATTTCAAGTTATAATAGAAATTATGACTTCAAGAGGAAAGTTTTTAGTAAAGCTTGCAACAGGTATGTGATATAGTAATAATTTTAACTGATAACATTGATCATTTGATTTATATAGATAACCGGCATTCAGTGTTTAAAATTGTATTTACCTAACAGTGTTTTTAACTTTTAGATGAAAAATGCAGCAATAATAATGATGAAGCCAGCTTATTACAAGCATTAAACTTTCCAATTTGTATTGAAAATGACGTTGGTCCAGGATACGAAGAGGTAGAGCCTAGTATATTATGGTCTGCTGATAACAACATAATAGTTACAGACCATGAAGAAGAAGTAGTTGGTAGTTCTATCAGTGCTCAGAATATGGAAAACACGGATGGGGATTAGCCCAGACATTGTTTACGATTTAAAGCAGTTAGTGGGAAATGATAGAAATTGAAAGATTGATGAAAAAGGAAAAAATATTAGATGGAACGATATAAAAGAAATCCAGGTATTTTGGGATGAACCACTTAAATTTAAAATAAAGTATGACTTCCTAGATGAAAATGAAACGTGTTTGCTGGACTTAAATAAGAAAAATAAAAAAAGAATAAAAATTAAGCCTACTTGTGTAAATAAAGGTTTAGTAAAAGCATATAAAAACCTTATTCCAATTTCAAACAAAAAATACGAGCACCTTCAATTCCTATGCAAGAACGGAGTACCTGAAATGTATCACGATTTCTTTAATAACCTTCCCCATGGAGCAGAGGTTGAGGCAGAAGATGACGAAGAACAAGATAATTTGTGGTTTTACTTAGTTAGCTTGTAGTTTTAGTTAGTTAGTTTCTGAAATAAAATATTTTTTAATAATTCTTAACCCTTACTGTTTCATTTACTTACTCACCTATTTGTTCCTATGTGTATCTTTAGATAAGATATTAGCTTTTCTAGAAATAGCAAATAGTTACATCGTATCTTAACATAAGATATTAGATACTTAAAAATAGTAGATAAGTTACTTCGTATCTTGAGATGCGATTTGAGCTACTTTAAAAATAGCAGATAGTTACATCGTATCTTTTTAAAGTTGAGTTTTATAAGTCTATAGGCATTTTTTTAACTACATATTTCAATAAACGACTTCCTTAACCACATCTTAAGACTCTACCCAAATTTCATGTTTTAATTTTCAAAGCTCTTGCTGCAAATAAAAGAAATCACCTGCATCTTTAAACCGATTTCCTGAAAACCTATCTTTATCGAGTTACGATGTTCTTATTTGCGAGCGTCGATTTATTTACCCACATTGTGTTATTTGAAAGTGCGAGATACGAAAATATCATACAGGGTGTCTGAAAAGTCTTAGCATGGGCAAATATCTTTACTATTAATAACGATAGCGACACCAAATTTTAGTTGTACCTTATTGGTTGATAAATCTACGTTTTTATGTAATTTGACTTTGTCAACCCCCTTGGGGGGTTACGCTAGGGAGTTGAGATCGAAAATTTTGAATGCAAACCTATGCCGTGTGGCCTCTTCGTTTAAAAATCTTCAAAAAAGAAACATTGTTTTAGTATTTTAGTATTTATTTATTATTGTAATTCATTTTTAAATGGCAAGCCTATAAAAATTATAACTCGTAAATCGTATAATCGGTCGGGGCAAAAGTCGACCATTAGTCGACCTCTTGTGCCATACAGCACAAGTCGGCGCTGCTATTTTTTGTTTTGTGGGGCACTTTTTTCTAACTTTTCTCCAACTTTACTTCTTCATTTGTCGTTGTTATATGTTTTGTTTTTTGACATCTGCGCAGTAGACCAAAATGCGTACCACGCGCAAACCGAGCGTGCTAGACATGCGTACGCAAGTTCAGGAGATGTACTTGGGTGTCTACATTCGAACCTATTCACTTGTAAGAATATATCCCCAATAGTTAAGGTACCACTACGTAGTTAACTGTATAACTTTTTCCCAAGGTTTTTTCGACTTTATTTTTCGTTTTTTGCCATGTGCGCAGTAGACCAAAATACGTACCACGCGCAAACCGAGCGTGCTGGACATGCGCACGGACTTTTAGGAGATGGACTTTGGTGTCTACAGTTGAACCCATTCACTTTTCAGAATATATCTCCAGTAGTTAAGGTACCACTGCGTATTTAACTTTATAAGGTTTTTCCCAAGTTTTTTCGATTTTATTTTTCTTTTTTTGCTATCTGCGCGGTGGCAAATAACGAAAAATACAGTCGAAAAAAACTTGGGGAAAAAGTTTTACCATTGATCAAAATGCGTACCACGCGCAAACCAAGAGGGCTAGACATTCGCACGAAATTTCAGGGGATGTACTTTGTTGTCTAAATTCGCAGTGGTACCTTAACTACTGGAGATATATTCTTAAAAGTGAATGGGTTCAAATGTAGACACCAAAGTCCATCTCCTGAAATTCCGTGCGCATGTCTAGCACGCTCGGTTTGCGCGTGGTACGCATTTTGGTCTACTGCGCACATGGCAAAAAATGAAAAATAAAGTCGAAAAAAACTTGGGAACAAAGTTATAAAGTTAAATACGTAGTGGTACCTTAACTACTGGAGATATATTCTGAACAATGAATGGGTTCAAATGTAGACACCAAAGTCCAACTCCTGAAATTCCGTGCGCATGTCTAGCACGCTCGGTTTGCGCGTGGTACGCATTTTGGTCTACTGCGCAGATGTCAAAAAACAAAACATATAAAAACGACAAATGAAGAAGTAAAGTTGGAAAAAAGTTAGAAAAAAGTGCCCTGGCACAAGTGGCCGACTAATGGTCGACTTGTGCCCCGCCCGATTATACGATTTACGAGTTATAATTTTTATAGGCTTGCCATTTAAAAATGAATTACAATAATAAATAAATACTACAATACTAAAACAATGATTCTTTTTTGAAGACTTTTAAACGAAGAGGCCACACGGCATAGGTTTGCATCCAAAATTTTGGACCTCAACTCGCTAGCGTAACCCCCCAAGGGGGTTGAAAGAGTCAAATTACGTAAAAAAGTAGATTTACTAACCAATAAGGTACAACTAAACTTTGGTGTTGCTATCTTTATTAATAGTAAAGATATTTGCCCATGCTAAGACTTTTCAGACACCCTGTATGATATTTTCGTATCTCGCACTTTCAAATAACACAATGTGGGTAAATAAATATTTGTATTTTATTTTCAAATCGAATCCTAATTTTATTTCCAACTAGGTTAGAAGCCGTCTCTGGAATTACCCCCATTTGTTAAACTCTAGTTATTACACGTGTTCTTAAAGGAATATAAAGGCATGGACAAGTCCAACCCATCGCAGTTGGCATTATAACTTCTTTCAATTCTGGACATAGGACTATTGAGACTAGTTAGTATGATGAAATGGAACTCGGAAAAAAGTTTTGTCCCTTATATGGTGAGTATGGCAAGGAGCATTAAAATCCAGGAGCCGGAGCAAATTTGGTGTGTCAATAAGACCGTTCATGAGTTTGTAGAGAAACATAAGTTCCTGACAATGCCTACGAACCTACAATGTATGGAAATTCAACAATTTGCATCTTTCACGATAGCACAGGTCTGACACGTTTAGACCAATTTTACGCGAATATGCCTTGAGAAACTTGTCCTGAACCCGCTCGATGGACCCAATTTGAGGCTGATAACATGGTTGCAGATAAAAAATCTCAAAGTCAAAGTCTCAATATGTTTATTCCGTACAATCCTTACGATTGGTTACATATGTTTCGCCCTTATCTGGGCATCATCAGACCTAAAGATACAAATATTTAAATCCTCCAAACAGAAAAACTCCCAAATAACTTACCCAACAACACCAAAAAATTACAATAAAATTTACTAGCCTTAAAAATTTAAATTCAAAGCTAATTGAAAACAAAAAACAAAAACATGACAATAACGATTTACATCTCACTAAATTAAAAAACTAAAAAATTAAATTAAAAAAAAATGAAATAAAATACGAAATGGGAGGAAGGGATTCGGTGGTGATCTGATGTGAGCAGGAATAACCCACATACTAAAATCCTGCTTCAAACTCAAATTAGTAAGCAAAAGAAGAAGAGAAATGTCAATAATGTAATGGCGTTTGGATGAAATACGCGGGAAAAATATAGGGTTAGAGGCACAACAAATTAATTGTTTATATTATTAAAAATGAAATAAGGCTCAAAATTGAAGACATCATTAACACAGGTAAGGACAGGACTCCTTTTTGCTTTTGTAATTTCAATTCCAATAAATCCAACTTTATGCTCTTATGACATTCATGAATAATGTTTACATTTTCAGGTACTGAGAATTGATGTTTGGATTCCAATAAATGGTTTGCAAAAGCCGACTTAGTGTTCGTTATATCTGTATTTTGATATTTGTTAACGAAATTAAGGTGTTCCTGAACTCTGGTGGAAACTCTTCGCCCCGACTGTCCAACGTATACAGCCGGACAATCGCCACACTGTAAAGAATAAACACCGGATTTCGAAAAGGGGTCAACTGCGTCTTTAGTCTTAACTACATGTCGTTTTAGAGTGTTACAGGTTTTAGATGATAATGCAACGTTATAAGGATTAAAAATGTCTTCAACCTAAGAGATATATTGCCAAAAAAAGTTAATGATCTGTGATTATTGTTTACATTATCCGACTTGTTAGAGTGTAAAATATTGTAGGATAATTTGTATTTATTCATAAATTTATAATAAAGTTTATTAATCAAATTCAATGGAAATCCGTTATTTACCGCTATTTGCCTTATTATATCCAATTCTTGATTAAAGGCCTTTCTAGAAAGGGGCAGCTTAAATAACCTATAGAAAAACGAGTTAAAAGATGCAAACTTATGTGAATAAGGTGAGTTTGAGGAGAATTGGATAACGTTATCTGTTGATGATGGTTTTCTATAGACTTCAAAGTCAATTTTATTATTATTTCTAATTAAAAGAAGATCTAGAAAAGGTAACCTGCCCTCGGTTTCCATTTCTAACGTGAAGCTTATTTTTGGATGTAAATAGTTGACAAAATTAAGAAAATCATTCAACTCCTCCCCACTTCCACTCCAAACAATACAAATATCATCCACATACCTTTTGTAAGCCGCTATAAAATTAGAAAAGTTACTCTTCATTATAAGACCTTCCAGATTGTTCATAAAGACCTCACTGAGAAAAGGAGAAAGGCAAGACCCCATTGCCAAACCTGCCTTTTGTTTAAAAAACTTATTATTGAATTGGAAGAAATTTTGTTCAAGGACTGTTGATAACCATAAAGAAATGTCAGACACTAATAATACCTTGAAAGAAAATCCTCTGCCTCTAAGCAAATCCCAACCAAACCAACACATTCAGAGGGTTGGATGCTGGGAAACAAATTCTTCACATCAAGTGATATTAATTTGGCATTAGGAGGAAGTTCGACATTTCTCAGATAATTAGAAAACTCTATAGAGTTCTTAGTTGAAAAAGTACTTTCGAAGCCAGTCACCTTTCTCAGGATATCATTCAGCCAGGATGAGATGTTGTAACAAGGTGAATTAATAAATGAAACAACTGGTCTTATGGGTATGCCCTCTTTGTGAACCTTGGGCAATCCGTACAATAGAGGGGTTTTAGGATTCATAGGATACAGTCTCTGTTTGTATGTATTAAAGTAACAAGAGTTTTATCTAGAACACTCTTAACTCTATTAAAATAAGCGTTAGTTGGATTTTTATTAATTGGTTCAAAGTCCTCCGAGTCCAAAAAGTCCATAACCTTACCTATGTAGTCGGCCCTCCTCATTATCACCAAGCATGACCCCTTGCCGCTTTAGTTATGATTAAGTCATGAGTTTTTATTTTTTCATTCAGGGACCTAAGATAGGTCATGTTAATATTATTTGTCCTAGATTGAACTGAATTGGAGTTAAGAAAACTAATGATATGTGCTCTTAAAATGTTCTTGTTTGAAATATCAGTTGTTTGAATTATATTTTCCGCCTCCACAGCCATCATTTCTTTGACATTTGTATTAATTTGGATTAATTCTTGATTAAAGACCTTTCTAGAAAGGGGCAGCTTAAATAACCTATAGAAAAACGAGTTAAAAGATGCAAACTTATGTGAATAAGGTGAGTTTGAGGAGAATTGGATAACGTTATCTGTTGATGATGGTTTTCTATAGACTTCAAAGTCAATTTTATTATTATTTCTAATTAAAAGAAGATCTAGAAAAGGTAACCTGCCCTCGGTTTCCATTTCTAACGTGAAGCTTATTTTTGGATGTAAATAGTTGACAAAATTAAGAAAATCATTCAACTCCTCCCCACTTCCACTCCAAATATCATCCACATACCTTTTGTAAGCCGCTATAAAATTAGAAAAGTTACTCTTCATTATAAGACCTTCCAGATTGTTCATAAAGACCTCACTGAGAAAAGGAGAAAGGCAAGACCCCATTGCCAAACCTGCCTTTTGTTTAAAAAACTTGTTATTGAATTGGAAGAAATTTTGTTCAAGGACTGTTGATAACCATAAAAAAATGTCAGACACTAATAAATTCGAAAGTCCTCTGCCTCTAAGCAAATCCCAACCAAACCAACACATTCAGAGGGGGGGATGCTGGGAAACAAATTATTCACATCAAGTGATATTAATTTGGCATTAGGAGGAAGTTCGACATTTCTCAGATAATTAGAAAACTCTATAGAGTTCTTAGTTGAAAAAGTACTTTCGAAGCCAGTCACCTTTCTCAGGATATCATTCAGCCAGGATGAGATGTTGTAACAAGGTGAATTAATAAATGAAACAACTGGTCTTATGGGTATGCCCTATTTTTGAACCTTGGGCAATCCGTACAATAGAGGGGTTTTAGGATTCATAGGATACAGTCTCTGTTTGTATGTATTAAAGTAACAAGAGTTTTATCTAGAACACTCTTAACTCTATTAAAATAAGCGTTAGTTGGATTTTTATTAATTGGTTCAAAGTCCTCCGAGTCCAAAAAGTCCATAACCTTACCTATGTAGTCGGCCCTCCTCATTATCACCAAGCATGACCCCTTGTCCGCTTTAGTTATGATTAAGTCATGAGTTTTTATTTTTTCATTCAGGGACCTAAGATAGGTCATGTTAATATTATTTGTCCTAGATTGAACTGAATTGGAGTTAAGAAAACTAATGATATGTGCTCTTAAAATGTTCTTGTTTGAAATATCAGTTGTTTGAATTATATTTTCCGCCTCCACAGCCAACATTTCTTTGACATTTGTATTAATTTGATGTGAAAAATTATATTTTAAGTTAAGAGAAAGAATGTCTTCCTCTTGTTTAGTAAATGTAACATCCGTCAAGTTCAAAAATCTGTTGTGAAATTTAAAATTAGATTCACCCATCCCCAATCTGTATTCTGTGTTGTCATTTTTCGAGAGATTGATCTTATGTTCAGTTTTTAAATTATAAAGTTTCTTACCCAATCTCTGAAACGTTCTTTCAGCAAATGATTCCACCTCGTCAGCAAATGATTCCACCTACCGTCAAAACTAACAAATTCTATGAATGAACAAACATGAGTTAAAGTTAAATATAAGTATTCTTCGAATTTGATAATATGGTGACCAGGCAATAGACCCGTACTCCAATACTTTCGATGCAATACCCCTGTTTAAGGGATTTACACAGAGAATGACGGTACTCTAGAATGGCGGTTCCCAAACTTTCACATTCAAGGAACCCTTAACCAATCGCTTTTGTTCGACGGAACCCCATCTTCTGTCCGAATGTTTAACTTGCAGTTTTAAACACGCAAATCAAACTTCTTGTATTTAATCTGTAAGACTAATGTCGGGTTGCACAAACAATTTAATCACGAATTAAACTAACAAGACACTTGTAATGTGACAGCACTTATGCTAACGTCATTGCCAAATATGACTCTAAACGTCAATTAAATTTACTACTTGATTAAAAGTTTTGTGCAACCCGCCGTTAGACTTTTTACTGTTGTTTGTTGTGTTGCAAAGAAACAGACTACAAATTTTGAACTGAAATATTTTATTGGTAAATATGTACTTTATATGCAGTTTATATTATATTCTAATGTGAACAATGAAATTGTTTCATTGATTTGGTAAGAACTTCAAAATTGGTTTTGATGTCCGACAGCTGAATGCGTAGATCAGGGGTGGCATCCAATCTACTCCTGAACTTTTTTTGATGTAGGCATAAGATGAAAAAACGGTTTCGCATCGATACGTTGTTATGAAGGGCAGTAGAGTTAGGATAGCCTTATATGCCAGTAAGGGGTGTTCGTCTTGAAGTGCAATCCAAAAATCGTCTAATGCCAATAATTTAAATTGGTGTTTTAAGGAGGATAAACATTAAACGTCTATTAGATTTTCATACTCAATTATGGATAAGATGGACGGTTTATTTTGGTTAACGAATGGATTTCGATATTAGTATCTGGGAAGTATTCTGACAGGGATTTATTAAGGTTTAATAAATGTTCACTGATGTTGTCTCTCACATTTGCTGTTAATTGCATCTCGTTTTCTGTTAAAAAGTTACTCAAGAGAGGAAAACATTCGAAGTTGTTTTCTTTTACACATGAGATCCAAAAGTTGAGTTTGGTTTTCAAAGATGTCGTTTTGTCCCTCACTGTGAATGTTGTTGTTGCTTTTCCCTGTAAAGACGTAGTGTATTTGTTCAGTTTTCCGAATCTGTCGGCAAGATAAGCTAATTTTAATAGTCATTGCTCGTTTTGTAAAAGCTGGACATGACTCGCGCATCTTAAGCCAGTTATATTATAAGTAAAATACTTGTGCCACTACTGAAACTGCACAATAACACTTAAAGATTAAAACTGACAGAAAATTATTAGGTACTGTGCATATATGAATTTAAAAGAAACAGAATTTAAGAATTTCAATTACTGACGCAAAGCACAAGTTTGGTTCGAATGTACACGAGCAATCGCTAAAGTAGTAAAGTGAATGATGCAATCTCTTCATGCGAAACCAGCGAAACGCATCAAATTTATGCCAGTTCCGTGAAGATTGCGTGTAGAGTAGAAGCAGACAGCATTGTCAAATTTTGGTAGATTTCCCTAACTTCGGTAGATGTGGGCAAGTATGTGTAAGACGAGCGCGAACGAGTGCAAAAGCGGAAGTATGCGGCGGAACCCTTGGGATCTTCTCACGGAACCCCTAGGTTCCGCGGAACACACTTTCTGAACCGCTGCTCTAGAAGATTGGTCAGGGTAGAACGACCAGAGCAAAAGACATGCTGGTTACTAACTATTATTCCATTGCACAAAGCGGACAACCGATCAGCAACCAAACCATCCAAGATCTTTGGAATTGCAGATTGCATACTAACTCCTATATAGTTCTGTACTTTATCCCTACCACCAGAGTTGTATATCGGTTGAACGTAACTATACTTCCACTTTACAGGAAAACTTCCACAGCTCAGTGATAAATTGAATAACCTAAATAGAGGATAGGACAAGGTGTACACACAGTTTCTCAGTATAAAGGGGGCACACCATTAGGCCCAAATGATAAAGAGGACGGCAGTGTAGAGAGTTCCGAAAAATCATCAGCCAACGTCACTGATATCTTAAAAATATGAAGAACGCTATCAATATTATACTTAGGAACAGCTCTGCCACCTCTAAAATAAACCGACTGAAGGTCTGAGCATCTTTATCGAAGGTCACAAAAACTAGCATACTGGGGGGGGGGGGGGGGGTATTATTATTATTATATTATAGGTTCTGTGCGCGATTTTCTTTTGAACAATCAATTGTCGAAGCTGTGGAGAAAACCAACCAGGAAAACTCCCACTTTTATAAGATTTAGTGGGCACAAACACATCAAGGGCATAATATATATGATCATAGAATTGATCACTTGCCACATCCACATCGGAACTGCTTACAACCGTGTCCCAGTCCAGAGAGGCATAGTAGTCATTCGTAGCCACCAGATCAGCATTACAAAAATCATAATATTGAATACAATATTTTAAGTCTGCATGGGCCGCTGCATCCATTTGTATATTATAACTAACATGATGGAAACTATTAGCTAATATTTTATCACACGCTTCAGAAACAGCATGGTCCGATACATTAGAAAAAACCAAAGCTAAGGAAACACCTCTATTGTTCGAAATAAAATTCACTTGACTAAAATTAAGAAACGAAAAGCAACTGTAAATGATGGGAGCTGGTGAATTAGTGAGATATCTATCAATAAACCTGAATCAGACCATTTAGCACCAGGCATATTAAAGTCTCCAGTCATAATATATCTGTGATCAGGGTATTGCTCGACAATACTCTCGACAGTACTACAGTATGATTCATATATAGCAATGCCAGAATGGGGAGGTATGTAGCATGCTCCAATTATATGAGTATCTTTGACGCTTCAAATTGTACAAATATTTGTTCAATTATTGTGGTACAGTTTGTGTTTATAATTTTTGCTGTAAATCCTTTCCTAATGCATATGAGTATACCACCACCCCCATCTTACCGCTCGTAGCACTGCTTTTGTCCAACCTAACTATATTAAAGTCACAGATATGAAATTCACAACTGTCAATGTCACTAGAAAGCCAAGTCTCCACCAGTATCACGATATTGTAACTACATAAGTTGATTGCCTCACCCATTTTTAAAATCTTTGTCCGAATGCCACCAACATTATAAAAATAGCAGCTTAAGCGTTTTTTGGCTGAGTGTGTTGTCCATTCTGCCGAGTCTTGGTGATATATGGTTCACCAAACATATATCGAATTGCTAGAAGCTTCTCCAGAAGCTAATCGCTCGTTCAACTCGGAGCTGATTGTAGTGCTCTCTGTGAGATTTAGTTAGGTCTGGACCAATGCCAACTCCGAAGTTTTTTAATTTATATTTTTTCGTTAAGCAAGAAGTGGCCATATTTTTGTCCGACAGGACAACTTTTAACGGCCTTGTTTTGTTTTGATCAGGTTTACCAATTCTTATAGCTTTACACGGAATGGGTTCCACACCAAGCATGTTAAAAACCTCAGTTACCTTGGAGTTGTCGTAATTTATTCGAGTTTGCACGTCTGTTGATTTGCTTTCAACAATATTATACATCATCAAGTTTAAACCACGGGCAGCTCGATCCTGTACTTCCTTCAACACAAAAGTGTGCTTATCCATGGCATTACCTGCCAAAATAGGTTCAGCCTGATTCCTACTGGATTTGAGCAACTCAACTTCATCCCGAATTATGAAATTCACTGCATATATTAGAATGGGTAACTCCTGGGGTAGTCTAGAGACATACTCAATTTTTGGTTTTGGTGTGTAAACTAACGAGGGAAACTGAAATATTAAACAACAAATTATTATATCCTTTAATTTAAAATTATTATTAGTAGTAGTAGTGAGAGCGTTTCTAAAAAAACACGAAAATTAAAATAGTACAAAAAACATTAGGTTTTGCATAATGGATATTATGGTTAAATCAATTACAAAAAAGGTCTGCTAACACCTCCCCAAAGGAATACGTTTACTTACCAGTCACCGTATATATTGCCTTTTATTATTTTCATTAATATTTGCAAAATAAATAGTTATTTGAAGCATAAAACATATTTCGTGTATAACTTATTTTGTATTGTACTTCATAAAAAGTTTCAAGAGATCCCGTTGATCCACCGCGAACTGCAGGTGGTCTGCAGTGGTATATCAAGTCGCAATCACGTAACATGCTGTTCACAAATTCAACAGATTATCGCGAAAATTTCCTATTTGCTCACTCACAAACAAAACATCAATATAGATTTTATTAGAAGAAATCACTGGGGTTGTGCGCTTTCCATTACATCCTAATGTTAAGTTTTGTATTCGTCAATTTACAATACTAGTTTTGATTTGTCGATGAGTCATTGTATATGTGTGTTCTTTTGATATTTCTTCTAAATGTTTAGTTTAGGAAATTATAGTGTTTTAGTAACCGTTACATTAAAATATGTGTCTAAAGTACGTTTATTGACTATTTTTGAGCGATGATGCCATTATTATTTGTTTAGGTTTGATTATCAGTTAAGCAGAATTACTCAGTTACTAAGCACTTAGCAGCAATATCAGGCGCGGCCCGTGAAATTTCAAAGTTGCATATCTCTGTTGCTACTTATGGGACCCATACCAAACTCAGGTTTTTTAATAGTGAGCCTACTAGGAATGTTTTGGTAAAGAAAAAAAATATTTTGCAATTTGCGAAAAAAAGTTGATTTTTTGAATTGACCCACCTGGGTAAAAAATTAACACGCTTAGATATTTTATTTATTATTTTTTCTAAACAATTTTACATCATTTTGTCGACAATTCTTAAATTTTAAGAGAAAAAAATGTGTTAGTAGAAAGTTATAGTCATTTGAATTGTTTGCAACCGAAAATTTAAATTATTTTTCGGTTGAAAAAATTCAAATGACTATAACTTTCTTCTAACACATTTTTTTCTCTTAAAATTTAAGAATTGTCGACAAAATGATGTAAAATTTGTTTAGAAAAAATAAAATATCTAAGCGTGTTAATTTTTTACCCTGGTGGGTCAATTCAAAAAATCAACTTTTTTTCGCAAATTGCAAAATATTTTTTTTCTTTACCAAAACATTCCTAGTAGGCTCACTATTAAAAAACCTGAATTTGGTATGGGTCCCATAAGTAGCAACAGAGATATGCAACTTTGAAATTTCACGGGCCGCGCCTGAGCAATATACTTACTTTTTTGGGACTTAAATACCCGCAGTTCTTGATTCTACGAATTTATTAGGCATTATTTTTAGGGCGTTCTAACGGACGAGTCTCAGGAATCGCAACTGTCTCAGGAGTCAACTATGTTTTCTACTATGCAGACAGCTCAAACCCCAATGTTGACTAATAATGAATCACTTTCTTCAACAGTCTCGGTGTCTCAAATGCTTTTGCAATCAGCTGCAGTCAGACCCGCTGCTTTACCAGGTGTTCAGCACGTTAGTTTTCCTCCGTCACCATATTCTGAATATAAGTAAGTACATCGATTACGTTAAACATATTTGTGTGATTTTGAGCTTTATGCCACTTAGCTCTAGAATTATTAGAAACTTTGTTTAGAATATGTTTCAGAAGAATGTTATAGAAATTTAGCTGACATTCCTGTTCGAAATTAATTTGTTTCTGAGTTGCAGGGTGTCATGTGAACACTTCTTGCTCTATTTCCAAATTAATTTAGTAACCCTTCATTTTTGAAAGTAGTACTAAATGAGTTTGAAAATAAAACTTATGTATTTCATATAGAGGGTCGTTATAAAAAATTAATCCTTTGTCCCCCTTTACTATGGCATCTCCAGAAATGAATCAAAATGGTCAAATATGAAAACAATATTTAAGTTTCCATCTTTCGTAGAACAAACAGTGTTATTTAAAGATTGCAAATAAAATTTATCACGGATATTTTATGCAACAATTAATTTCAGCAGTCCCCAATTTAGCCCAGCATTTTCTGAGCCCCCAAGTCCATGGGCAACCATAAATGATGGAGTAGAACTAGATAGCAACCACGTAGGAGTTGCATCTACTTACAACCAGCGTTCGTCAGAAAAGATGAAGGCTGATGAGGGATTGGGAAGTGGGGCAACCATATCAGCTGTGCTTTATGCAAACATGAATCATGCTGAATGGAAAACTGAATTTCCTATGTGGTCCGACAGGTACACCAATTAGTTTTACTCAATTAACAGATCGTTGTGGCAGTAATCCTATATACTGAAGCAAAGCATGGTGTCTGTATTTTGTAAAGGTGTATATACTGCAGCTACCGTCAGTAATGTTTAGCATATAATGTTAATTATTTGCCAATCTTACGTTGTCTCGGCTATAAACTCTGTTTTATTACATATTCCTAAAATTAAATCACACGTCATTTTACCATTAAATTTTATCATTTTTCGTCATAAACTATGCACATGTCGGATGTACAAGGTGTCCAGGAATGGATTTTAATTTTTAAAGGCGAATTAAAAATTGTCTTGAAGTTTTAAAAATAATTTACGAATTAATTTAGTACACAGAATTTATGCGGATTTTATGTTTTAAAAATTATATTCTCGAGGTGCCTTCCATTTCTGTCAAAATTCTCTTGCAATGCCGTCTTCATGTGGTCAAAAACTGCTCAACACATCTCAGGTGGACATTCCATTAATTTCTGCCCGTATTTTTTACTTTAACTCTTGCAAAGTGATAGGTCTATTACCATAAACTTTACTTTTGAGGCATTCCTACAAAAAAGTCCAGTGGGGTGAGGTCAGGAGACCTAGCCGTCCAATTTAGATCTCCAAAGCGGGAGATGTATGTGCGGTGGTCCCATCCTGCTGAAACCATGTATCCTGATTAAAGCCATCAAATTCTTGTAGCTGAGGTACCAAAATATCCCGAGGCATCGCACAATAACGATCACTATTTACAGTATGGGCCACGCCGCGTCGGTTCTCAAAAAAGTCCTAAGGCCGACTTCGCACATCAGACCTTTGAGCTATGTAGGAGCTTTTCGTGTTTCTGCCTTGGATTGTCTGGTGCCCAATAGCGACAATTTTGCATATTAAGTACTCCTGAAAGGTGAAAGCGCGCCTCATCACTGAACAGAATATTGTTAATTCGGTCGTTTGCAAAAAAAATGGTCTATCATTGATTCAGCGAAATCACGACGGTTTATAAAGTCATTTGGGTTCAGTTCTTGCACTATTTGGATCTTGTATGGATGAAACTTTAAATCTCTCTGTTGGGGCTTCTAGCAACACAATATCTCGAAGGACCAGCAACTTATTTTTGCAAGTTGCGCGTGAATTTCCATAGGGGTTTCTTTAGATTTTCGATAACAACACTACCATATTCAATTAACAAAAATATATTTAATTCTCTTCTTCAACATTTACACAATTTACAAGTAGTGTTAACGTTTAATTTTACAAATAAAAGTGCACGTATATTACGTGGTAAAGATGCAGAGTGATATTAAAATATAGAGATAATTTTAGAGAAATTGGAGCTATCGCTTACCACGCGAACAGTATTAGGGCAAGAGCCAGAGCAGAGTTGCGAGTCGACTGTATCAGACCACGTTACCAATTCAACCTTTTTCAAAATCGTGGCAAACCTAAGAAAGAACGTGACTCAGCGTGGAAAAACCATATTGCTTGCAGGTCAACTTATATTACGGTGCACCATTTTTAGGGCTTGGGTCAGGGTTTTTATTGTTACTAATTGCAATTCCCGCCAAATGTTCGGATAAATATTTATGGGTTGTGCTTTCTGTTTTTAATAAAGAGACTTCTTAAATATAGCGGCAATAATTAGAAATTGTTGGAAGTTTTTACAACACTATCCTTAAAATTGTGTGTACAGATGATTTGTGCATTTGCAAAGCTTGTGATGTTTTACGAATTGATCCACTTGGATTTCGAATAATCGCGGCACGCACAGCCTCAACATTCTCAGGAACAGTTGCAGTCCTTATAACTGACGATGTTTCTCTAAATCTCCGCACCCACGATTTCACCAAATTTTTACTTCTTCTTGTAACTGTGTAAAAATCGTTACTCTTGAAGTATGCCCTAATAATGAATATAATAATAATGAACGCCATGCACACCTGACCAAGGCTCCATTTTTTACTATACAGGGTGTAACTAAATAAGTGTAAAACATTTAAGGGGGTGATTCCTCATCGAAAAAAAGATAGGATCTTTCATATAAAGAAACTCTATTGGAGCATCCCTTATTAAGATACAGCCCCTTAAAGGGGGTACATAAAATTTGTTTAACAATTTTTTTCACAAGCACTAAAAAAGTTACAATATTGAAATTAACCTGACATTTTCTACTACCAAAAAGACACTTAGCCAGTGATTTATTTGGTTTACCCCATGGTTGTAAGGGGTGGAAAACGCAACCCCTAAAATTTATTTCCAATGCAACTTTTTGTCTTATTATTTGTTTACCATTTAAAAATTTATTTCCGATAGCCTGTTTCATTCTAAACAAAAAATGTCTCTTTAATTTTTTGCCCAAAATAAACCAGTTCGCAGCAAAAAATTATTTTACGAACAACTACAGAGATACATCGTCATAAATGCGAACTGGGTTTATTGTTATTTTGTAGTTACTACCTGCATTAAATGATTAAAGGGGAACAAACAAAACTAATTTATTAATAACAAAACATACAACATTTATAAATCATATTAAATGTTCAATATGTCTACCTTCAGACATTACGCATGCGTCTAGACGTCGGCGCATTGAGCCACGTATTCGCTGAAATATTCCTGGAGTATCTCTTATTACCCTGCACGCATCGATGATGCGGTTTCTTAAGTCCTCTACATCGCGAACAGGAGTACGATAAACCAAATGCTGTAAATGGCCCCAAGTAGAGAAATCGAGAGGATTGAGATCCGGGGATCGAGCGGGCCAATTCTGTGGTCCTCCTCGACCTATCCACTGATTTGCATATGTCTCAGTTAAATGCTGACGTGCTACTTGACTAAAATGGGCGGGAGCCCCATCATGCATAAAATACATATCCCTTCTAACGCCCAAAGGAACTTCCTCCAGCAGTACGGGATGCACTTCTCTTAAAAATTGAACGTATGCCTGACCATTTAATCGAGGAGGTAGAAAATGAGGCCCAATTAAATAATCCCCAATAACTCCGGCCCACACGTTAAGAGAAAACTGTTCTTGATGGTTAGTTTCGACAATAGCGTGAGGGTTTTCATCAGCCCATATGTGGTAATTATGAAAATTAATAATCTTGTCCCGAGAAAAATTACATTCGTCTGTGAATTCGATCGTCTTCAGAAAGTCACGATTTCTTCTAATCATTTCCAGCATCCAATTGCAAAATTCAAGACGGTTCGGAAAGTCTCGCGGTAACAGTGCCTGTACTCGTTGCAGATGGTAAGGGTATAAGAGTTGTTCCTTTAAAATTCGAAATACCGTCATATGATCAACATTTAGCTGGAAAGCAATCTTTCTAGTACTGGTAGTAGGTTGTTCTTCAATCAAATTAAGTACTGCCTCCTCAAGCTGTTATGTTCTTACTTCTCGATGGCGACCACAATCCTGCGTTCTTTTGTCGAATGAACCATATTCTCGTAATCGTTGATGAAGTCGGGCAAATATTCTATGTGAAGGATGCTGCCGTTGAGGATACATTTCAGCATATCTTCTAGAAGCTTCTAACCCATTCCCCTGCGACAGACCGTAAACGTAATGCATATCAGCCATTTCCTCATTTGTGTATGCCATTTTAATAACAAGTGAATTATTACAGTAACAAATTAAGAACAGAACAACAATACACAATTAGTATTACTTCAATTTCAAAAATTTACAAACTGACAGCTTGATACCTACTAGATAAATTAGTTTCGTATTTTCGTTTCATGGCGATATGTATCTTGATCGTAAAATAATTTTTTGCTGCGAACTGGTTTATTTTGGGCAAAAAATTAAAGAGACATATTTTGTTTAGAATGAAACAGGCTATCGGAAATAAATTTTTAAATGGTAAACAAATAATAAGACAAAAAGTTGCATTGGAAATAAATTTTAGGGGTTGCGTTTTCCACCCCTTACAACCATGGGGTAAACCAAATAAATCACTGGCTAAGTGTCTTTTTGGTAGTAGAAAATGTCAGGTTAATTTCAATATTGTAACTTTTTTAGTGCGTGTGAAAAAAATTGTTAAACAAATTTTATGTACCCCCTTTAAGGGGCTGTATCTTAATAAGGGATGCTCCAATAAAGTTTCTTTATATGAAAGATCCTATCTTTTTTTCGATGAGGAATCACCCCCTTAAATGTTTTACACTTATTTAGTTACACCCTGTATAATTGGCATCGATCCATTATCGAATGCCGCTAATCCGACCCCGCTACGTTACACGGTTGCCAAGTTATGCGAGTTTGAAAAGGGAAATCCATTCCTGGACACCTGTATATCAAAATCTCGTACGAATCAGCAGTATTCTTCCACACATAAAAAATTAGATAACATGAAACGTCAAATATGTTGGTTCCAATATCGACGTGCTACTACTAATTTTTTGTACGAATAGACGCGCATTTTAAGAATTTTTAATTGGGTTATCAAGGTGGTCACAAACTGGGATAAGTCGAAATTATCAGGGAATTTAATTTAACCAGGAATTATTATGGAAAATTAGTGAATTTTTCACAACATCAAGGAATTTCTATTTTGAGCATTTGCCTGTTCATATTTCAAGCAATCTCTCAGACACATTTTAACCCAACCATAGCACAAATGACGGGTCCACAGAATGGAAAGACAATATTCGTACAATTTTTTTATTATCTGCATTTAATCTCACTGGTTGATACGATTAGAAGAAGGATTGATGTGATATATGCTTAAAAGATCTCTTACCGGGTAACTTTCCGAACACCCACTCACTGTTTGTCAACAAAAGTGGGACCAGGGAATATCTTATATCATTTAATGTCTTGTGTGGCATATAGCCAGAAGTTGACCTTTTAGATATTCATGCGGTTTGTCTTATTATAGAGTGTGTTTGGTAACGAATGGGTCATACCTTAGCAGGCTTCCCTGGCTCAATTTAGATCGATTTAACCTAACTTACCTTAGTACAAAAGTTGATAATAAGAGAGATACAGGGTGTTAAAGGTAAAATTTTATTTTACATCTTTATCGATATGCTTTGAGAGATACTAAATAAATTAACAAAATTTGGTAGGCGGTTTTTCTTGGGATAAAAAGAGCAAATCCGTTATCAAATTTCTTGTATTTTGTAGGGGCCGCCACATACGGCATGTTGGGTTTTCGTATAATAAGAGCTAAAAGTGGACTGTATATAATTTTGGTTGAGGAGATGAGAAAGAGATTGGTGTTTTAAAGGTCGTTAGGCAAACGGCGCTAGCATGACACACTACTAAATATGGCCTACCCCGACGTCGAAAAACACTTTGACCTGTTTCTTCGTGGTGGCCACCTGGATGATCCCATGTGCTGCTCTTGCTCTTCCCGAAACCATGGATCACACTATCACTAGTTTGCGAGTAGTTTTAGAGAGAGATTATAGATAAAATGGGGAAAACACCCGAGAAAGTAATTGGGCACGCGGCCGAGTTGTGGTCAGTACGACGTATTTGTTAGTACTCCCTTTACGTACTATTAGCGTCCACGCGCTTTAGGGCCAGTAAAATGTGTCATGTGAATACTACGCGCATTCCCGCGTATTTTAAAATCTAGTACCCAACATTAATTGGGAACTTTACCAAATAGAGCATTAAAATATATATAAAACCCAAACATACCGCCCACCTAAAATGATAAATTTTACCAAAAAAAATAAGAGAAAAATTCTGAGAAGTTTAAAGAGTAATCCCAAATGTTACACTTAAACTATAAAATAAAAAAAATAAAATAATTTCAGCATGTAGGCAGGGGGCACAGCTTGGTAACCGGGCGTTTAAAAATACCCTTCGCGGTGCGCACTGTCACTACGCGCGTAACTCCGTCCGCACCGGGGTGAACATCCACCACGCGACCTAAAGGCCATTTTAATGGCGGTGCTAGCTCATCTTTGAGTACTACGAGGGTGTCTTTTAATACAGGAGTGGACGATTCCGTCCACTTACTACGCTGCATTAAAGTATGTAAATATTCTTTATTCCAGCGTACCCAAAAATGTTGATGCAACGCTTGCAGTAGCTGGAATTGAGACAGTCGTCCGAGGTTTAATGAGGTTAAGTCCTGTTCAACAAACGAGTTTAGAGGCTCTAAATTTAAAAAATGACCAGGGGAAAGTGCCGTTAAATCGTTTGGGTCAGAGCTGAATGGACAGAGGGGTCGTGAATTTAATAACGCTTTAATTGAGACCAAAACGGTATTAAACTCTTCATAAGTTAAAATCTGAGTGCCAACAACGCGAGACAAATGAGTTTTTACGGATTTTACACCGCTCTCCCAAAGTACTCCACAATTTGGACTGGCGGGGGGAATAAAATGCCAGGATATATGTTTGGTCAAACATATAAGAGCTTTATCTAGCTCTAGGACCGAAAATGGTCCTTTTAGAGATGTGTGAGAAATTTTACTAGAGATAAAACGTAAAAATCGACAAATACGCAAAATTTTATCTAACGAGAAAAAACTTTCGAGAAGCTCCAACAGAAGGTTTCGAGGTTGAACCAAGGTTGCAAACACGTTCTTTCTCTCGTCTAAAGCCGTTTCCAGGGGTTTAAATCTGTCACCCAAATCTGGCCAAGGCTCTTCTGGTTGGGTGAGAACCCAAGGCCCCACCCACCATAGCGAATTATTAAGCAGCTGAGAGGGCAAAATACCCCTCGACCCACAGTCCACGGTGTTATGCTCAGAGGGAACATAATACCAATGGTCAGGTGCAACTTGTTCTTGAATGTGAGTTATTCTGTTAGAAACAAAGGTATTATACTTATGAGGAGACGATTTTATCCAAGAGAGGGCTACGGTTGAATCCGACCAAGCGTAGATGCGCCGGACAGTAATTTTCCCTTGAAGAGCGTTTAACGTAGAAGTTAACAAATCGGAGAGGAGTACGGCTGCGCATAACTCTAAGCGAGGAATGGAGATTCTTTTTAAGGGGGCTACTCGAGATTTGGCAGCAATAAAGGACGTTTTTATTTGATTTTGAGCATCTAAAAATCTAAAATAGAGAACACTGGAGTATCCATAACTGGAAGCGTCACCGAATGCGTGAATATCACAAATTAAAGAGGTAGAATTGAGGAGAATACGAGGCAATTGAAGGCTAGAGAGTAGAGGTAATTCCTCTTTAAATTTGCACCATTTGGTTACAATTTCCAGGGGGGGTGTGTCGTCCCATTGGAGGCCAAGACTCCACAATTGTTGGATAATGAGTTTTCCAAGAAGGACAACGGGGGTTAAAAATCCTTCCGGATCAAAGATGCGAGCTAGATCGGAGAGAATATTACGTTTTGTACAAGAGTTTTTACTGACGCTTACCTTATACGTAAAGAGGTCAGCAGCGGGTTGCCAGTGAAGACCCAAAATTTTTACGAAACTGTCTTGGGTATCATCAAAAGAGAGGGTATCAATCTGGAGTGAATCTTTCGGTAAATGTGCCAGCAATTGAGAACTATTGCTTGCCCATTTTCGCAACTCAAAACCGCCTAGTTTCAGCAGTTCAATAAGCTCATTCTGAAGTTGTAAGGCTTCTTCGTGAGTATTACAACTGCAAAGTAAGTCATCCACATATATGGAGTCTTTCAACGCTCGACTAGCAAGCGGAAAAGTGGCTTGGTTATCATTAGCCAATTGCAAAAGAGTGCGAATGGCTGAAAAAGGGGCTGACGTAACACCAGAGGTGACGGTGACTAAACGGTAATCTGTAAGCGATTCTTCTGGAGAGAAACGAAATAAGATTCTTTGATAATCGCGGTGTTCCTGAGTAATCAAAATTTGTCGATACATTTGTCTGATATCCGCTGTTTTACACTATAGAGCCGAGTCTAAAGCGCAACAACAGAGTGAAAATATCTAACTGGAGCTTTGGGCCAACTAACAAGGTATCATTCAAGGACAAACGATTGGAGTCTATCGTAGAGGCATCAAAAACCACTCTAAGTTTAGTGGTCAAACTTTCAGGGCGCAATATACAATGATGAGGAATATAATAAGAGTGAGGGGCTTTTACAGGATCTTTAACAAGTTCCATGTGTCCAGCTGATAAGTATTCAGCCATGAAATGACAATAGCCTTTATACAGAGGGGGGTTATTTTTGAGACGACGCTCTAAATTTAAGAATCGCCGCAGGGCAACATCACGAGAATCACAAAAGAGAGGAGGAGTTGAATTCTTAAAGGGAAGGGATACCACATATCTACCAGTCTTGGTTTTATGATGAGTGTTTACAAACATTTTCTCTGCAGCTGCCTCATCGGGAGTATGTTTTGGAGTGTGAGAAACCTGATCAAGTTCCCACAACCTTTTAATAGAGATTTCAAGTTCCACGGAGGTACATAACGTATTAATGCACGGGTCACTCTCAATAGGCACCTTGCCCATAATAATCCAGCCAAGGGACGTACTAATAGCTGAGGGTTCTTGTGGGTCAAAAGAGACAGATTCTCCTTTCAATAAAGAAGCAAAAACTTCAGCACCGAGAAGCATGTCAATGGGAGAGGAGAGATTAAATCGCGGATCCGCCAGATTTAAATTTAAAAAATTTTTAAATTGTTTTTGGGGTAGGTCAACACAAGGCATATTAGAACATATTTCTGGTAAAACTACAAATTCCAGCTCTAAGGCAGGTTCCGAGCAAAAATGAGGGGTAATTAAACAAGTAACACCTTGCGTTGCCTTAGTATTCATGGGGCCTAACCCGGCTATTGACGTGTTAAGAGAATAAAAATTTAAACCTAGTTTTTGCAACATTTTCTAGTAACAAAATTAGCCTGACTGGCAGAATCCAATAATACACGTATAGTTTGAACTTGTCCCCACGCGTCTGTCACGCGTACCACAGCGGTAGACAACAAAACAGTATGACTACGTGGTAAATTAACAACTAAAGAATTCAAAGAATTATTATTTTGCGAACTACCTTGAGTAGGAGAGAGGGAATCCGAGGTAATCTCTGCCGGAGTACCTGGAGCAGAACTATAACCCTGAGGTTGCGCAGGCGCAATGGATTTCGTTGTCTGCGAGGGGTGAGAATTTGAGAGACTATTTTGAGAAGTTTGAGGCTTAAATTTTGAGTCAAAATGTAGAAGGGTATGATGTTTAAGAGCACATTTACGACAAGTGCGAAGAGAAGTACAAGAGGGTAAAGTATGCCTTGTACCTAAACAATTTGTACACCATTTTTTATTTTTTACAATATTATACCGTTCTTGCGGAGTTTTAGACAGAAAGGCTTCACAGCTATAAATGGGGTGAGTATTGTTACAAAAAGAACAAAATTCTTTGCGATCAGTGTTATTTAAAAACGACTTGAGTTTACTTTGAGACCTTTGTGCTTTTACTAGAGGGGACGTAATAGATACAGCATCTAAGGCGGCACAGTGCGTTTTTAGAAACTGTTTTAAAATATTAAAATTACTTGAGCGATTCCTAGGATTTTTTAACTCATCTTGACATTCAATCTCAAAACGAGTGGCGATTGTCTGACTCAAGCGTTCCATGAGCATATTAAATAACACGAAATCCCATTGTTTTACTGGATAATGCAAATTATTTAGAGCAGACAAGTTTTCTTCAAACTTGTCAACGAGATTTCTTAGAGCACTAACTGAAAAATCATCAGTTAATTTCTTGGTATGTTGTATTTCTTGCCAATGAGTTACAGCAATGAGTCTAGGATCATCATATCTACTGACAAGAGCGTTATACGCTATTAAATAATTTGCATCACTTAACGGTGTACATTTAACTAGAGTGAGAGGTGCTTTTTCCAAAAAAGTTATTAAATAGCTAAACTTTTCAACATTGCCTAAATTAGGATTGTTATGAATTAGCGAGTTATATAAATCAATAAAAGTTTTCCAAGTTTTAATATCCCCAGAAAAAATGGGTATTTCCAATTTAGGCAATCTTACATTACTTTGCGGATGCCCAGAATTGGAAGCATTTAAATTAACAGCGGGTTGTGATTCAAATAGACTATAATAAATAGCTTGAATTTCAAAATAATCAAAATCAAAAAGTTCTCTACATGTGGCCTCGGTATTTAAAAGATTATCTTTGTTTTCACTATTAGTAGCTAGTATATCAACAATGCTACAGTGATTTTTATCAAATTCATCTTTAATACCTTCGGTTTTTTAAACCGCATTTGAAAATGTAAATGTACATTTTGATCTGACTGAGCTTTTTTAGCAATATTTAATAATTCCTTCACACGAGAAGTGGCAGAATTTCTGCGAGCATAGTAAACATCAATTCTTGACATTGTGAAATATTTTCTAGTTATTAAAAATCAAATAAACAAAGAAAATTGGTTAAAAGTTGTGTTTTATTTCGAGCGGTAAAATGTAAACAAATAAACGTCACAAATTCGACGGCTGAACAGCGGTAAAATGTAAACAAACAAACGTCACAAATTCGACGGCTGAACAGCGGTACCACTGTTTCAGTTTCAGGCGTACTGAAATGCGAGAGTGAGGCGGGGAGCACAAAACAACCGCGAGGTAGAGATGTACGGCGCGCGTGACAGTGCGCGTCCGGTATCTTGACCTTTCCTGCGTTTTAACGCAAAAATGCGATGAAAATATTTGAAATATTTCTGATTTTTGTGAATTAAAATAAATAATTTTAAAAATTAACGCCATTTAAAAACCCAAAAATCCGGTCGAAGTGGCCAAAAAATGTTGGGTTTTCGTATAATAAGAGCTAAAAGTGGACTGTATATAATTTTGGTTGAGATGAGAAAGAGATTGGTTTTTTAAAGGTCGTTAGGCAAACGGCGCTAGCATGACACTACTAAATATGGCCTACCTTGACGTCGAAAAACACTTTGACCTGTTTCTTCGTGGTGGCCACCTGGATGATCCCATGTGCTGCTCTTGCTCTTCCAGAACCATGGCTCACACTATCACTAGTTTGCGAGTAGTTTTAGAGAGAGATTATAGATAAAATGGGGAAAACACCCGAGAAAGTAATTGGGCACGCGGCCGAGTTGTGGTCAGTACGACGTATTTGTTAGTACTCCCTTTACGTACTATTAGCGTCCACGCGCTTTAGGGTAGTAAAATGTGTCATGTGAATACTACGCGCATTCCCGCGTATTTTAAAATCTAGTACCCAACATTAATTGGGGACTTTACCAAATAGAGCATTAAAATATATATAAAACCCAAACAATGCCATTGTAAAACTTAGTAACTTTTTGTGGTTTAGTGTACACAATTTCTGAATAGAAATTCGTATTTCCCTACCCTTTTTGCATAAAAAAGGTATGCTTTATTAATGTCGCTAAAAGCAACTGATTTTGAGATAAATAAGAAATAAAAAAATTTAGTCAAGTCTTCAAAATGCCACATGAGTTCATTTTTAGCATTTTATTTTTTCATTGTTCATTCGTCTGTTATTTGGTTTTTATTAATTTCACTTGACATTTGCATTTCCTTAATAAAAAGGGTTATTTTTTGCTGACAAATTTTTTATTTCTTATTGCTGTGCAACACCGAATTCAAATGCATTTTTCTCAAAAACAGTTGCTTCTAGCGACATTAATAAAGTGCACCATTTTTAAGTAAAAAAGGTAGGGGAATAAGTATTCTTATTCAGAAATTGTGTACACTGAAGGACAAAAAAGTTAGGACGTTTTACAATGGCATTTAATGCCATATGTGGCGCCCCCTACAAAGTAAAACCAATTTGAAAACGGATTTGCTTTTCTTATTCTAAGAAACCCCCGCCTACCAAATTTTGTGAATTTATTTAGTGTCTTTCAAAACATATCGATAAAAATGTAAAATAAAACTTTAACACCCTGTATCTCTCTTATTATCAATTATCAACTTTTGTACTAAGATAAATTAGGTTACATCGATCTTAATTGAGCCAGAGAAGCCACTGCTATTGGCATGTTCTTTACCAAACAGTCAAAGATCTGCACAAATACATAACTTTCCTTACACAACAGAGCGTGGATGTATCCTGTGTTCGAAAAGTAAAAAAGTGTGATCACCACACGACTTTCCGAACACTTAGCTAAACTGTTATCAGCAACAAAAGAGGGACCAGTGAATATCTTATGATTAAATACCTTGCATGATATATAACCAAAAGTTGATTTTGGGATTCATACGTTTTGTCTTGCTACTTTAATAACAGAAATATTGCTTTAAATTTGATTTTGCCACGTGTATGTAGTACATACAGGGTGTTTCCTAACCTCTCTGACAAAAGAAAGGAGGAGAATCCTCACATAATTTTAAGACGAAAATGTGTTATAATTTTTTTTAGAATGTTGCTTTGTTTTCGAAATACAGGGTGTTAAAAAAATAAAATTTTATGCGTTTTTTTTAAATTATTAATTAGTGGCAAGCGATATTCCAGTGATATTTAGTACACATAATAAGGGGTTTAAATACTTTACTTTGTGTCCATTTTAAACTTTTCAAATAGTTCAGTGGCGGAGATCCGGGTAACGAGTACCATAATTTCGCAAAAATAAATAATACGGGCCTGTTTAGCATTGAATATTTTGATCTTACCTAATGTTAAAAATAATTTTAAGCAAATTACGTCTCTTGCGTTTTTCTCCTATCTCTTAGGGTTTTAGAGTAAAATGTAATTTATTTGCTATGTTACACGAAGTACCTAGTAGTTGATACAGTATCAATAAAAATCATTTAAATAAAATTATTTAAAAATCTTACATAATGAACACGCATGAACAAAAGTCAAATAAACTGCTGAAAATGTCCTCCATGACACCCGCGTACCCTGGATATCACTGGACTATTGCTTGCCAAAAAAAACGCCTAAAATTTTATTTTTTTAACACCCTGTATTTCGAAAACAAAGCGACATTCTAAAAAATTTTATAACACATTTTCGTCTTAAAATTATGTGAGGATTCTCCTCCGTTCTTTTGTCAGAGAGGTTAGGAAACACCCTGTATATATCCTAGTAGCAATTTCTCGAAACTTGAAAAGTGATCATACAGTGAAAATACCTGGCGCATCACTTGAGCCCCCTTTTTCTGCAAAAAGCTTACGATATGGCGCCACCCAAATTCTGATTGGTCGATTTTAACCAATTTTTGGCCGGTTCATCTTCAGGTCGTAAGAAACACTTGTGCCAAAATTTACATCAATCGGTTCAACTGTCTCTGCGCTATTTCGACACCACACGCACACACCATATGCGCACACCACACGCACACACCACACGCGCACACCACACGCGCACACCACGCGCTGTACGAAAATCGAAAATCTTTACGAATACATATATTTCCTTACACAGCAGAACGTGGGTGTAGGCCGTGTTCGGAAAGTAAAGAGGATTGATAGGGAATTTTTTTGTTTATTTCATTAGACCTCAATTATTTAAATTCTGGTGAAGAGAAAATTAAAAAAATAATATAAGTATGCTTCATTGACCTTTAGCAAGAGGAGACGAGACCATTCATTCAGCCTTTTATTTTGTTTCATACATTGTGCGCGTGTAGGACAAAGAAAGAGTATAATATATAAGAACGCTAATATCCGATTTCGGGCAAACCTGTGCAGGCAGTTCCAGATGAAAATAATACATTTTTTCACACACTTGGCACTGACCCACAATTTTTTAAAGTTTAAGGATAAAGTCCTTTCAAGAACAACCAAAAGTCACTTAAAACTTATTACAACAGGTATATTCCATAACAAACCTGTAAAAACGTTATACATAAAATACTACGTGTTAACGCAACTTCGATAGCTCAGATTTTGGTTGGCTGTGTGGACTGTATTTTTTTTATGTTTTACAAGCGGGTGCTAGTATCACCCTGGTACAACTAGAATGCAACCTTAAAAAAGGCATAAAAATAGCAATTACCAGAAATAAAGAAACGGAGCGACACTAAAGCAGCTTACCTCTCTCGTCGTCTTCACCACTGGGAAAAGGCCTCTTCTCAGGTATACCTTCGTAGCCTCTATGGCTGTAGGGGTTGACACAAGCACCACAAGATATGCGTAAAAACGAAGTAAAATCAAAATAAATTGAGTCTGTGCACTCGTAGCGTACTTTTTAGACTTGTTGGCGATATGGTACCGCCTTAGTGTCACAAAAAACAGGACAAACTGATTTTGCGCGAGTTTTAATAAAGTAAATTTTATGCCTCATTTACAGGGGCGTTTCAAAAGGTGGTACCTGAACATTCCGCCACGCCAAAATGCATGTTCTGAAAACAGGCATTTTAACATTTAAACTAAATATTAAAGAGAAAAATACTAAAAGAAATAAATTAATTAAAATAAAACTAAACAAAAAGAAAAAAAAATATATCATTATTGAGTGTTTTGGTCAATGGGCAAAGGGCAAAGTTTGACCAAAGGACGCACGAGGGTACCGCTCTTAGTTTTAACAGTAGCCACTCGTGCTACACCCTTTGCGCCAGGATTTAACGTAACAATGCGACCCAAAGTCCATTAGTTTGGAGGAGCATTGTCAGTTTTAATTAAAACAAGAGTACCCACAGGGGGGATTAAAGTATCATTAAGCCATTTAGATCTTTGTTGTAAACAGTGTAAATATTCCTTATGCCAGCGATTCCAGAAATCCCGGTGCAAACGTTGCAAGAGTTGCCAACGCGACAAACGATTTAACGGTTGGTTGGTCATATCTGGAGTAGGCAAAGGTGACAAAGGTTCCAACGTTAAAAAATGTCCCGGAATAAGCGCATTTATATCCTCGGGATCGGCGCTCATTGCGGTAAGAGGGCGGGAATTTAAAACAGATTCAGTTAAAGTTAATATAGTATAAAATTCCTCGTATGTTAGTACCTGTTGCCCGATGACACGTGTCAAATGCGTTTTGACAGCTTTCACTCCAGCCTCTCAAAGTCCGCCAAAATGAGGCGCAGAAGGAACGTTAAAATGCCACTCAATTTTCTCGTTATTTGCAGCGCACTGCATAAATTGTTGAATTTCTCTAAAGGCACCTACAAAATTAGTACCTTGGTCACTGTATAAGTGATCACAACGACCGCGACGCGAAATAAATCTTTGTAAGGCCGATAAAAAAGTTTCAGACGACAAATCACTAGCTAATTCCAAGTGAATAGCTTTGGTAGCTAGACAAACAAAAAGACAAATATATGCCTTACAAGTCTTTACCCCCCGGTGACGGCTAAAAGTTATAAAGTACGGACCTGCAAAATCAACGCCGGAATTTAAAAAAAACACTTGGTTTGAACGATGCGAGATGCGGGTAAATCACTCATAGGTGGTTCATAATTTTTCGGATTAGTTTTCCAGCATGTTAGACATTTAGAAAGAATGGAATTAATAGCTCGTCTTGGAGATAAGATCCAGAATTTTTGTAAAAGTAAAAACTGCAGTGTGCGAGGACCTGCGTGAAGATACCTTTTATGGTAATATTGAATAAGAAGAGTTGTTAAACGACTTTTACGTGGCAGTAAAAAAGGATATTTTGCGTCAAACGGTAAATTAGAAAATTTTAAACGTCCACCTACACGAAGTAAATCGTTCTCATCGGTAAAAACATTTAATTTCTTTAGCGGTTTAGAGAATTCTTTTCTGTTTATCTCATTGTCAAATGAAATTTGCTGCGTATACTTAATTAAAATTAAAAGCGATTGATGTAATTCCTGAGATTTAAGCGATCCATTAGTTACATCACGTTTATGTTTTTTATTTTTGAAATTTTGGATAAAGCGTAAAATATATGCGAGAACGCGAAGTATGGTATCAAAAGAAGAAAATGTATTACATAAAATTCCAATAACATTTTCTTGATTATGTGTAGCGAAAAGAACGGTCTTTTTTGTTTCTTCAGAAATAGCCGGATGCGAAAAATTTGACAAATTGTCATCCTCAATAATCTCTGAATTTCGTAAAAACCAAGGGCCGTTGAACCATAACTTATTTGATAGAAGCTCCGAGGGCAAACAGCCCCTAGAAGCCAAATCAGCAGGATTGTTAAATGAGCGAATATTATGCCAAGAAGAGGTATAGGCCAATCATTAGAGCAAAAAAAAGTCATATATTGCAAAAAAGACTAGTAGAAAACCACCTATGCCATCATTTAAAAGATAGTCCGTAGATGTATTCTGATGTGTTTTCGACTAGCAACTCTCATTAATTAATTTGTTATTAACAATTTAGTGCAAAAAAACGCTTTTTTTTGGTTTTTTGCTTATAAAACGAAAACTATTCGAAGAATTTCAATTCCGTAAATGGAAAAGTTGTAGAGAATTAAATTACGAAGAAAATGAGAGGTGGAACGATCGGATCGGTTGATTAAAACCGAAGAAAATCCGGAAAAAGCGGAAAATTCAGCTTTATTTTCAAAAATTCATAACTTTTCTATTTATGAAGATTAAGAGCTGAAATTTGGCACAGAAGTAGATAATTATATCAACTTTAAGTGTGCGCAATGCAGGTGCTGTCGGACTATTAGTTTTTGCGCAAGTGCAATTTCAATTTTTTTATGCATTTTTTTGCCGGGAGCCTGCTTGCGTTAAAAATGGTCCCATTTTAATTCTGATACCGGTTTTCAAAACTAGAAGTAAGATACTATAACTCGTATATCCCAAGTTTTCATTAAAATACAGCGAAATGGATGAAACATGCACTTGAACATCGGTGTAAATGGCCTTGGGCACGCGAGCGAGCGGGTGGTGGGGGAAGGAGGGGAAGCGTACATGCATAGACATACAGGCGGGCCGTGCGGAGCGTCGTATCTTTTCAGTGGATTTTCTCAGCGACTACTGCACCTTTTTGGAAGATTCTTTGTTTGATTTAGGGGTTATTGAATACGAGGAATCTGATCCTCTATTCAGATTCCACGAATAATTCAAGATAAAGCTGCTATTCCACCTTCTTGAGTAACATTCTCATATTTCTATTCTATAAATAAACGAGCAGGAAGGTTGTTAATTTAAACACATAAATATATATTTTTTTCCGTGACGGGAAAAACGTTTGACATTTTATCTCTGTTGACAGGTAACAAAATGTCACTTTTTGTGAAATTACTTTTTTCCCGGGGAAAAAAGTGAGTACTTTTTTCCCGGATATATATACACATAAGTAGAGGTAGATATTTAAATTTATAATATTTTATTATACAAAAGTTACATTTCCTTTCAGACATTTTTTAACTGTATATTATTCAAAATATCTACTAAAGAACCACTAAGTTTGCAATTTTTAAATCAAATCACAGAATTAAAATGACAGATGTTTGATTACTTTATATGTTTCCTTAGCAACGCAGGTCTAATTGTCGCTATAAATACAACAGCCTACCAGTTTAAACATTTAAATTTCGCATCGATAATTTTCTGACTTTAATATATTGTAATAATAGGTTTTTTCCTCGGTTTTTTTCAATATTAAATCGTCGTTTTTCCCGTCGCAGAAAGACATAGTGTATTATACACGGGAAAAATATTAGATTTTAGCTCTCGGTTTTTTGTCTCCCTCCGCTTCGCGTCGAGAGACAACACAACCTCGAGCTAAAATTTAATACTTTTTCCCCTTGTATAATAAATAACTATTTTTTTTTCACAAAAGTGTTTTATTAATATGATGAAAAATGGATGATAAACAACATGAACATATTATTGCGCCGAATACATTAGTTATAAAATTCGCCTTCTTTTCGGAAGGTCCGCATAGTTTATTTCATTTTCTTCGATCTGCTCGCTATCTATTAAACTATCAAAGTCAGAATCATCGTCGGATACAGATTGATCAATCAGATCGATCAATCAGATCGAAAAGTACAACTCACAGCTCCGAACGCTCTGTAGTAGGTAGAATCTAACGGTTCGCGTCGCTTTCTCTTCTATTCGTTTGAATCCCAAGGCAACAGCTGTACCCATACCACCGAACAATAGAAGAGAGAGGGAGGAGGCGCATTAGACGGTTACACAGCTATTCAAAATTTAAGCGTGCTATAGCTATATATGTCTCGCCTCTTCTAATCCTTAGACCACTCCGAAATTCGGAATAGTAGCTTTATCTTGAATTATTCGTGGAATCTGAATAGAGAATCAGCGTCCTCGTATTCAGTAACCCCAAAATCAAAAAAAGAATCTTCCAAAAAGCTGCAGTAGTGGCTGAGAAAGGCCAGTGAAAAGATGCGACGCTCCGCACGGCCCGCCTGTATGTCTATACATGTACGCTTCCCCTCCTTCCCCCACCACTCGCTCGCTCGCGCGCCCAAGGCCATTTACACCGATGTTCAAGTGCATGTTTCATCCATTTCGCTGTATTTTAACGAAAACTTGGGATATACGATTTATAGTATTTTACTTCTAGTTTTGAAAACCGGTATTAGAATTAAAATAGGACCATTTTTAACGCAAGCAGGCTCCCGGCAAAAAAATGCATAAAAAAATTGAAATTGCACTTGCGCAAAAACTAATGGTCCGACAGCACCTGCCTTGCGCACACTTAAAGTTGATATCATCATCTACTTCTGTGCCAAATTTCAGCTCTTAATCTTCATAAATGGAAAAGTTATGAATTTTTGAAAATAAAGCTGAATTTTCCGCTTTTTCCGGATTTTCTTCGGTTCTAATCAACCGATCGGATCGTTCCACCTCTCATTTTCTTCGTAATTTAATTCTCTACAACTTTTCCATTTACGGAATTGAAATTTTTCGAATAGTTTTCGTTTTATAAGCAAGAAACCAAAAAAAAAAACGTTTTCTTGCACTAAATTGTTAATAACAAATTAATTAATGAGAGTTGCTAGTCGAAAACACATCAAAATATATCTACGGAGTGTCTTTCAAATGATGGCACAGGTGGCTTTCTACTAGTCTTTTTTTCACATAAAAAGCTCTAATGATTGGCCTAGTAGGTACGCGTTCCTGAATATATGCTACTCGGTTTGACACAAACGTTTTCCAACAGTGTGGAGAAGCTTTAAGTCAACAAAGGACGATTTGAGAATCCGTCCAAGCATACATTTTTTGGAAACTAATATATTTTTGAAAAGTTCTATTAACAAAAGTAATAAGATTAGACAGTAATACGGCCGCACAAAGTTCAAGACGAGGTATCGTCAATTAATTGTGTCTGTTGGAGAACTCTCCAACTAGATTTACGTTCTTCTTAAATATTTGGACCACTCTGTATAAAAATAAAATAAGATTCTCTTTCATAAAATTCGCTCTCTAAAAGCATAAAAATGTTTTATTCTGCAACAGAAAGTTCCCTTAATATTCGCATTACAACGCGTAGCGACTAGTTAAAATGCTAAAAATAGACATTTTATAGCTTCTTAGAATCCTTTGAGATCTACCGCGTACCAACGCAGTCAGCCGTGAGCCTTTTTCTGACGCGACCTAGTTTAGCCAATGAAATGCATGACATTTACCCTCTTGACCCGACCCAAGAAGCTTGTTGGGAAGCAAACGTCAGAGGCCACCAGCACTCTCGCTCCAGCCGGCGGTGAAGTCAACACGCCCTCTCTCCGTAACCCGCGTATTGCCTCGCGGTCTCTAGTAAATTGCTCTACGTTCAACAAGCAGCAAAGTTGCTGCAAGTTTCTCTGAAAGTTCTCCCGTTTGATTCGTTTACGCTCTAACGATCAAACTCCAGTAAAATTAGTGAAAGTTCTCTCGTTTGATTCGTTTATTCTCTAACGATCAAACTCCCGGAAAATCAGTGAAAAGCACTCTCTCTCAAGTCGTAAAGGCAGCCAGGCGCTGCAGCTCTCTCTGTAAAATCTCGCCACCCGCTTACGCTCTAGCCGGGTCGCTTCTCCGTTCTCTGAAAGCGAAAAACTCTCGCTACAAAAGCCGTAAATGCAGCAAGTTGCTTTACGGGCTTTCTATGATTGAAATTTTACCGTTGTTTTTATTCGTGTTTGTACTCATGTTTTTTACTCTTGTTTGAAACTCATGTTGAATTCCGTTTATTCTCTAACGGTATTAGTCGAATACTCTATTGTCACAACCCAAGTTAAATTAACTGCTTCCCTCTAGCAGTTAAGTAAAAGCTAATTCAACCGTGCAACGGTGAACTACAAAAGTTATTATTCTCTGAAGTCTCTAATCCGCCTATGTTCTGGCAGTCCTCAAGTGTTAACTAATGGAAAATAGTTGTGATTTATTTTGATGGTCTTAACGAAAAGATACCACCAGTTGCTGAAAACTAAGGTAGGAGAAACCCAGTTTAATTGAGTGAAAGTTTATGCAAGTAACTTCTCTTATGTAAAAACATTTACTCTTCTGTTTGAGCTAGCAAATCAAACTGCTTGCTTCTCTTTTTTAATATAAAAAATGGCCCTTCGAACCCAACACAGACTAGTGATTAAAAGTTGAAATATGAACATAACTTTTTTGATTCAAATTGAAGTTGAATTAAATGAAGACCCACTGACTTACAACCAGTGCAGTGCGCTTAAAATTGTCATTGAATTATTTCCGTAAATTAAAAACATTGCTACAAATTTTTGACTAATTTATTACAGTGCGTCCGCTTTTTTATTATTGTCGGGCAAGGTACTTAGGTACTTGTATTTTCTTTTATTAGGTAATATTTGTGCAACATGTTTAATGTAGTAGTTAGATACTAACCCACAGTAATCATTTTAATTTATTTATATATTTAAAGGTAAATATTTTCTTTGTTTTTTAAAGTATAATAAAGATACTTTATATTGTTGTTTTGTTAGAAAACATACTTGTATTCTTGAACCACCCGTTGTACAGTCTACTCTCGGTTGCTTATTCAAATAAGTAGCCACCCCAAGTTTGTGTTTGTGAAGTCTTCATAGGTTTCCCAAATATAAAAATGGTCCTTCGAGCCGGATTCAAAATGGCGGCTAATAATTGCCATTTTTTGTAAAATTTTGATGTAAAAATTTCTCTCTGTTTTTTGTGTGGGTGTGCACAAATATTTTGTCTCGCTGAATAAGCTCTCTAATAACTTATAGATCTCTTCTCTGTTGTAAAAGCTGCTTGCATAAACACTTGTTTTTCTTTGAAAGAAAATTTCTCACAAATTTTTTCAATTTTGATATTTTATTTAATTTAAAATGACTGAAAAGGAGGAACTTGTTCGTCAACGTGGTGGTTATAAAGGTACTATAACCAGAATTAGCAACTGGTTTGATGCTAACCAAAACACGGAAGAAAATGATTGTCAATTTAGAGTTAGATTGGAAACGTTAACCAAAGTTTTTTCAGATTATGAAAGGGTACAGGGTGAAATCGAAAAGTTTGATCCGACGGATGAGGATCGACAAACAATCGAGGATAAATATTTTAATTTATATGCAAATTTAGAAAACAAAATTAGGTCTCTTTTAGAAGTACGGAACGCACGCCCAGTTAGCCCTACATCTAGTGTACGGTCTCTCTCTCCGCCTAACGTAAGGCTACCTGAACTAAACATAAAACATTTTAAGGGTGATATCACAGAATGGGTATCATTTTATCAGATATTCTCAGCTCTTGTAATAGACAACTCTTCGTTAAGTGACATTCAAAAGTTTATGTATTTAAAGTCGTTCTTAAAAGACGAGCCCTTAAAATTAATTGATACTCTTTCGGTAACAAATGAAAATTTCCCCACGGCTATAAATATTTTAAAAGAAAGATACGAAAACAAAGTTTCTGTAATAAATAATCTCTTAATAGGTTTGGTAGATGCGCCTTCACTTACAAAAGGTAATGTTCAAAATTTGCGTGATTTTGTAACGAACTGTAAAAGAAATTTAGAATCGCTAAAAAATTTAAATTTAACTTTTGAAGACCTCTGGAATATTTGATCATTTATTTACTAGAGAAAAAATTGGATTTTGTAGCTCGAAAAGCATTTGAATCAGAGCGTGATTTAAACACAATTCCGACTGTAGAAAACTTCTTAAAATTCTTGGACAAACGGTGTCTAGTGTTAGAAAACTTGTCTAGTCTAGAGGGCGCCGCGCCAAAGACAACCCAAAGAACACAATGTCATTTAAGTAATAATAATAATAACTTTAGTAGCGATCATTGCACATTTTGTAACGAATCACACAAAATTTATAGTTGTGATAAATTTAAAAATTTAACGTCCAGATTCACTAAGAAGGTTTAAGATTTAGTACTGGTTTAAATTAAGATCTTCTAGTTGATCAGTTATGTTTTGACAAGTTTTTGTCCTGTCGTTGTTAAAAAGACATCATTAAGAACTTATGAATTATTCGAATATATCAGCGATTTGCTTGGTTTCCAAATGATTTTCATCTTGGGACGGGTTGCTAGAGCGAATTTAGTTCTATTATTGTCGAAAGTGCGTACTAAAATTGCCCTTTTCTTTATAAATTTGTGAAAAAGCTCCGAAATAAATTCATAGTATAAAATTTAGTTATCCTATTCTTACAGTTGTCAGTTTAAAACTTTTGGTTGTCAAATTAGACCGGACTAGCGTTGGAGAATCTGGCTGTAAATTTCTTTGAAAAGCAAAATTTTGTTAAGTCAAAAAGATTGTGTTATAATTGCTTAGGTTCGCACCATAGTGTAGTACAGTGTTCATCGACTCGAACATGCTCTATCTGTGCTCAAAGACATCATACGCTCTTACATGCTCCTAGCAATAATAATAATAATAATTCTCAACAACAAACTTTCTCGCCTAACCAAAATAGGCAAAATAATCAAAACAACTTTTCTCGTTCAAATGAAACCTCGCCGCCCCAAAGAGGCAATACTTTCCATGCACAGAATAGCGCTCGAAATTCTGGAAATGCGTCAAACCTAAATTCTCGAACATTTCATAATAATCCTGTACAGGGCCGCACTCAGCCCCAAAATTCATCTACAAATTCAGGTCAGAATAATTCTCAAAATAACACTCAACAAAGAAATGCGCAAACGGGTGCACAGGTCACTCATTCTCTTTCTGCTGTGTCTGTCAATTCCCATGTTCTCTTAGCCACTGCTCAAGTTTATATTTACAGTGCTCAAGGTCTCCGCGTCTCTGCTCGCGTTTTGCTTGACAGTGGATCACAAAACTCCTTTATAACTCAAAATCTTGTGGACAAGCTCCAAGCTCAAACATATGATAGAAATCTCAACATTTCGGGAATCTCCCAGACAGGATCCACTACAAATAAAATGATTGATTTTACTCTTCACTCCTATGTCCATCCTCAGAAAAAATTCCGATTATCTTGCGCCGTACTCCCCAATATCACATGTAAGCTTCCCCAAATTGGCATAAATGCTGCCAGACTTAACATTCCCCGACACATGCAGTTAGCAGACCCTAACTTTTCTCAACCCTTGGACATCGACATTGTAATAGGTGCTGACTTGTACTATGACCTTTTGTTACAAGGTATCTTCCGCTTAGGAAGGAATCTCCCCGTTCTTCAAGAAACCCACTTAGGTTGGGTAATTGCTGGTTGCATACCTACTCGTATGACCTTTGCTCGCCGTAGCACACAGCTGTGTACTACATCATCTCTCTCTTACCCCGACTTCACAATGTTCAAGAAAATGTCTCTCTCTTTTTGCAAACGGAAAACTCTGACTCTAATTTAAATAGTTTAGTTGAAAAATTTTGGACAGTCGAGGAACTGCCGCAAAAGACACGTCTTAGCCCTGAAGACGAACAAATTGAAAAGCTCTTTGTAAGCACTACAAAAGTTTTGCCCGATGGAACATATCAAGTAGATATGCCATTAAAATCTCCCGAAGAAAATGAAAAATTAGGTGACTCATTCTACATAGCTAAGAAACGATTTTTGAATCTCGAAAATAAACTCAAAAATAACCCCACTTTGAAAAAAGATTACACGAAATTTATCGATGACTACACAGAGCTAAACCACGGTAAATATGTACCCCTCTCTCTAAATAAGGAAACCACAGATAACAAACAAGTGAATAAATATTTCTTGCCTCATCACGCCGTCCTCCGCGAAAATAGTATAAGTACAAAAATTCGAGTAGTATATGATGCCAGCTGTAAAACAAGTTCTGGCAACTCTCTCAATGACGTAACCCTCAAAGGTTTTCAGGTGCAGCCGGACCTTTATGATATTTTGTGTAGATTTCGCTCCTTCAATTTTGTATTAACGTCGGACATAGAAAAAATGTATCGCCAGATAAAAATTAATCCTGAACATCGGTTTTTGCTAAATATTCTCTGGAGAAGTAACCCTGATGAAGAACTTAAATGTATCGAGCTCTCTACCGTTACTTATGGTACCAACCGTGCCCCTTATTTAGCCACGAGCGTGTTAAATGATTTGGCAATGAAAAATCGTGAGAACTTTCCCTTGGCATCCGATGCTCTCTTAAGGCAAACTTATGTCGATGACATAATTTGTGGTTGTGACAATATTGAAGATTTAAATAAGTTATATCTCGAACTCAATAATCTCTTAAACTCTGCCGGTTTTCATTTACATAAGTGGTGTTCCAATTCTCAGAAGTTTTTGGAAAAAATTTGTCAAGAAAAAATTATTGAATATGATTTAAATTTTGAAGAATCCCCAAGCGCTGTTTTAGGTTTAAAGTGGAACCCAATTTCAGACAATTTTGTTTTTTCTGCCCCTGATAGCTTGAGTGGAACCTCTTTAACGAAACGTAAGATTTTATCTATGATTGCGAAAATGTATGACCCCCTCGGCTTAGTCTCGTGTGTAGTAGTGGTAGGAAAGTTAATTATGCAAAAATTATGGCTCCTAAAAATAGATTGGGGCACTGAAATCACTGACCCTCAGGTTCTCACATTTTGGAAAAATGTTATAAACAATATTAGTAACTTGTCTCAAATTAAATTCCCTAGAAATTTATTCTTTAATAAAAGCAAAGTTAAAATTCAATTACATGGATTTGCTGACGCCAGTATGTCCGCATATGCCGCATGCGCATCCTTTCGCACTCTTTATTCTAATGGAACGATCTCAGTTAATTTAATTTCATCCAAGTCTCGTGTCGCACCGCTTAAAACAATATCTCTTCCCCGATTGGAGTTATGTGCCATGGTTTTGTTATCAAAACTTATTCAAAATTTACTTTCAATTTATGAACCAAGAATTTCCATAGATACCGTGCATTTATGGACTGACTCAACCATTGCCTTATGCTGGATTCAATCCCACGCATCAAGATGGTCAGTTTTTGTCTCAAACAGGGTGGCACAAATTCAAGAATTGACTTCCAGTTTCACGTGGCGACATATAGATACTAAAAGTAACCCTGCAGATTTGCCCCTTACCAAAAAATGTTAACTCTTGTTAAACTCTCTTATTCTTTTTATAGTTAGTATAGGTATTCGATTCCCTGTTAAAACCATTGTTAATTAGCTTCGCTTGCCCTCCTTGTAAATTGTAGTAGCAAAAACTCACAGTTAGTAATTTCTCTTGTCAAGGTCATTACAATGACTTCTCTTCTCTTTGTTTATTTTTTGAAGTTAGGTAACTTCAAGGGGGGGAGTATGTTGGAGAACTCTCCAACTAGATTTACGTTCTTAAATATTTGGACCACTCTGTATAAAAATAAAATAAGATTCTCTTTCATAAAATTCGCTCTCTAAAAGCATAAAAATGTTTTATTCTGCAACAGAAAGTTCCCTTAATATTCGCATTACAACGCGTAGCGACTAGTTAAAATGCTAAAATTAGACATTTTATAGCTTCTTAGAATCCTTTGAGATCTACCGCGTACCAACGCAGTCAGCCGTGAGCCTTTTTCTGACGCGACCTAGTTTAGCCAATGAAATGCATACATTTACCCTCGTGACCCGACCCAAGAAGCTTGTTGGGAAGCAAACGTCAGAGGCCACCAGCACTCTCGCTCCAGCCGGCGGTGAAGTCAACACGCCCTCTCTCCGTAACCCGCGTATTGCCTCGCGGTCTCTAGTAAATTGCTCTACGTTCAACAAGCAGCAAAGTTGCTGCAAGTTTCTCTGAAAGTTCTCCCGTTTGATTCGTTTACGCTCTAACGATCAAACTCCAGTAAAATTAGTGAAAGTTCTCTCGTTTGATTCGTTTATTCTCTAACGATCAAACTCCCGGAAAATCAGTGAAAAGCACTCTCTCTCAAGTCGTAAAGGCAGCCAGGCGCTGCAGCTCTCTCTGTAAAATCTCGCCACCCGCTTACGCTCTAGCCGGGTCGCTTCTCCGTTCTCTGAAAACGAAAAACTCTCGCTACAAAAGCCGTAAATGCAGCAAGTTGCTTTACGGGCTTTCTATGATTGAAATTTTACCGTTGTTTTTATTCGTGTTGAATACTCGTGTTTGTACTCATGTTTTTTACTCTTGTTTGAAACTCATGTTGAATTCCGTTTATTCTCTAACGGTATTAGTCGAATACTCTATTGTCACAACCCAAGTTAAATTAACTGCTTCCCTCTAGCAGTTAAGTAAAAGCTAATTCAACCGTGCAACGGTGAACTACAAAAGTTATTATTCTCTGAAGTCTCTAATCCGCCTATGTTCTGGCAGTCCTCAAGTGTTAACTAATGGAAAATAGTTGTGATTTATTTTGATGGTCTTAACGAAAAGATACCACCAGTTGCTGAAAACTAAGGTAGGAGAAACCCAGTTTAATTGAGTGAAAGTTTATGCAAGTAACTTCTCTTATGTAAAAACATTTACTCTTCTGTTTGAGCTAGCAAATCAAACTGCTTGCTTCTCTTTTTTAATATAAAAAATGGTCCTTCAAACCCAACACAGACTAGTGATTAAAAGTTGAAATATCAACATAACTTTTTTGATTCAAATTGAAGTTGAATTAAATGAACACCCACTGACTTACAACCAGTGCAGTGCGCTTAAAATTGTCATTGAATTATTTCCGTAAATTAAAAACATTGCTACAAATTTTTGACTGATTTATTACAGTGCGTCCGCTTTTTTATTATTGTCGGGCAAGGTACTTAGGTACTTGTATTTTCTTTTATTAGGTAATATTTGTGCAACATGTTTAATGTAGTAGTTAGATACTAACCCACAGTAATCATTTTAATTTATCTATATATTTAAAGGTAAATATTTTCTTTGTTTTTTAAAGTATAATAAAGATACTTTATATTGTTGTTTTGTTAGAAAACATACTTGTATTCTTGAACCACCCGCTATACAGTCTACTCTCGGTTGCTTATTCAAATAAGTAGCCACCCCAAGTTTGTGTTTGTGAAGTCTTCATAGGTTTCCCAAATATTGTCAATGGAGCTACTTTATTCTTGGCGCAAATAAACTTACAACAAATTTCATGGTCATTAAAAATGCGTAAATAAACAATGGCGGCGTAACCCTTTTCCGACGCGTCACAAAACCCATGAAGCTCACAACGACAGTCAATATTATTAAATATCTTGCGCGGAATCAGTATTTTACATACTAGTGGTAATTCATTTTTATAATGTGTCCATAATTTTACAATATCATAAGGAGGTTCGGTGTCCCAATCGATAGACAGTGTCCATTATTTTTGTATTAATATTTTATTAAATTGAGAAATTGGCGACAAAAAGCCTAGGGGATCATAAAATCGTGCTAATTCTGACAACATACTGCGTTTAGTACACGGTCGATCTAGCGGATTAATAGAAAATAAAAAACTATAAGAAGTGGGATTCCATCTAAGTCCCAAAACCTTTAAAATTGCGTCATCTGACTTTGACTCAAAGGATCGCGAATTAAACGATAAATGTTCGGGGTTTAAATTTGATAATAAAGAAGGTTCATTACTTGACCATTTACGTAACTGAAAACCTGCCTTTTCTAAGAGACAAATGAGTTCATTCTGCAATCTTGCAGCATCACTCAAAATAAAACAACCAGCCGTAACGTCATCAACTTACGTTAAATTATTTATGACGTCAGCTGCCAACGAAAAATTGTTGCCTTCATCTGCAACCAATTGTTTTAAAGTACGAAGTGCTAAAAAAGGAGCTGGCGATAAACCGTATGTCACTGTTTTTAATCGATAATCTTGTAAGGGTTCATCAGGAGAAAATCTAAATATTATTCGCTGATAATCGCGATGTGGCGGATTAAGAAGTATCATCCGGTACATTTGTTTTATATCTGCGCACAAAACATAATTAAAAATTCGAAAGGTTAATAGAATAGATATAAGGTCTTGTTGCAGTTTAGGGCCAACTAATAAATGGTCATTTAATGAGGTTTGATTAGGTAACTTGGCGCTTGCGTTGAATACTACCCGTAATTTAGTAGTCTGCCTATCCGGTTTAAGAACACAATGATGCGGTAAATAGTAAGCATTTTCAAAAGGTTTAACATTTTCAACCAGTTCCATGTGATCTAAAGTTAAATATTCGCGCATAAATTCTTTATATTGTAGATAAATATCGGGTTGGTTTGAAAGTCTTTTTTCAAGTGACAAGAACCGTTTTATAGCCAGGTCACGAATACCCAAAAATTGTGGCAAAAAATTATCACGAAAGGGGAGCGAAACACCGTATCTACCGGTTGAATCGCGGGCATGCGTGGTAATAAAATGCTCTTCAGCAAATTTGTCATCAGAGGACATGACATTAACATAAGGAACTGTTTCCCCAAAATTTCTTTAAAGTGTTATCTAAACTACTATCCAGTGTGTCACAAAAAAATGAAAACACTTCAGGGCTTTTAGGCGCAATAAATTTGCCTAAGAGAATATAGCCAAAAATAGTATTAATCGCGTCAGGTTCATTTACATTACCTGAAACATGTCCGTTCAAAAGTATTTTCGAAAAAATATCACATCCCAAAAGTAAATCTATTTTGCCCGGACTATAGAAATTTTCGCCAGCAAGTTTTATACTGCTTATATGACACCAATTATGCGGAGAAAAACTCATGGAAGGTAAACTGTCGCAAATTTTATTCAAAATGACAGCATCAGTAATCAGAATATTATTGTCTTGACAGCCTTAATTATGAGCGTAACACTTCCATGGGTTGCTTTAGATTGCATAGAGCCTACACCGTTTATTTCCAGCATACACTTATTTTTTGGTAAACCTAAGCGATTAGCTGCTTTAGGAGTAATGAATGACGTCATACTCCCAGAATCTATTAAACACCTCATAGATTGAAATACTCCAAACTTGTCTTTAACATGAATGATCGCGGTACCTAGTAGAACACCTTGGTTGTGGACTTCAGTAGCCGAAAAAACTTGATTTGAGTTCGTTAAAGCCGAAAATTGATTTTTCGAAATATATGTCTGATCAGTACTTGTAGGCGGTAACGGTGTAGTATCTATAGAAGGCGCGGAAGAACTATCAGCGTTTAGCGGCGGCGTTACTTGTCGTGCACCATTTTGAAAACTAGATGCGTTTTTATTTTTTAACTGGTGCAGATTATTGTTAGCAAGATGTAACAGCGTATGATGACATTGGTGACACGTTTTACAAGTAATTAAAGATTGACAACCGTTTATATCATGAATGTCACTCAAACAATTGAAACATAAATGTAAACTTTTGCAAAAATTAAATCTTTCGTAAGGCGTTTTTTGTAAAAATTTTGAACATTTATACAAAGTATGGTTTTCCTTACATAAAGGACATTTTTGTTTAGAGTCAACAAAAAATGTACCAGCTTGTCGTGTTACATTTTGTGGTTTTCTCTTATACTCGTAACTAGGGGAATAATTCAGCGTGTTAAAGGCAACACAAATTTTTTCTAAATATTCAGTTAGAGATTGATAGCTAGGTACCTGAGATGAACCGTGTTCTAATTCAAATTTTGTTGCGATAGAGTGATCTAATCGTTTAAGTAACATCATAAATAAAACAAAGTCCCAAGAATCCACTGGAAAACCTAAGACCATTAATGCGGATATATTCTCAGAAAAAATGTCTAATAAACATCGAAGCGCGGCAGGATTTTCCGAAGTAATTTTCGGAGCATTTTCTAGAGCCTGCCAATGATTTTAAGCATGGAGGCGTTTATTTAAATAGCGTTGTACTAGAGAATCATACGCGGTTGAATAATTATCAGCAGTTAAAGGTAAAGTTCTAACCAAAGACAATGGTTGACCTTCAAGAAAACTGATTAAATAATTAAATTTTTCAATATCTGTTAGCGTCGGATGGTTATGAACTAGAGCATTGTATAAATCTAGAAAAGAAGTTTAAGTTTCGGAAGTTCTAATTTTGGTAATCTTGCGTGCGAAACTTGAGATTGCGTGTGTGACAGCATTAGAGATGCATTATTATTATTAGGCGTTATATTTATGTCAATTTCAACAAAATCCATATAAATCGACTTAATTGAATAAAAATCACTTAAAAAACCTTCTCGAATGCTGTCTTCTATTTCAATATTTTCGTCAGGATTAGCCGCCAGCAACAAATCGATGTATTTTCCGTGGTAATCCAGAAACTGTTCTTTAATTTCATCAATATCCGAATATCGTACTTTGAAATAGCTTTTTTTTGAATCATCGGTTTTTGTTCTATTTGCGAGAGTTAACAGTGTTTGTATATCTGTTAGACAACCATTCCGTGCAGATTTTATTTTTTTAAGTTTAGCCGCGGTAGACATATTTTCGACGTTTTAAAATAATAAAATATTTCAACAAACAATTTTATTGCGTTTTGGTAAAAATAAATGATTTTAAAGTATTAAAATCCAACAATGCGTAGCGAGCGAACTATAAAAAAAATGCGAAAAAATGCGAAAAAATTGTTTATAACTTTTTACCTGTCTCCTTTACCTGGGCAGATAAAACCAACAATATATTTGCGATACCTATTTTGTAGGATTGTAAATTATTGAAAATGAAACACTCAATAATGGTATTTATTAACAGAAAATTGATATTCAGTAAAACTGTTTTGTTTTACGAATTTTTTAGCGAAAGTCTAAATTAATTAAATTTAAAAAAATTGCACAAATATGCGGCTCGAAGTGGTCAATGTTAACGCAACTTCGATAGCTCAGATTTTGGTTGGCTGTGTGGACTGTATTTTTTTATGTTTTACAAGCTGGTGCTAGTATCACCCTGGTACAACTAGAATGCAACCTTAAAAAAGGCATAAAAATAGCAATTACCAGAAATAAAGAAACGGAGCGACACTAAAGCAGCTTACCTCTCTCGTCGTCTTCACCACTGGGAAAAGGCCTCTTCTCAGGTATACCTTCGTAGCCTCTATGGCTGTAGGGGTTGACACAAGCACCACAAGGTATGCGTAAAAATGAAGTAAAATCAAAATAAATTGAGTCTGTGCACTCGTAGCGTACTTTTTAGACTTGTTGGCGATATGGTACCGCCTTAGTGTCACAAAAAACAGGACAAACTGATTTTGCGCGAGTTTTAATAAAGTAAATTTTATGCCTCATTTACAGGTGGTACCTGAACACTACGCCTTGACAACTGTTTAAGTCATGAATGAACGAGACTACGGCATGTTCTACGAAGAAAAAGAGACGTTGCCACTCACTCTAAATTTAATCACCATACAATGAAAAGAAATTACTAAAAACTCATTATCACGAAAAATAATTGTATTATGGTATAATTTATTAATTCTTTATCATAAGCCTTAGCCTGTGGGATTTACGATTGCAGATATTAACCTACAGTAATAACGTTATTTTAGTATAGTTTATTAATCTGAAAATATGCCGCATGACTGAAAGCCTGGCAGCAGGCGTCCTCAAAAAGTAGGGGGAGACCATATAGTTGGCCAGATTAAGAGTAACCCTGGGATCTCTGCTTGCTCTAAATTGTAAATAATGGTATCTCCTCCTTATTTCTAAATCTATGGTTTGCATACTTAACTAACCGAGACAACTTCGAACAATTTGAACCTCTAGGCCATTGCCTTGTGCTAAATGTAATTCCTCTCATGTTATATACGTGTGTTATGTACGCAGACGCGAAAAAATAGTCGTGTGCTATATTATACGATATCAAGATAGTTTGTCATTTATTTCTTTTGTTTAATTTTTGTAATGTCTATAGATATAAACAGATTATAAAAAAATGGAGGACTCTCACTCAAGAACAAAAAGCCCCTTATCTTCAGCAAGCCAGGGATAATAGGAGCCAATTACGTATGAAAAAACAACAGCAGGTAATTCTTTTCTTATTTTTTGATTTGTTTTTGTGATTTGTTTAATAGTTGTCATTAAAGTTTCGGGAACTATTAAGGAAATAATTTTTTCTTTCCGCTTAAATCTCATATGATAAATAAAATATAACAAAATCTAATCAACCTAAATAATTTTTCATGACTATTTCGAATCCCTTTGTGCTGTAAAACCGGTCTAAGGTCATAGACATTCCTTGAGTATTACCACAGAAAATAATAGCTACGCACTAGAAGTCTCATGCAAGACTATTCGGTAGACCGCGAGAGGCGCTGGCCAAATATGCAGACCGGCAGATTTACAGCAAAATTTGATTTCGGCGCTCGAACGCTTGAGGATTTAAAGGACGGCGTTGTCGGATTCTTTAATTTTACGTTCGTATAAGAAATACAACAGCTTCTATTATACATAGCGTGTTAAACTAATAAACTACGCTAATATAAAAGGGGTTGTTGATTTCTTAGGTTTAGGTAACTAAAAATTAATGGTCTAATTTATTCCACGAAAATGATGACAATTTCATTTAGTTGTGTTTTTACAGGGTGTTTTTACTTTCTCCTTTTTAAGTGTAGTCGAAATTAATAATAAAAACTAAACAATTTTTTTTATTACGAATAGAGAAAAGAAAATTTAAATTACAAATATATTACATAGTATGTTTATTTATATTCTATTGGTGAATATAAAATTTTGCATACATTTTTTTACGGTATACCAGAATAATATAATCTAAGTAATATTGCTTGTTTTATAAAACCACGCTGTTAGGTATACATTGAGCTATTTCTATTATTGTCTGCCCAATATATCTGCAACCGGCAAAAGAATTTCAAGCATGCAAGGGAAGGCTTAAACAACGTTGTACATTTGTTTGCAGACCAATTTTGAAAAACTTTTTCATTTTCCGTTAAGATTTAAACTTTTCTTACCACATCTGGTTTACAAACAAATTGGTAACGTTTTAACGCCTTTCATTGCATTCTTTAAATTCTTTTTCCGGTTGCAGATATCTTGAGCAGAATATATAAACTTTTTAATAAAAAATTGTAATTCCTAAACACATTTAAGATTTTAGAAAAGGGATCGATAAGCTATTGTTTATACAACTTTTAGAACATTACAGGGAACCTTAAGGGTGCAACATTTTTTTTAAATTAAATTTTTATTTTTATTACTAACGATCTTTAACTCTTATGTCAGTAAAATTAATGAACTGGTTTTAGTGGATACATCGTTTCTAAAATTAAACTTGAAATTGATATTATACAAGTCTCCATACTTTTTTGTATGTAATAATTTTGGAAATATAAGGGGGACAAGATTCTGAAAAAATTATTTTCAGTTTTTATCCTGTTTGTTTATTGCACTCATTGAATTTTTCAATTATAATATCAGGGCTGACACGACTAACGTCGACTGACAACTTAATTTAAATATTTTAATTTTACGGGCTTATAGTAAATAGTACACACATTAAATTTTGGAGTTCATCAGTTTTGGAGATATGCTGAAGACAGATTGACACAAGTGCTGAGCTTTATTTTTCGTTTTGACGAACACCGAAAATATAAAATGTAAATGGTAGGCATGCTGCGCTATTCACCAAAAAGAAAAAAAGATTGTGCTTTAGTAATTAAACTGGCATTGATCTTAACAAGAAGTCCTATGCCCAGAAATTTCCGTCACAGATAGCATGACTAAAAAATTTGGGAATAGGAAAACGTTAATTAATTCTGTTCCGTATTAATAAAACTAGCCGCATTAAAATAGTAGGTTTGACACTGATAAATTTCAGATAAAGTATTCCGTGTGCCAAAAATGAAAAAAAAAGTGTGTTAAATGAAAAATATTTTAAACCCAAATTTTTTACACAATGGAATTGAACCGCATTAAAGTAAGAACAGAAGTGATTGTAATTATTTGAAAAGTTTTGTTGGAGCCTAAACTATTTCAGTCTTAGCTGTTTATAAAATTTTGTATTAATTTTTTTAGTTTTATGCTCTTTGTTTAAAAATTTACTTTTAATATATTTTTAGAGGCACATCTTGCTAGATTTAAGGCTCCCGATCTACTCGTATTGTACTGTAGTTGTTAAAAAATGCAAGTATTTCTTAATAGTTTTTCCTAGAGAACTGGAACATGGACTGTGAAGTAGATGTACCATTTTGTTGTTCCCTGGTGTACACTAAATCTGTTGAGATCAAAACTTGTTTTGGTTCATGCACTATTTCTTATCATGAGTGACATTTTATGGACAAGCATTGGTATTATAAAACATTTTATTGTGCAGTTTTTTGTACCTACATTGCATGACCCTTCAAGGAGCACTAAGTAATAATAAAAAATTATGATTTGAAAAAAAGAAAAATATATAAATTATACGCTAGTCTCTAAAACGAGGGAGTTCGTTTTTAAAATTTTTTAATTTGTTACGAGCAGTATCGTTACATGTATACCAAAGAGTAATTATCAGCTAACATTCCTACTATTTCAGTTTTTTTTAACATCTTGCTGCTATTTTGCTATGAGATAGGTACAAATGACTTTCCTAACCCAATCAAAAATTCGGTACCCCTTTAAGGATAAAGTACAGGCCAATGTTTTTATTTTTTTTTTGACGAATTATATGTATTTCTTATATACCGATTTGGGAAAGTCAAGGTTGGGTCAAGGTCAAAGGAAAAGTCAAAGTCAAAGAGAAAGTTGGTGATCAGTTTCAGCATATAACTGAGCAGCAATAATGTTAAAAATCAAAACGAAATGGGGATGTTACCTGATGACAACTCTTAAGCTATGAAAAGTAAGAAATGGCTTCGCAACTGCAAGCCGGGTCTATGCTCGGTGATGACGTATAGAGTTTATAGAATTTTCTAGTAGTTCTGATCACACGACTGGTTGATTCGTAAAAGACAAGGTTGGTTTATTTTATCCTAAATAAAAATTTCAAAAAATAATAGTATTCTTGAAAACGCACAAATTTGTTGAAAATTGTTGACTATTTGTTTTGTAAATTTTTAATCTTTTGAATAAATTTCTTTTTAGTATCTCTGGACCACTTGCAGAATTTGAATATGTTTGTTAAAACCAAATGTTCTATTAAAAAGGCTCGATGTTCATAGCAGCGATCTTCTTTATTCCCCAACCAACCCACATTTTCTGCTAAGAGGTTATTTTTTAGTTTTGACCCAACAGATTCCTCATGTTTGATAATCTCAAAATAATTTCTAAACGACAAAAATGTTTTATGGACCAAAGATGCAACTTCGTCGGTAGGCATTACTAAAGACATTTTATCGTGTCCACCATAATTTTTTTGTAACAAAAATAATTGTTTAGCATTAAATAAGTTATTATCTAGTGCGGAATCATGAAACAAATCAGAACATACTAAGCAGTGAAACCTATCCTTTAGTTTTTTGACCAGATATGCTGCATAATAATTTGTGGCACATTCTTCTGATGAGCCTATTTGAATATTATTCACAGAAGATTCTGGACTTTGGACTAATTTTAAAGGAAGATTGTGTTCTTTATCGTCTAAAACAATGTAAATTTTGTGGATATTTTCATTCTTTTGTGAACTATTCAATGGAAGTAAGATTGAACTATCTGAGTCCTCCTGGCAGTTTGAATATTTTGATGGTTTTAAAAGTCCGGTTATGGTCTGAATTCTAAAAGACAAGCGAAATGATTTTGCAGAAGGATTTAAATTCCAGCCTCCACGCTGTCTAATTACAGAAAAAACATTTTCCAAAAAATCTTGATTCAACCTTTTTGTTAATAAAAATTTATTTTTGTCATTTTTCTCTTCGTCAAACAATCCAAATATACCATTAATTGTTTGAACATTTCCATCAAAACATGGAGGTCTGGTCTCTGTTAAGTTCGGCAGGGAATCGGTTTTGTCTTTGTTAGTTTTAATGGTAACTTTAGTTAGTAAGCTAAAAATGTCTTTACCTTTTTTAAGAATGTCAATTATTTCGGTATTTTTATCACTTACGCCGCATCGGAATGGATTTTTGTCAAAAAGTCTATCACTGTTTAATACATCAAAGAGATTGTTCATAAATAAAACAAAATCGGCCATGTCTCATCCTTCTTTACTATTAATTAAGTTATTTTTGACGCACGTGCTAATAGCTGCCGCCATTGTTTTTGAAAATATTTGAAGTGCCAGTCCGCAGTACATCTTTTCAAATGCATTGGGATTAATATGCTTTTCTGTAATTTTTGGAAGTGCTCTAGCCGAAGATGAGTATTTATCTATTTCAAAAGTTCTTTTTATGACATCAAAATTAATGATTTTGTCCAGTAATTTAAAAGCACCAGCCATTAAATTATTAGGTATGCTTTTAAATAAATGGGGTACATCAAATATTCCAAAAATATTGTAGTTTCTTACAAAAAAATATGGGTTGTCTTTGGTAATGTCTAGAAGCCTAAAAGCACCCCTATTATTACTTCCTTGGTCGCACACTATTGCCCTAGGAATAAACCCTTACCCGATAATAGTTTTTAAGTCCAAAGTTCAATGGATTGGACGTGGTGGACAAACTGCGTGGCCACCAAGATCACCAGACCTGACACCAATAGATTTTTTCTGTGTGGGCATGTTAAAGAAGAAGCATATAAAGAAGTTCCAACGACAGTAGAAAATATGAAGGCAAGAATAAGGTTGAGTTTTAGTAGAAACATTTCCGAATGTACCTTGCATAAAGTTAAACTTTCGTTTATGGATCGGCTCGAAATGCGTCTTCAACAAAATGGTAATTTGTTTGAACACCTTCTTTAAAGATTATTTTTTAGTTGTTTATTTCGTTTTGGTTAGTTCCTAGTATCGGTTAAAATATTATTTTTAAGTTTTTTTTGTGGTAACCGCTAATAATACCACTGTTGACTGGTTTTGTTCATTGGTTAGCGGTTTTAAATAATGTAAAGCTTTGTAAATGCAACATTTCATGTTTGTTCAAATATTTTCAATAACTTTAAAATGCTTCAGGCCTTGGCTTTTTTCCTATTCTGGATATCGAGCCACTCTACTAACGCAAAATTATTAGTAGTTAAACACCAATCAATAACTGACATTGAAATTTTAAGTTTTAACTAGTTTGTCAAATAATTTGCTCAAAAAGTTTTGCTCAGAAGAGTAACTTGTATGGTATTTTTTAAAAGCTGGTTAAGTTGCCTTTAACATGGGAATATCATATACAGGGTGTCCCATTGAAAAAAGTTGAATCAGAAGTCGATATGCAAAACTCGAACACCCTGTATAATGGTACATAATTTTAAACCAATCGTTGGTCAATATGTATCTCTATGATATAGTACATTTTCTGGAATATTTAATTTTTCAGTATCCGATTCAGGTTTTTAGACCCAACAAATCTTATATTAAATTCTTAGTACACACCAGCCGTTTCGATTGAGACATTCAAATACAGGGTGTCCCATTTAAAAAACATATATTTGGTTCGCCACCGACTTTTGCGACAACCCTGTATAACGAAAGTATTTTTAAAACATAGCCTAAATAGCGATCCATCATATACCAATTTATTTTTCCAAAAATCCTTGCCGTTTAGGTGCAATCGTCCACCCCATCTTGGTTGCACCACCCTGTATTGCGCAGGTCTGCCTCTCACCAGAGGTCGACTACCGGTTGCCGATGTATGCCCCGCCCGGATCGTAAAATTGTGTAACATTTTGACCTTTTTAATATATGTTGCATGTACGAATACTCCAGAGAAAAAATCTTCAAAATTACGGCATGCTGCCGCGCCGTGCGGCACGCCGAACTGTCTATAAGCGAGTCAAACTCGCACTTACCGGTTTTTTTTATATCACATGAATTAAATTCTTTTTGTCATATACCGTATACGTACGTATTTAATTTTGGGCATCGACGCCTCTGGTAACAGATCAAAAGTGGCCAAGTTTAGTAATAAAATAATACCTCTTGTAGCGGAGTTACGAAAATAAACCAGTTTATAAAATTGATCTGACTGATAGAAAAGTGGTATGCGCAATAATGGATATTTACCCATATTTGTCTATATACTACAGAAAATATGTATTTAATATACTCGTATAAAACACTACAGAAAATACATATTTCGTATACTCTTATAAAAGATGGCGAATGGAAACACAATACTGTGACCATACCTAATTATCTATTTACCTATTTACCTATTTATCTCAAAAAAATTTTCAGTTATTTTATTATATATTAGGACCTTTTTAGTTTTGGGGTATTAAGTATATTTATTTATACCGCTTACGTACGTCAAAATTTTTGATTCTGTTTTTAGTTTCAATATGGCGGTTACATGGGGTTTTAAACAAAAATTACAGGGTATGGGTACAATATGTACGAATGTATAGCACGAGATCCAGTTCACACTTGTCAGTTTAAAGAGCAATTGACACATTGTGAAGCAACATCATGCACGTAAGCCATTGAAGTTGTCACTCCTTTCATGTAATTGATTATGGCAGTAAGGAAGTTTTTACGTTTTTGTTATACTAAATGTGTTACCAATCCTAGTAACTCACCTTATACAAGACGAAAGACACATGTCACTCTTGAACGTGTGTATATTACCTTTAATGAATTAAATATGTTTTGTTTGTTTTGAGGTAATAACCCAAGACCCATCGCCTATCATTACGATACACCCCGTAGACACTTTTCAAGTCTAACGTATCATGTACATGTTATAAACTTTTAATCAGTCACCGCCGGCACCGCTATAAAAAATTCGGTAGGATTAAAAAATACTTAATCTGTAATCTTTTGTGGATGTCCAATTAATTTTACATCTACATCCTCCGTTTTTTTGCACGTACGTGTACGAGTGTACGTACATAGAAATAATTTACAATTATTTTTTGGGTATTGATTTTATTTTTGTATTCATGAATTACATAATATATCCCTATAGATCAAATATCTTCTCGAGCCCAACATATATTTAAAATGCTCTAAACAACGCATATTACCACTTTTACATCTCTTTAGGATTCGAATATCACAAAAGCCCGTCCGAGCGTCAAACAAGCAAGCGAAACGAGGCAACAACGGATAGCATTTCGGCTGCACGCGGCCGCCGATTACGTATGAAATTCCGATGGATTTTCTCTCCGAAAGAGAAAATCCATCGAGGGGTATATGGCGTTTATATGAGCATGATCGTTCTAGTGCGTAGCTATTATTTTCTTTGGTATTACTTAGAACTTGAGGCATGATTTAGGCCAGGTGTTACCCATACTTAAGAAAACCTCAAGGTCTGGGGAGCGGCTATGTATATGGCCCTTAGTTTTATCTGGCTGGCTGGCGAGCCTCATTGCGCGTGGTCCAAGAAGTTTCAGACCAAGGTGAAATTATTTTAATAATAATTTATCTAAATATTACGAAAAGTCGGTGCAGACCTAAAAGCAAAATTTACCGTTATCGGAATTATAAAAACTCAAACACCAAACAGGGGAGAAACAAAAATGTGCAAAATCACTTAAGAGTAAAGTACCCTTATTTTTAAAAATATTGTAAAACTTTATTAAAAAAATGCTTAGAATTAAAAGTTATTCTGAAATATGGGTTTATAGCCTCTTACCTCAAAAAGTTAAGGGTACTTTTCTCTTAAGCGATTTTTAAAATTTTGTTTCTTCCCTTGTCCCCTTGTTGTTAGGGATGCCTCAATTGTTCGCGATACTTACAGATGGATAGTTTCATTAATAAAATAATTTCACGTTTGTTAAAAACTTCTTGGTCTCCACCCTGTAGACGCGCAACGGGGCTTGCCACCCAAACTGAGACTTAGTGACTGAGACCGGTCACAACACCAAGGGACTCGAAGTTTTCATTATAAAATTCTGTTGGTTTTGACGTCGCTATCTCTTAGTCTGAAACCCTTTGGGGTAAAAATTTGGGTGTGTTCTTTTACTTCACCCAGGGATCAGCGATTTTTTCGATGAAAAAAGGGACTCATTTTGGTTAAGAAATTTAACAATTGGGTTTATAATTTATGATGGTTTGGTTTTGACAAGTTTTGATCACGCCATTGTTAATTTGTGCAATTCAGAAGTTATATTTTATTCTATTATTCAAAAGATTTATCAATCTTTCAAATAAAATTATTTTTTCATAAACTAAAAAAAGTCCAGTTATGGTACAAACACACTGGTGAACATATAAATACACAACGGTTGCTAACAAATGTAACGTACTACGGGAAAATTTGCTATATGCTACTAATAAGAGATATATCAAAATCATTCAAAAAGTAAAATATTAAAAAAAGATTGAACTATCTTTTTTAAATTTAGTATACCATTTTTTTGTGTAATTGAAGGGTTATAAATAACACGGATTTTGCACGAAATTTAAATATTTATAATTTCAGTATATTTTGCTTGTAGATAATCTTAACGTCTACATATTATTTATAGGATTTATCAATCCTCAAAATAAAATTATTTCTTCATAAACTAAAAAAAGTCCAGTTATGGTACAAACACACTACATTACATACGCTGGTGATCATATAAATACAAAACGGTTGCTAACAAACGTAACGTTCTACGGGAAAATTTGCCATATGCTACTGTCGCACAATCCCCCCGGTATTTGCAAAGAACGACGTTCGAGTAGGCTACCGTCTCGAAACTTTCGCGCCCATAAAACCTCTGCAAGGAGTTCCTGAACGCGGTTGGGGTAGAAAACGATCCCTCCCGGCTTCTATCCTGAAGTAACTACTTCAAATGGCAAAGAATATCCTGGAAAGCCGTCCTGCCTATCACCAATTTCCCCTGAATAATGTTCACAAGAAAACATCTAATTTTGTCCCCTATTGAATTCTGTCCCAAGAGTTCTGAATCCCCTCCCAGGGTTTAACTTTAGTATGCTACGAAGATGCGCACTTTAATTTTGTGTTTACATTTTTTTCTGCAAGGCGCAAACAGCCTTGTTATTTGAACTACCAAGCGACGTTCATTATGTTTAACTTCTTGAATGACGGTCACCTTAAACGGAGCCATCCGTGGCGCCTTATCCTAAGTTCCTTAAATATTTGATTGTCGCACAGCTGTCTTTGTCAGGGATGCCAGATGAAATTTTGCACGGAGGGCAAATTTTGTTTTGCTTAGTCTTTGTCAGTCGTTTTGAATTTACTTTTATCAGAGAAAGTCGAGTATTTGTAGCGTTAGACATAAGACATAAGACATAAGACATAAGACCTTTATTAGTACTTTTGCCAAGTATAAAATTTGGATGTACACGTCAGTTTTAAAATCACATGATACAATTAATTACACTTAATTAAAATGTGAAAGAAATATCTATCCTATGTTACATTAGATACTAATTTTCATTAATAAAATCGTTTATACAATAGTAAGCCTTGCTTAAAAGCATATCCTTTACTTTTCTTTTAAATTGATTAAAACCTAAATTTCTGATATTATCAGGCAACTTATTATACAGTTTTTTCCCTAAGTATTCGGGGGATCTCTCATATTTACTAAGTCTATGGACCTCCAATACTAATTTTGATGAGTTTCTCGTATTATAAGAATGAAACATTGCATTCATATCAAACTTGTGAACATTGTGTTTTATATACAGCAGCACCTTGTATATAAATATACAAGGAAATGTTAAAATTTTATGCCTAATGAAATAAGGTTTACAACTTTCTTTATTAGGTATGTTATAGATAAGTCGTATTATACGTTTTTGTGAGATTAATATTCTTTCATTATTCACACAATTTCCCCAAAGGATTACATTATAAGAGAGATGACAATAGATTAGCGCATAATAGACATCCAATAATGTCCTGTTAGATACTGTGTCCCTAAGACGGGAAACAGCAAAAAAACCCGAACTAAGTTTTTTGGCGACATGGTCCAAATGCCTCTGCCAAGACATCAGCTCATCTATATATAATCCGAGAAACTTAGTTACGTTTGAACATTTAAAAAGATCAACTTCTATAGCAGGCTTACACTTTCTTGTTTTAAAATTTACATATACTGTTTTTTCTACATTTAGAATCAAATTATTTCTACAGCACCACAAATTAAAATCATCGACAACACGCTTGATTCCCATTTTAAGTTCCTCCGGAGACCGTGCTGTAACCACTACAGATGTGTCGTCTGCAAACATTATTGTTTTCCCATCATTGATAAACTCTGGCAATTCATTCACGAATATTAGAAAGAGTAGTGGCCCCAACACGGACCCCTGTGGAACTCCCATATCATTTTCATAAAAATCCGAAAGCTGGCTCTCAACTTTTACACAAAAGGATCTTCCTTTCAAATACGATTCCATCAGGTTAAGGAACGAGCCCCTGATACCGTAAGCAGATAGCTTCTGCAGCAAAAAATCTATAGGCAAGCTGTCAAAAGCACGGGACAGATCAAAAAAGAGCCCGGCCACTAGCTTACCGCCGTCAATCATTTTATATATCGAATTTAAGAAGTCACAGGCCGCGCTCTCTGTTGATCTACCCACGCGAAACCCATGTTGACATTCTGTCATAACATTATACCTGTCAATAAACTGAATCAACCTATTATAAATTAGCCTTTCAAATATTTTAGAAAACCCTGTCAGCAGAGTGACAGGCCTATAGTTATTGCAGTCCTTAGGATCATGTTTTTTGTAGATCGGTACTACTATGCCACCCTTCATCTGTACAGGAAAAATACCCTGCGCACGCATTAGATTTGCTACAAAAACCAATGGTGTACAGATTTCCTCTTTAACTTTTTTTATAATTTTGGTTGATATATTATCTATACCCACACTGTTTTTGTTTTTCATTTTACAAATTATATTAAGAATTTCCGAATCAGTGAACTCCGTTATTAAGATGCTATTCTGGACTAAACGCAATGGCATAGTGCACGCTTCAGACACGCTGCAGTGCCAACCGAGTGGCATTCGAAAATTCATTTGCAAACAAGTTTGCAATATTAAGCGGATCAGTAATGTTTTCATTATTATGTAAAATATTAATTCGATTTGTTTTTTTTGCCCTACCTAAGTTTTTGTTTACTAGAGTCCATGTAGTTTTTTGTTTATTTGTACTGTTACTAATAATATTACTGTAATACTCTTTTTTAGTTTGGGCGATAAGTTCTATGTTCAGCTTTTTGGTTCTTGTAATATGCAATCATTTCAGGGTCGTTGACCTGCCTTGCCAGAGTAAACAAGTTTTTCAGATCACTACTACGTTTTACTATGGTGTGGTTGACCCAAAGATTTTTTTGTGTGTTTTGTCTTTATTTTTATTTTTATTTGAAGTCATAGGACAATTTGCCATTATTGCCCAGTCTAAAGTATTCAGAAAACAAGCATAAGCCTGATTTACATCATTACTCATACTGTATACATCATCAAACTTCACATTTAATAAAAACGATTTCAACATACCCAAGTGAAAATCCGACACACTTCTAAACCAGTTTATCTCTTTATTATCATAATCAGTCTTATTATTTCCCCCATTTGCCTCTATATAAAACTCCTGAACTATTGCTAAGTGATCACCTATGTTCGGTTGTATCACCATTGTATCATAAATATTTTTTTGTTCATTTGTGAGTAGATAATCGATCTTAGTGTTACTAATCCCTGCATTCTTACTAACTGCGGTTCGAGTGGGTTCCTGAGAGCTGATCTTCAGATTAAAACTTGAAAGCAAATCTAACAATAAAACCTTTTCCCGATAATCTGACAAGAAATCTATATTAAAATCACCACAAAAATACAAACAATTTGATTTTCCTGTACAATACATTAGTAAACTCTGTGTCCCTGACAAGAACAAATCGATATCCCCATTTGGGGGTCTATACGCGCAGACTACCGCTATTTGTTTGTTATTTACCTGTAGTAGCACTGCACACGCTTCAAAATGCATTTCCACAGAGTACCTAGAACAGTCTATAGTTTTTGCCTTAAAACTAGCATTCTCCCTTGTGTAAATGGCTGATCCACCATGCATACGTTGCTCTCAACAGAATCCCGTGATCAGGACATAATCAGGTATATGCATTTGTTTAATTCCCCCATCAGTACACCAATGTTCGGTCACACACAATATATCCGGACTCACTTGCCCGTTGAATACCTCTATACTAGAGATTTTGTTTGATATACACTGCACATTAACATGCACAATTTTGAGGTTTATTTTATAGTTAATCAGTTCTGCGGTATCTTGCACTATCTCGTCGAAAAAACACAAACTTTTTCACTAATACCCCCTTGGGCCATGTTTCAGGTTTATTGAGTTCATCAAGCAATGCGAAATCCGCGCCAATCTTGTATGAGACGCTCCTGGCATCTTTGTGGGACTGCAATTTTTCCACAACGAAAGTATGGCCTTCAAACTTACTTTCAAGGTATTTTTTTATCTTCGAAGGTTCAACTTTCTCTTCTACCTTTCCCAGAAATAACCAAGCTCTTCTTGTAGCCGCTGCAAACGATTCGGCATCATCATTGTTGCTATTATCACAGGAACCCCATACGATCCGGGACTTTTTTGTTTCTTGGTTAAGGGTGGGCTCAAGTTGCCTCTGCCCGTCGTCCGTATTCCTTTTGCTTGGTCCTTGTGAAGAGAATCCCTGTCCAGTTTCATTCTTAAATTTTTGCACATCGGCAACGCCGCCTTCGTTGTTAGTGACTCTACTCTGAATAGTATTTACATTATATTCACGTTTAAGTAGCGAAATAATTAATTCTTGATTTTCTACGGTACGATTTAGTTCTTTTATTAGTGCCTTGCCACATTCCAACTCATTTTGGGCTATTTTTAGTTCACAATTAAGTCGTACCTCCTTAACAGATTCACTAACCTCAAAATGTGGGATACTGGCGGCATTTGTGCTTGCATCACTAATACTGTCACAAATTTCACTGTTAAATGGACTTTCTATGAACTTTATTACTCCCTCACTGAGGTTACATCCAGTGGGAATTTTTTTTAAAACTATTATTTCAATTATTTTGTCTTTTGTAAGAGCACTTAATTCTCGTCGGACTTTATCCTTCGCAGCCATGTTGCCTACCTCTCGCGAACCCCCTAATTGCTATTTATGTACTTGGGTTGCGTAAATATGGCTAAAACTTTCTTAGTACTATGGCCGTAACAACAGTCGCTACATAAGGTACTTTCCTATATTAAGTATTTTCAACACTAAGAGGTAAGCACTCTAAGAGCGTCTCTATTTCGACGAGGACGGTGTCGGCGATCTAGATACCTAACACTATAAACGACTATTCGCTAATCGCGTAACACTTGTTTTTATTGAATATAACGGAGTCACAGTTAACACCTATTTTATTTACGTACGTACGTAACACTCATTCTGCTAACTTATATATTCGCTATTTTATTGGAGACGTCCGACTACGTAGAATATATTTACACTGTATGGGCGTACCTTTACGACGCGCGATTTGTCACAGATCGAGATCAGCCATTTTTCTAAGAACCAAGGACACACAGCATCGTCCGGATGCTTTACGCATGTCACTGTATGTCGTCACTAGCCTGGGCAACGCCGCTTGACTATAAATGATTTTTCCCAAGTTTCTTCCCTGTAATTATAACTTAGACCTCTACTTGTTTAATAAACCATTTTTTGCCGTTTCGTCAATATCGTTCTTGCCCTTCTTGGCGGTGCAAGACTTCCTTGGCCAAGAACGTTGATTTATCCCAATTTAGCAAACTACCAACCTCCGACATCTGGTTACGAAGCCTGCGTCTAATTTCCAGACGCGGAGTGCATGTCTTTAATGCGTTTCACTCAATCGTAACGCCAACAGCTGGAACCGCCACACTAAAGTTTGATTACTAAGGCAGAGGACTATAATCGTCCTCTTTCCTGGAAACGGACTGTATTCATGTGGATTGTCCTACCAGACACTCATGGCACAAACCCGCCGCTCGGCCCAATTCGCTCAATTGTCCGACTAAAGTTGCCCAACTCTCTGTAGCTTTTTTTCCTCCTTCAAACCATCTGCCCATGACATGTACTCAGGTTGAATCCGCCTTACGCGTAACATCTAGCAAGGTAAAGCCATTCGGCCTGTCCCTTTACTAGTGTCGGAGGGATCAAGTGCGTCCCGTCCCAAGACGCGAATTTTAGAAACAAAGACTTGTTCTTCCCTAACACGCCAACTTCAAATTCAACTTAGGGGAGTGACGCTACTCACTAAGCATGTTGAGTTATTATAACTAATAACTATTTTAAGGACATTTGCCAAGTTCTTAAACTCCCACGAACTTTTTGTGAATCCCATTCACAACCTTCATTTTCAACGTTGTAATTTTTTGACGGAGTTTAGATTTCCTGTGGACGACAACCGCGGCACTGCTAGACGAAAGTCTCCTTGCTACGGCGGGAGGACTATGGTCGTCCGCTCCCAAGACGCGCCCAGCAAGAACCAGCTGCTCGGCCAAATTGCGGAGTTGTGCGACGAAGTTAATCCATTCCAATTACAAGTTGAATACTATTTTTTGCAAGGTCCTTTAACTACAATATTAATTTTTGTTCAGCTTTCCAGGTCCCGAATGGTCACTGGGAGCACATATTTTGTCAGACACCGTGCAAGAATCCCGTTCTTGGCGAAGACATGAAATTTATCTTGTCAGCGGGTTTGACTGAATTGTTGCGCAAAGAATTTTTTGACAACGATTTTTCATAGAATAAGAATTTTTTAATCTCACCGCAGCCGACACACCGCCTCCAGTTCGAGGACAATGCTGCTTTGGTATTGGGCGAACTTTGGCTATTTTGGCTAGCAACCCTTACCTAGCCTTCCACAACCCCGGTTGACGGCGTTACGAGCGCTATGGATGCGTAGCCTATCCTGAAACGCGACCGAGAATTTTTTCTCTTGTTTCTTTTTGTTCTTTTTTCATTTCTTCACTCGACATTTACAAGTCGAGGCTGGCTGCACACTTGACCGGTACCCCGGATGATCGACAGCCCACTAGGGATCATGAAGGATTCCCCGGCATTTTACATCACCGAACCAAGCGGCTCAAACCAAATCAAGTCTGAAATTCAAATTGATATATGGACGATATCAATAAAGAAAAGCAGGCTCAAAATGTTTGAAGAAGACACGCGATATCTCGGGTGCGCACAACACTCTTGAAGCTCACTATGAAGATCATTAGGGACACCGCAATCTCCTGCTGAAATCCTAGCTCCTGGTCTCTGAATTTTCTTGCTTCATTTCTGAAGTCTTGAAGGTGGATGACCGCGGTCGACCGGTGCTGCGGACGCCGCCGTCTTAATGCATGTTGAAATTCTTGAAGCTCTCGGCGTTCTCGAAATTCTTGGAGTTCTGTGTGTGAAGTCAGCACGGGCTGGAGCTCCCCGATACTGCTTTTATTGCCTCGTTCTTGCGGATATTTATAGATTTTCTCCATTTCAGAAAGCGACAATCTCACTCCAGATCACGAATCTTGTGAAAAAGGGGCGGGACTTGTTTTGGGAGTCGAGTTTCATTTAAATATCCTGAAGCGATTGAGACTTTTAGTAGACGCAATGCTGTTGTAAAAGCTCAATGAAGGTATATTCTTGAAAGCTTTCGAAGTCTTCATGAAATCTCTATCTTCCAAAAGAATTTATTTGCTTTTGAAAGAATTTCGTTCAAAACTTGCATTTTTTATCAAGGTTATTTCGATATATCATTGAAAGAGCATTGTGAAAGCCAGTTTCACAACACTACTAATAAGAGATATATCATAATCATTCAAAAAGTAAAATATTAAAAAAGATTGAACTATTTTTTTTTTAATTTAGTATCCATTTATTTTGTGTAATTGAAGGGGTGTAAATAACAACTTGCACGAAGTTTTAATATTCATAATTTCAATATATTTTGATTGGAGATAATTTAACGTCTACATATTATTAAAAAAATTAAATAACGCACTACTTTCTGACACATTCAAAAAGGAAGTTGTTAGATTTTCCAATATTCATAATTATTGATTTTGATTGGTTTACGTCACTAACAAATTTTTGACATAGCCCCATAAAAAAAGTCCAGTGGATTAAGATCAGGTGATCTGGGTGGCCACTCTATGGACCCCCGTCTACCTATCCACCGCCGCGGAAAAATTGTATTTAAGTACTCCCTTACATGAACAGCATAATGCGGGGGAGCACCATCCTGTTGAAACCATAAGGTTAAACTTGGTAAATCAGGATCATTATCATCTGGAAATAGAGTGGCAAGAGCTGGAATAAGATCATTTTGAAGGAAATTTAGATGCCCGCCCAAACATTAACCTTTTCATTATACTGGGTGTGATTTTCTATGTACCAATGAGGATTTTCCTGTGCCCAGTATCTGTAGTTTTGTCTATTAACCTGACCATTTAAACAAAACGTAGCTTCATCTGAAAAACAAATTTTTTGGACAAATCTTGCGTTATTATCTGTTAGCTCAATCATTATTTCACAAAATTGGTCTCGCCTATCAGGATCATCGTCAAATAACTCTTGTACAAATACTGGTTTGTATGGATGAAACTTCTCTTTTTGTAAAAATTTAGATACGGTGGTTTGGTGAATATCGTAGTCCTGTCCAAGTTGTGTGCTTGAGCTATGAGAATCTTCCTGTAGTGATAATAATATGTTTATTTTTTTCTCCTCAGATATACCAGGACGACCACTTTTAGCACTATCTTTAATAGTACGGGAAGTTCTCCACTTACTGGCTACCCTAGACACTGTTGATTGGGCAATAGGCGGGCGATTTGGGTATTTTTCGTTAAACATATCACGGACTTCCCTATGACTTCTACTTTTATCTCCACAACCCAACATAATCAAAATTTCAATGCGTTCATCTTCGGCTAGACGCATTTTGATGAAATATCAGCAGAGCAAAATTGAAATTTGATTAACATTCACTGACATTTTTTGACGTCTCAAACGTAAATAAGAAATTGTCACAGTTACAAGATTGTGACTTAAGCTTAGAACGTTGATGTCGAGAAACATACCAATGGTGCATACCAGCATTAAAGTGTTAATATTTCCTAAACGGCTGAAGCTAAGTATAGGGCATGATTAATGAAAAATGTCTAGAATTGAATATAGAATATAGAAATGTAAAAATATACCATATGTTTCATTAAAAAAATTAAAGTTGAAACATGTAGCACTTTTATGATCTACCCTGTACAAATTTTTTTTCAAAAAAAAAATGCATTTCAAAAAAATTAATTTGACGGGTCCGAGCGATTTTTGATTAAATGGGCGGTTTTCTATATAAAAGGGTGATCCGTTTCTTTATCATAACCGTGTATATATATATATATATATATATATATATATATATATATATATATATATATATATATATATATATATATATATATATATATATATATATATATATACAGGGTGTCCGGGAAAATGTGGGAAATCTCCCGGATATGAAAAAAACACGTGAAAAGAGTACTACAAGTTCATATAAACTTTTTTCGTATAGGCCTCCTCTTCGGAGATATGGGCTCCCAAAGAGCTCCAATGAAATCAAGTTTTTTACATATAATTATTGAACCACCAGGTATATTCCAATTTTTTTTTAATATGATGTATACCAGGTTAGACCCTTCAAATTACTATCCAAGAAAGTATTGTGAAGTACTCACAGCTGCAGGGACGGACTAGCTCTGACACTCATGCCCACATTTTTTTACGCCCTGTATGATAAGAACTTTGGACCACGTTTTTTACATACCTTTAACTATTGACTAAAAATTAAGTACTCTTCATTCATGTCGTTAATCCTAACCGTTTTCGAAAAAACGTCATATTATTTACATTATGTATTTGGCGTATTTCGATAACAGATACGTCTAATTCTGTGAATTGCAATTCGACCTAGGTTCGCAAAAAATGTGCGTTTTATTTTATCGGCCCCAAAAACAAAGTATTGTTGTTGCAAACGTTACTGGGTACGAAAGAAATAAATATCCTGCCTTTTAGAACTTGTCAACTTTCACATCGCTGATTTCGTGGTGAAATTAATTGTGAAATAATTCGAAATAACACGTTTATTGAGTATGCAGATATGCATCTGATGTATGGTCTTGCATCTTGCAATGTTTTGGAAGCCAGAAGATTCTCTTCACGGACGAAGCATGAATTTACACAACTCACATGTATGGGCTGATGAAAATCCTCATGCAACTATTGTTTCGCATCGTCAACATCGGTTCCAATCAATTAATGTCTGGGCAGGAATCATTGGCAATTTTTTGATTGGACCATTCGTATTGCCGGTACGACTGAAAGGACAACTTTATTTGGAATTCCTCCAGAACGCTTTTCATGATTTAGTAGAGCACTTACTACTTGAAATCCGCCGAAACGTGTACTACATGCACGAAGGAACACCACCTCATTTCAGCGTTGCTGTGCAGGAGCACCTGAATACCGTCTATCCAAACCGTTGGATAGGTAGGGGAGGACCTATTGCCAGGCCTCCTCGATCTCCCGACCTAACGCCGTTGGATTTTTACCTGTGGGGACACCTCAAAACCTTGGTGTATTCTACTCCCGTCGATAGTAGGGAGGAACTTCTACGGAGAATCACGTTTCATTGTGATCAATTAAGGAACAATGCTGGGTTATTGTGGCGGGTACAGCAGTCCTCAGTTCGTCGTGCCCGCGAGTGTATAAGACTTCATGGGGCCCATGTTGAACCCTCTTACGAAGTTTTTAACTAAGCAGTTAAATTTTAACGTTTTATTGAAACTATGTTGGCGACAGGGAAAAATTCCTCTCTTTCATATTCAACCCGACAGAAGTTAGGGGACTAACAGTGTAAATAAAATGACGTTTTTTTTCGAAAACGGTTAGGATTAACGACATGAATGAAGAGTACTTAATTTTTAGTCAATGGTTAAAGGTATGTAAAAAACGTGGTCCAAAGTTCTTATCATACAGGGCGTAAAAAAAATGGGGTCATGAGTGTCAGAGCTAGTCCGTCCCTGCAGCTGTGAGTACTTCACAATACTTTCTTGGATAGTAATTTGAAGGGTCTAACCTGGTATACATCATATTAAAAAAAAATTGGAATATACCTGGTGGTTCAATAATTATGTGTAAAAAACTTGATTTCATTGGAGCTCTTTGGGAGCCCATATCTCCGAAGAGGAGGCCGATACGAAATAGTATATTTCATTACCAGTCCGGAAAAAAGGATTTTTCTGTGCGCGCTTGACAAATTCTCGTGTGAGGCGCAGCCGAACACGGGAAGTCAAGCAAGCACGGAAAATCCATTTCTGGACGTGTAATGAACGATATTTTTTATTATACTTCTTTGAAAACGATAACATAAAACAAAATATAACATAAAAAAATACATACATACAAAATAAACTTGGAATATTTTTATTTTCACAACTGTTATCGGAATTTAAAAAAAAAACTACTAGAGTAATTAAAAATTAACTATTAATAATGAAAGATGCCACTTTTTCAGGTTGAGAGAACATTTTATTAGAATGAATTTAATTGACAGAAAATTAACAACGCTGACAATATGGTCTTTGGCAGGTATGATGCGTTTTCATTGTAACTTTCAAATCATTTAAAAGGTGATTTAAATTTGTCTATGTCAGATAAGATTGACAAAACGTCAAAAAATATTTCAGAAATTCATCTAAATATTCAAATATTTACGAAATAAAATACAAAATAGGTACATATTAAATATCAGATAGCATATAGACTTTCTTGAGTTTAGTTTATTTTCCTATACCTATATTTCTATTTTAAAGCCAAAAAATAGTCGGTATCTTCATTCAGCACACTGAAAGAACTGGAGACCAGGAAAATTTTTTCCGTGCGCTCTTTCCGTGCGCTAGCCCGAAAAAGCCCATCTTACATTATTACTAAAACAGATGAAAATAAGGTGTTTTCAAAGAAGTATAATAAAAAAAGTTTATATGAACTTGTAGTACTCTTTTTACGTGTTTTTTTCATATCCGGGAGATTTCCCACATTTTCCCAGACACCCTGTATATATATATATATATATATATATATATATATATATATATATATATATATATATATATATATTTATATATATATATATATATATATATATATATATATATATATATATATATATATATATATATATATATATATATATGTATATATGTGTAGGGTATCTAAAATAGGTGATACCACTATTGCTACCTCCGAAATGGTAAAAGATACGAGGTCGATTAAATTAGAGAAAATGTGCCATTTTTAGTCTCTATTCATATTCCGTATATGGAGTTGCCAAATTCTCTATAGTTTCTTATCTACAGGGGATTTTTTAAAAATAGTCAAAAATTTAATTCTAAAATATCTCGAAAACTATTATAGTTAGAAAAAAGTTGTTTTTACAGAAATCACACGATTTTTTACCTTTTGTAAGGTAACGTTATTGTTTTGTTTATACCATTTGTTTTTATTGAGTTACTGATACTAACTTGTTTTTTTCAAACACTGACCTGGATTTTTTGCTTCATTTTTTGAAAGAATACTTCATACCCTTTACAACTATGTATCACTTGATTATGGTTTTCGATGTTTTGATCAGGAATAACATCATCAGGATTTTCCATCAATACGGACCTGGGATTTTCCATGTTAAGGCACAATTTCACAACCTATCACTGTGGTTTAAATTATTCAACTGATTAATTATAAACTATGTTCATGATTACTAACCAGAACCCTTTGGTCATTAAAGTTTGTCAAATTGCACTTAAGCCAATGAGCTATTGACAGCAAAAGTTTAGCAGACTCAGATCAGATATAATTAGCGGCCTTTATTAACAGCACCTAACTAGTGGTTACGTTTACCACATATTGTAAAAGGCACCCTTGATGATACGTCTTCATTATTTACGTTTTTAATATTTTCGTATCCAAAAATAACCTTTCAGTTTAAATAATAATAATAAATAATCCTAGTTTACCTAATGGTTTCATTTGTGCTGCAACTCCTTCTGCTGGTACAGTTGAATTACTATTTACTGGCTTTGAAAACAAACCATATTATCTCAAATTAAAGACCTTTAACTATATTCTAGCATAAAACCATTGTCATATTTACTGGGTTCGGATTTTAAGGAATTCGAATCTAAAACCCGTTTCCTACTTAATTTTTTGACGTTGCGTTGAATTATAAGTATAACATATGGACGGGCGGACGAACAGGTTGATGGACGCGATTGGACTGAGCACGAAGCCAGTAACGCCTCTAAGAATTAATTATTAAGATTTGTTATAATTAAAACTAGCTTATGCTTTTTTCAGGCGTTGGACCAATTTTACAAACTTGGCTCCTGGCTAGTAATCATGATTATAATTACAATTTACCAGTTAAAACAATTTAATCCATAGCTACTGATTCTGACCTAATTGTCGCCATAATAGGTCGTGAAATGGCGCATTAACTTGAAAAATGCCAGGTCCGTACTGGTAGAATAATCGAATATCCTGATGATGATACTATTCTTCACCAAATCGTCGAAGAACATAATCAAGTGATACACAGTTGTAAAGGGTATGAAGTATTCTTTCAACAAATGCAGCAAAAAGTCCAGGTCCGTATTTGAAAAAAACAAGTTAGTATCAGTAACTCAATAAAAACAAATGGTATAAACAAAACAATAAAGTTACCTTAGAGAGGGTAAAAAATCGTGTGACTTTTGTTAAAACAACTTTTTTCTAACTACATATAATAGTTTTCGAGATATTTAATAAATAAGTTTTTGCCTATTTTTAAAAAATTCTCTGTAAATAAGAAAGTATAGAGAATTTGGCAACTCCGGAAACGGAATATACATGTGGAGTAAAAATGGCACATTTTCTCTAATTTAACCGATCTTGTATCTTTTGCCGTTTCGGAGATAGCAATAGTGGTATCACCTATTTTAGACACCCTGTATATATATATATATATATATATATATATATATATATATATATATATATATATATATATATATATATATATATATATATATATATATATATACAGGGTGTTTCATAATTGACTGCTGATCCTTAAGGGTGATAATCCTTGGATGATTTTAAGAAAAATTCTTTATATGAACATAGGTCCGCAACAGCTTTATATCTGAGATACAGGGTGTTGAAATTTAAGAAAAAAATCTGTTTTTCTTCAATATCTCTAAAACCGCTTTGTATTTTTGTTTTAAATTTTGGTAGGTGCAAAGTACGCTTAAAAATACATTTTCTTCAGGATAAAGGTTTTTTTAATTTTCATCAGTGGCGTCCCTGTTAACATGCCCTGCAATATTTTTAATCAAAAAAATGATACGCCACTGTTTTTTTTTTAAATAAATGTTATTTTTATAATTGCCTTCTATCTTCTCATAAAAATGGTCTCTTGACTTTTTTTTATCCGGCGTACGGTTTTCGAAATAAAGTTCATTCATTTGCTTGTCCCTATGTGATTTTATCTAGTAGTCTCAATTTCACAATTTGTGGTAACCTAAGCATCTAGGCTAGATTTTTATATTTTATAGTAACTATTATTTAGTTCTAGTAATTAAAGCCGTTAAAGAGTGGGATTATTTTGTAGGCTAGAAACATCTAGTATGCTAACAACACATTTCGTTGTTTTATAAACGCAAACAGTTAATTTAATTTTGGTATATTTTGTCCAAAATGGTTAAGTTTTTACAAATAAAAAATGTATTTTTATGCGTGCTTATTATTAGAACTAAATAATAGTTAGTTACTATAAAATATAAAAATCTAGCCTAGATGCTTTGGTTACCACAAATTGCGAAATTGAGACTACAAGAAAAAAATCACATAGGGACAAGCAAATGAATGAACTTTATTTCGAAAACCGTACGCCGGATAAAAAAAGTCAAGAGACCATTTTTATGAGAAGATAGAAGGCAATTATAAAAATAACATTTATTTAAAAAAAACAGTGGCGTATCATTTTTTTGATTAAAAATATTGCAGGGCATGTTAACAGGGACGCCACTGATGAAATTTAAAAAAACCTTTATCCTGAAGAAAATGTATTTTTAAGCGTACTTTGCACCTACCAAAATTTAAAACAAAAATACAAAGCGGTTTTAGAGATATTGAAGAAAAACAGATTTTTTTCTTAAATTTCAACACCCTGTATCTCAGAAATAAAGCTGTTGCGGACCTATGTTCATATAAAGAATTTTTCTTAAAATCATCCAAGGATTATCACCCTTAAGGATCAGCATTCAATTATGAAACACCCTGTATATATATATATATATATATATATATATATATATATATATATATATATATATATACAGCGTGTCTTCGGAAGTTCTTCCCATATGGAAAATTTTTTTATTATTGATTTTACGAAAAAAAGTGCCTCTTTATAAAAAGTTCTGCATCGTGAGAAAATAGCATTTACATTCAAAAATTTTATCTAGTACATACAGGGTGGCTCAAAAATGTAAAAGTCCTAATACACGTGAAGCTAAAAAGACAAAATCATTATTTAAAGGTAAACTGCCACTGCAAATGTGCTAGAATTAACTTTTTTATGTTAGTAAATTAGGTTTGGAACATACAGGAGGTCCCAAAAATAAAATTAATATTTTTATCGCCTTTACAAAAAAAGTATATCTTCATAAAAAGTTCTACCTTGTAAAAAAAGAGCATGGTTATTTATAAACTTGATGTAGGAAAATACAGGGTGGCTTAAACAGCTGAAAGTCACAATTTAAATTTAAATTATTTTGCCACCTGTATGTCCTAGGTATATAAAATTTTTGAATAACCATGCTCTTTTTTCACAATGTAGAACTTTTTATGAAGATATACTTTTTTTGTAAAGGCGATAAAAAATTAATTTTATTTTTGGGACCTCCTGTATGTTCCAAACCTAATTTAAAAGTTAATTCTAGCACATTTGCAGTGGCAGTTTACCTTTAAATAACGATTTTATGTCTTTTTAGCTTCACGTGTATTAGGACATTTACATTTTTGAGCCACCCTGTATGTACTAGATAAAATTTTTGAATGTAAATGCTATTTTCTCACGATGCAGAACTTTTTATAAAGAGGCACTTTTTTTCGTAAAATCTGTAATAAAAAAATTTTACATATGGTAAGAACTTCCGAAGACACGCTATATATACAGTGACCGGCAAAAAGTTCGCAACATACGGGAAAAATTTTTATTAGGAGAGTATCGGAAAAACTTTCCCAGGGGATCGGTTCTGCATGTCCGATAACCTAAAAATCGATTTTGACATACGTCACGTGACCACTGGTATAGCGTCAAATTAAAAAAAAAATTGTTAATTTACAAAAAGTGAGGTTAGTTGACGAGATATCAAAAAAAGTTATTTGAAAAAATTGCTTAGAATTAAATTCTAGGTCCTTGTGCAAAATTTTAAGATTTTATTTAAAAAAATTGGAAAACTCAATTTTTTTTAAATATTTTTTTAACGATTTACAAATTTCCAGTTTTTGCCGTTTAGATAGCTTGCCTAATGTAAAGCCCATGTATCTGGATGAAAATAAACGAATGTAGTAGTTTTTTCTACAATTGACAGGACAAAATTAAAAAAATAGGGTTTCGCCGGACGCTAGCTGTTGCAATGATTTGTATCTAGCAGCAGTGTCAAAATTTTAGAGACATTTCAATGAGATTATATTGAGAAAACCTTAATCGTCTTAAATATATCTGAAGTTCGACTTTTTGTAAAGTTAAGGGGATTAAAATAGATAATAAACAAAAAATTACCTGTTTATTTAATCGAAATTTTATAAACGAAAACCAATGTAAGAAAAACTTAAAAGTAGTCAAATTCTGTACTAACAACACAAAAAATCATTGTTTTTCCTTGGGTGCACAAAATTTAAAACTCAGTATGACCACCATTTCTCTCCATACATACTGTTGTTCTCGAGCGCAACTCTCGATTAACATTTCGGAGCATTTTACGATTTATTTGCAATACACAATTTATAATGACATCCTCTAAATTTTGTATATCCCTAAAGGGTCGATGTTTGTACACAGGGTTCTTTAGGTATCCCCACATAAAAAAATCTAACGGAGTCAGATCTACAATTCTACAATTGACAGGACAAAATCGAAAAAATAGGTGTTCGCCGGACGCTCGCTGTTGCAATGGTTTGAATCTAATGAAATGACTGTATCAAGATTTTATTAAGATTTTTCGCACATAAATTTAACAACCAGGTCTATTTAGTTGTACTTAAAACTACCAAAGCAGGCTCTGAAATTAAAACAACCAAATAATCTAGTAGGTTAAAAACAACAGAAAATGTCAAACAAATTATAATTTGTTTGATTTCAACCTATGTCATTGGTTTATGTCTCGCATCTTACTAAGTTTGATATTTTACATAAGTTTATTAATATTTTATTCCTTAAAATGGCACCCACACTACTTCTTCAGGAAAAGATAGAAATTATTTTAATTTCTGGAGATAATTACAAAAGCCATAGAGAAACAGCAGCAATTTTTAATGAGAGGCACCCCGATAAATCCCTCCATTATTCCACAGTATCTCGTCTAGTCAATAAATTTAAAGAAACAGGATCGGTAGAAAATCAGTATAAAGTTTCCCATGAAAAACCGGTAACAGGTGACGAAGGTTCTCTGGATGTGTGTTTGTCGATCACAGAAACACCCCAATTAGCAGTTAGTCAAATATCGGAGATCACTAACATTCACGAAAGATCTGTGCGGAGGATATTAAAAAGAAACAAATTTCATCCGTACAAACCTAAATTTGTACAAGTATTAAAAGATAGGGATTATGACGCCCGCTTCGATTTTTGTGCCTGGTTCCAGGGTATGATTGAGGAAGATTTTAATTTCCCAAAGAACGTTCTTTTCTCGGATGAAGCTACATTTACCTCTAACGGAACCGTCAGTTCACAAAACTGTAGATGGTGGGCCACCGAAAACCCAGACTTTGTAATTCAGAGTAAAGACCAATATAGTTTTAAGGTTAATGTGTGGTGCGGAATTTTCAACCTCAGAATAGTGGGACCTTTTTTCTTTAGAGACAATTTAAATTCAGAACGATATTTAGAATTTCTACAAACTGAGATATCTGACTTTTTAGACAATTTGTCATTAGCCGAAAGAAGAAATTTATACTTTCAACAAGACGGAGCTAGCATTCATTCCACAAATGAGGTGAAGAGATGGCTGGATCAAGAATTTGGAAACCAGTGGATAGGACGGTTTTCTGAAAATCCGTGGCCTGCGAGATCACCAGATCTGACTCCGTTAGATTTCTTTATGTGGGGATACCTAAAGAACTCTGTGTACAAACATCGACCCTTTAGGAATATACAAAATTTAGAGAATGTCATTAGAAATTGTGTATTGCAAATAAATCGTAAAATGCTCCGAAATGATAATCGAGAGTTGCGCTCGAGAACAATAGTATGTATGGAGAGAAATGGTGGTCATACTGAGTTTTAAATTTTGTGCACCCAAGGAAAAACAATGATTTTTTATGTTGTTAGTACAGAATTTGACTACTTTTAAGTTTTTCTTACATTGGTTTTCGTTTATGAAATTTCGATTAAATAAACAGGTACTTTTTTGTTTATTATCTATTTTAATCCCCTTAACTTTACAAAAAGTCGAACTTCAGATATATTTAAGACGATTAAGGTTTTCTCAATGTAATCTCATTGAAATGTCTCTAAAATTTTGACACTGCTGCTAGATACAAATCATTGCAACAGCTAGCGTCTGGCGAAACCCTGTTTTTTTTAATTTTGTCCTGTCAATTGTAGAAAAAACTACTACATTCGTTTATTTTCATCCAGATACATGGGCTTTATATTAGCCAAGCTATCTAAACGAAAAAAACTGGAAATTTGTAAATCGATAAAAAAATATTTAAAAAAAATTGAGTTTTCCAATTTTTTTAAATAAAATCTTAAAATTTTGCACAAGTACCTAGAATGTAATTCTAAGCAATTTTTTCAAATAACTTTTTTTGATATCTCGTCAACTAACCTCACTTTTTGTAAATTAACAAATTTTTTTTTAATTTGACGCTATACCAGTGGTCACGTGACGTATGTCAAAATTGATTTTTAGGTTATCGGACATGCAGAACCGATCCCCCGGAAAAGTTTTTCCAATACTCTCCTAATAAAAATTTTTCCCATATGTTGCGAACTTTTTGCCGGTCACTGTATATATATATATATATATATATATATATATATATATATATATATATATATATATATATATATATATATATATATATATATATATATATATATAGTATATATACACGGTGATTGCTGGCATTATTTTAAGGCGAAAAGTTCATATAAACAATGGTCCTTGGCGGCTTCGTTACGGAGATACAGAGTGTTGAAAAATTAGATGCCGCCATCTTGTCTGTGGGTGGACATTTCCAACAATTTATTTAAGGCAATTTTATAACTGTTACTTATTTAAATAAATAGTTGTTATTTTAATAATGTCTGAATGTTCGATCAATTCAAAATAAATGTTTTTGATCAATTTATAATAATTTTTTTAGTACATTTGTATAGCCGAATAAAATAATGATTTACCTTTAAACCGTTCCCCGTATGAAAAAAACGCAAGAGACTTTTTTGTTGCAAATAAAGCAAGGACTCATAAAATGACACTCACAATAGTTAAAATAAAATAAGTCAGTGGCGTAGCAGTTTTCACAAAAAGTGTTATATGAGTTTCGTGCCGACGCCACTGGATAAATTAAAGTACGCGATATACTTTTAAAATGAGTGTCCTTAGGTGCTTATCTCATCCACCGAATTTCATAACACAAGCTCAAAACGTTTAGAAGCTACTTAAAAATTCTTATTTTTTTTTAATTTTTCAACACCCTGTATCTCCGTAACGAAGCCGCCAAGGACCATTGTTTATATGAACTTTTCACCTTAAAATAATGCCAGCAATCACCTCCTGAAGTTTGTCAAAGTACTTTTGAATCGCCCTGTATATATACCTATATATATATATATTAGGGTGCTTTTTTTTTCGACTATTTTTGTTTTTTCGGTCCCATCGTGAAATTTTGTTGGATATACCAAAAACAAAATTGCCTGAACGTTTGAGCCCTTAATATTAATATTAAGTCCCAGACCAAGGCGTGTAAAGATTTCCCATTGAAAATACACGAAAACTCTGATTTTTTATCTTTAAATTTCTATAGCTCAGCGGCATTTTATGGCATCGCTTTGACCATAGACAAGTATTTCTCAGAATTGAACGCTCTACAAAAATGCCCATTGCGGCAAAGTCGTAACTCACACCGGCGAGGTAGTACGGGCCACTAAACCTGATTTTTCGCATTTATCTCGCAAACTAAAAGCGATACAGAAAAAAATGTATAAAACAAACTTGTAGGAAATTCAATTTTCTACAAAAAAGGTCCTTAGTACTGAGTCGCTAACATCAATATTTCTGGAGATAACTATCTATAAAGTTTTTGTAATTTCAAATTTTTATCGAAAATCACGTTAAAGTATAAAAATATCGTTCGTTCATTATCCATCACTCGACCATCATTTATCCATCAAGCGACTCAGTACTAAGGACCTTTTTTGTAGAAAATTGAATTTCCTACAAGTTTGTTTTATACATTTTTTTCTGTATCTCTTGTCGTTTGCGAGATAAATGCGAAAAATCAGGTTTAGTGGCCCGTACTACTTCGCCGGTGTGAGTTACGACTTTGCCGCAATGGGCATTTTTGTAGAGCGTTCAATTCTGAGAAATACTTGTCTATGGTCAAAGCAATGCCATGAAATGCCGCTGAGCTATAGAAATTTAAAGATAAAAAATCAGAGTTTTCGTGTATTTTCAATGGGAAATCTTTACACGCCTTGGTCTAGGACGTAATATGAATATTAAGGGCTCAAACGTTCAGGCAATTTTGTTTTTGGTATTTCCAACAAAATTTCACGAAAAAAAAAATAGTCGAAAAAAAAAGCACCCTAATATATATATATATATATATATATATATATATATATATATATATATATATATATATATATATATATGTATATACAGGGTAGTGCAACCAAGATGGGGTGGACGATTGTGAGTAAACGGTGAGGAATTTCGAAAATTTTTTTTTGGATATTATCGATAGTCGGGCACGCTATGTTTTAAAATTATAGCCACAAGGTCCGAAAAACTCGTGGCGAACCAAACTTGTATTTTTCAAATGGGACACCCGGTATATAATTATTCCAATTGATTCTCCTGTTCGTTACGATCATTTTGATATAGGGTTTATTGGGTCTAAAACTTATAGTAAGGGAATGGGACGCGGTTAAAGTTGAAAAAATGCTCACAGTTCGGCCATTTTTAAAAAAAATTTGAAACAGGTATGGAAAAATCAAATATTCCATAAAACGTTACATATCCTTGAATACATTAACCACTTGCAATTTGTTTAAAATTATTCACTTATACAGGGTGATCAAGTTTTGCAAATACGCCCTGGACTCATTTTTTTTAAATGGAACACTCTGTATATTTTATTTTCATGTTAAAGATAACATTACTAGCTTTCAAAAAATACCATACATGATGCCTTTCTGACCAACAGTTTTTTAGTAAACTAGCCGTGAAAGCAAAGTTTCTTCATTCTAATACGATTATACTGAATTTACGTTGTTTATTATTGAAATGAAACAAAAGATTGACGAACTTGTCAAAGCTACTGCCGCATAATCCATTATTTACAAGTTAAGGGTAGGTGGCCCAATAATTATAAGGTAAGAAATCTGAGACCCAAAACTTTTACATGTTTATTAGAGATATTTCAAAAAACAGAAAATATTGTTTTTAGGAAATGTAAAGTAATTAATAAACTAGGTATAAACAAAGATAATCAGTTATCAGTATTATTAATAGTGTAAGAAAATTAATTAAGCAAAAACAGAACATCTTTTAAAATTATTTAGGTATGTACTTACTTGTTTATATTAAATTAGTTTTACAAGTAAGTACATACCTAAATAATTTTAAAAGATGTTCTGTTTTTGCTTAATTAATTTTCTTACACTATTAATCATACTGATAACTGATTATTAATTGGTTATTAATTGTTATTAATATTTTCTGTTTTTTGAAATATCTCTAATAAACATGTAAAAGTTTCGGGTCTCAGATTTCTTACCTCATAATTATTGGGCCACTTACCCTTAACTTGTAAATAATGGATTATGCGGCAGTAGCTTTGACAAGTTCGTCAATCTTTTGTTTCATTTCAATAATAAACAACGTAAATTCAGTATAATCATACTGATAACTGATTATTAACTGGTTATTAATTGTTATTAATATTTTCTGTTTTTTGAAATATCTCTAATAAACATGTAAAAGTTTCGGGTCTCAGATTTCTTACCTCATAATTATTGGGCCACTTACCCTTAACTTGTAAATAATGGATTATGCGGCAGTAGCTTTGACAAGTTCGTCAATCTTTTGTTTCATTTCAATAATAAACAACGTAAATTCAGTATAATCGTATTAGAATGAAGAAACTTTGCTTTCACGGATAGTTTACTAAAAAACTGTTGGTCAGAAAGGCAATCGTGTATGGTATTTTTTGAAAGCTAGTAATGTTATCTTTAACATGAAAATAAAATATACAGGGTGTTCCATTTAAAAAAAATGAGTCCAGGGCGTATTTGCAAAACTTGACCACCCTGTATAACAGTGAATAATTTTAAACAAATTGCAAGTGGTTAATGTATTCAAGGATATGTAACGTTTTATGGAATATTTGATTTTTCCATGCCTGTTTCAAATTTTTTTTTAAAATGGCCGAAGTGTGAGCATTTTTTCAACTTTAACCGCGTCTCATTCCCTTACTATAAGTTTTAGACCCAATAAACCCATGTATCAAAATGATCGTCACGAATAGGAGAATCAATTGGAATAATTATATACCGGGTGCCCCATTTAAAAAAATACAAGTTTGGTCCGCCACGACTTTTTCGGACCACCCTGTAGTATGGCTATAATTTTAAAACATAGCGTGTCTGACTATCGATAATATCAAAAAAAAAAGTTTTCGAAATTCCTCACCGTTTACTCACAATCGTCCACCCCATCTTGGTTGCACCACCCTGTATATATATATATATATATATATATATATATATATATATATATATATATATATATATATGTGTGTGTGTGTGTGTGTGTGTGTGTGTGTGTGTGTGTGTGTGTGTGTGATGGTGTGTGTGTGTGTGTGTGGGTGTGTGTGTGTGTGTGTATTAAAAAGAAAAATAATGGCTATTCGGACTGAAAGACAGTAAATTATGTTTTTGCATCAAAGTACGGGGAGTCCAAGCTCTAATGGACAACCCTGGGCTGGCAGACAGTAAGCTTTTACCCTGGTTCGGGATCATCAGCCTGACGTAGCCTTTAGGCAGCTTTCCCAATAGCAACTTCGCCTATTCAAGTATATCGTTTTGAAAAACGACGGTAGAGAGAGCGCCATCTATAGGAAACCGCTTCAATTCAAGAACAGATCTCACTCGAGTAAAGCTGCTACCGATATATAAGTAGCTAGTAAAAACAATGCGGGAACATGACACCCGGTATCGGAATGGATTTTTGAGCATCATTCCAGATCTCCACAGTTTTGTGATTTACACTAGGGATCGCACACACAATCCCACCGGGAAGCCGTGCAACCCCGCCTACAAAAGCCAAGCACGATTGAAAATATAAAAAGGTTTCAACATCCGTCGTAGTAATAAACTAAAAACAAAATTATGGCTATTCGGACTGAAAGACAGTAAGTTATGTTTTGCATCAAAGTACGGCAGTCCAAGATCTAATGGAAAACCCCGGGTTGGCAGACAGTAAGCTTTCATCCTTGTTGGGGATCATCAGACTGACGTAGCCTTTAGGCAGCTTCCCCAATAGCAACTTCGACTATTCAAGTATATCGTTTTGAAAAACGACGGTACAGAACGCACGAGAGCGCCATCTATAGGAAACCACTTCAATGCAAGAACAGATCTCACTCGAGTAAAGCTGCTACCGATATATAGGTAGCTAGTGTGTTCTGTATGCAACCCAAGCAAACACGTCACAAGACGAGAGGTCATCGACCCGTATGTATGTTTTTTATGTGTGTTCGCGCATAATTCTTAAACGATTCACCGATTTTAATGAATTTTTTTTGTTCTGTAGATGAGTTCTCCCGGATGGTCTCATTTTAAGGATTTTTTTGCCAAAGTTAGCGGAAACCTAAAAAAAATATGAGAAACTAAAAAAAACTCGTGAAGATCGACAATTTTTGCTTGTGTACTTCGGAATGGCATGACCCGGTGGTTCTGTTGATATTTAATTCTAAAAAAAATATAAAGAGGAGAGGGGATAAAACCGGAGCGGCTGAGGATTTTTCCGAAAATGTTGACTAAGATGTCATTTTTGGGGTTATTGAGGTCAGAAAATTTAATTTTATCCAACAGATGTCAAGAAAACACTCGGAGGGGGGGGGGGGGGGGGGATAAAAAGGGGCGCCTAGGAATTTCTGCAAAAATGGCATTTTTGGGGCTATTGAGGTCAGGATATCAAAATAATATTTATTATTGTAAAAAATAGTGACGTTTAACAAACGTCTTTAACCACACAGACGAAAACTTTTAGGGAGATGATGCAAAAAGAAATTGCAGACTCGCTAGCCCATAACCGATAAAATTTAGAGTGCTATTTTAATCAGAGTTTTCATCTCATTGCCTAAATAAATTTATAAGCCTACTAAAGATGAGGGAGACTTTGATAATTTTTTTGATTTTTAGGTTTCTATAAATCGTAATAGAAACACCACTTTCAATTTTATCTTTTATGGATTAGCGTGTCTGCAATTTCTTTTGACGAAATACCGTCGAAGCTTTTAAGTTTTGTGTTTAATTCGTTATTGGAACTTTTGTTAGTGTTTGCTTAGGTTGGGTAGCCAAATTAATTGTTAAAAACGTTACAATTTATGTTTTAAATTTTAAAATTAGGTGCTAGGTAGACATAGGTAACACGTTTTTAAGGGGTTATATACAGTTGGAATTTTCAAAAAATCGATTTTTTTAATGTCATTTTCGTAATGTACTTATATTCAAGTACACACAGAAAATTTCAAAGCAATCCGGCGATTATTTTCGAAGTTACACGCATATGTGTAAAGACGTGTCAGAGCGATTGTACGCTAGGTAAAGTGCTTTTGAAACTTTAAACGCTATGTAAAGTGCTTTTGAAACTTTAAACGCGTTTTTCTCAAAACTGTGTTTTTAAAGTCGGTGACGAAGATTTCTCGGAAACGGCTGAAGCGATCAGTCTCAAATTTTAACACAAGCTTCTTCAGTATTTTTTACTAATTAATCTAAGGTTTTTTCTCACCGATAAATATATATTTTGTTATAAACAATTTAAGGCCAAAATTTTGGTCAAAAAATTTTATTTTGCTTATTCCTTCGATTAATTAGAAGATTATACATTACTTTAACGAAATCCGTTTGGTTTTTTCATATTAGATGATCCAGTCCAGAGATATCGTTGTCACCGCAAGATGCCTTTTTTGAGAGGAACTCCTGGAGATCAGCTATAGCAGCTTTCAAAATTATTATTTTTACAAATACAAAAATCTTAAAATACCGTTAAAAGTTACCATAATATGTGTACAAATTTTTACATTAATAAATTTAAAAGTCTTCTCACGAAAAATTCTTGAAATTCCTGACTGTATATAACCCCTTAAGATACGTTTTAAACGAACATGGTTGATTGAAAATGCAATAACAATATAATGACTGGAATCGTCAGAATTTTCAGAAGTAGAATTGTTTTCAGGTTGGATCACTATTGTCTTGTTTGTTGTATCTGTTTTTATAACATGAGCTACGCAATTTTTCCATACATCGCTACTCATTTCGCTAATTTCCTGCCGAATATTATCAAGGACAACTGTGCTAAAGTTGGTGATTGATTATATTTTCGTAAACGTTTTTTTATGGTACCCCAAACCATTTCGATAGGATTAAAGATACAATAATATGAGGGTAATTGCAAAGGGATATGACCGCGTCTAGTGCAGAGAGTATCAATCACGTGTTCATTTTTAAAGTTCCGACTTTTGATGATTTTAATTAATTCCTTTTTTACTGGAATCCTTTCAGGAATATTCATATTTTTATTTCTCATAAATTTTAGAATATCTTCTTTTTTAGTGTTAATGTTAGATATTTTATTTAATATTCGCGAATGATACGACGCATTGTCCATAACAATTACCGAATTTGGCGGAATGTTTGGTAAAAGCTGTTCGGTAAACCATGTTTCAAACAAATCTGCAGTCATATCTTCATGATAAAGGAAGATTGAGTGATATTTTTTGCCGACAAGAGCGACGCATTAAGTACAAAGCCCTCTTTCCTTCCGACATGTTGATAACGCGTTTTCCTCTCGAACGCGGTGTATTTAAAGTACAATTTTTTGTACTGTCTACCCAACCATACTTAACATCATGCGTATCAAAGCAAGTTTCGTATAAATAAATTAAACTTTTATCTATTCACGGTACTCGTTTATTTTACGCAAATACTCCTATCGTAGTTCAACAGTACGCCGAGATTCCATTATAACCATTCGATTATCTAATTTTTTTATGTTTAAAGCCACAACTCAACAGACAGTGTTTCTAAAGATTGGTAATTATAATCAGGGTAACCTCGCAATTTATCACGAACCAGTTCTAAAGTTGGCACTATATTATCATTGTAAAAATTGTAAATAGTTCGCCGAATAAAATCCTTAGCAGCATTGTCAACCGTCTTGAATTGTTGTTTATTCGTTTTCGCTTTGTAGAATAATCGGTTACAGTCCCCAATTTAATTACGTTATAAATTCTCGTAAACCCATACAAGTTTTGTTAATTCGTTAATTCTTGTAACAAGCGCGATATCAGTTTTTTCTGGATTTTCTTTTTTTAAATATGCGTACATATTTAAAATAATGCGTTGACATTGAACATGTAAATCTTTGTTTCTCAATTCCGGACTTGTTTCGCTTTCGATGGCCGACTTCACCGGGCACTCTGGCACCGATTCCTTATATTCCTGCGATAATTCACCTTGATCTGCTGTTTCAAATGGTCGCCAAAACGCCATGATAATAATAAAATATACCAAGTAAGAACTTACCTGTCCAAAACCACAGTTATAAAACAAAATTAAATACGTAAATTAGAGCAAATCGTTTAAACCACGCAATACACTGTCCTATTCGCTTAAGAAACTATTAATAACTAATGTCACAGTGATGGCTCAATCATCTGAATCGTCATTCTTTTAGCAGGTGGATAGAAATATTTTCATTGACTCAAAATATTCCGCTGTTTTGTCTAGAACATGTAAATTTGCAGTTGTCTATGTCTTTGCATTCTTTTCCAGATAGCATGGCTCGACCGAGCCGGCTGTCTCCAGGGCGTTGCCAGTGCTACAAAATTTTCATAAGTATAGAAGAAACATAAGGGTTTGTTAATTAGTTTTTTTAACAACAGTGAAAACCCTTTTTTATTTTGATTTCAATTATTTTTTAATAAATAATTCTTAAGAACTAAAAAGTTATTATAATATTAAAGAATGGCTTTTTCTTTTTCTTTGACACTCAGAACTTCTTGGTTCAAAATACATTTGCACACTAGCTTTCAAAGAGAGTTACTTACTAACAATTGAATACTGATATAAAAAGAACATTTTTAATAAAAAAAAATTTAAGAATTTTTAAAAAAGATCTGACAACCCTGGTTATAAGATCGGTCTCTTTGAAGCCCGTTAAAAGATTTTTTATGTCATCAGACTGACTTTGGATAAATTATAATAATAAACATTATTTCTTACTTGTTATATAGAAAATAATATTGATAGAATTGGCAACTTATTCGGTATCATGTGTTTCTTGCCAGTGGCGGGCACCGCTAGTTAGAGCAAGTTTAAGGGGCGATTACCAGCTTAATATTGCGAAGCGCCATTTATGATGGTGCTTACCTAAAACAAGTAAAAAATAAGTACCATTATTTTTCAAAATATGACAAAATGTCATTAGGAGAAGTTGTTTAGAATTAAGAATGATGAAAATCATGGCCTCTTACCTAAAAAAAAAATTTTAAATGTTGTTTTGAGGATTAGGAAACCTTAAATTTTGATAAAATTGAATAGAATAGGTGTACTGTTGGAAAACAAATGTAAATATGTGTAGATTTATAGGTTTTTTTTATGTTCAAAAATGATTTTTGTTGTTGCAAGGGCAACTGTTTAAATCTACAAAAACAAAAATATTTATTTTCGTTGGTTAAGATAGTAGTTTTGAAAAATACAAATATTTGTCTTTCCCCACTTTATTAAAATTGTCCTTGCAACAAGAAAAGTCATTTTTGAATAACAAAAAGAAAATTATTAAAGAAAAGTACAAATATTATTGTTTGTTTTTCTAACGTTTCTATTCAATTTGACAAAACTTAAAGAATCCCTAAATAGGTTGTGAATAATAATTATAATAATACGGGATGACTCAAAAAATATAACAGACTTTTTTTTTGGATAGGAGGCCGTAATTTCATATTTTAACACATCTATTAATTCTAAACAATTTTTCTTTATAACATTTTTTTATATTATTAAAAATAAGGGTACTTTACTCTTGAGCGATTTTAAAATTTTTGTTTCTCCTCTGTATGCTCGGGTTGTTTTTAGGTATGCACCAACTATTGTATAACTTGCACTTTGATGGTGTCATTGATAAAACAATGTATATTCAAGCTATTTTAATATTAATATTATCATTTTTATACAGATTAACTAGTATGCATTAGTTCTAAGTACACGTTACTTTAATTGATTCAAATAGCAAATCATCTTAATATAAATTAGTAATCAGGGCGTTTTACCGTATTTAATTAATCGGATCTAACCGGAGAAATTCAGGAATATATGCAAATAAATCACCATAAAGTTTATTATGGTATACTGACGGATATTAATTAAAAATGGTTGTACTAAATTTAAATCTGTTAGTAATTTTTTCGATTTTGCTCCTAAACATCATAAATTATAAATATTAAATTCTTAGTTGCATTTCCAGTTGCACAACAATTTAATCAATAATTAAGCTAATTGGACATTTGTAATGTGAAAGCAGCCATGTTAATGTCATTAGTAAAGGTAACGTCAATTAAATGTATCACTTTATTACAAGTTTTTAGCAACAGACTGTAAAAGTATTGCAAAATTTTAATATTACATATTTAATGATAGTATATAATTAAATTAAAATATTTTATCATGTGATCATCAATATAAGTAAAATTTATATTTTACAGGATGCAAAGTAATTCTTGTCAAATACTTTGGAAGGAGATTCTTCGCATCAGAATGGGATAAGAAAATGTTATTTCAATAAGGCTTTTCATATCGGTCATTTTGAGATACAGGATGTTAAAAAAATATCTTATTTTATTCATTTTTAAAATCATTTTGAAGCGATTTAAAATAGTTAATTAAAATTGTGTTGGTATTATTGTGCAGCAATATAAGTAAATAAGGTGTTTTTTGTTTATAAACTTTAACCAGTTGCGAAGTTACGGAAATCCTCATTGTTTATTTGGAAGAAGTTTTTGACACTACTGGAATTTTTAGTAATTTGTTGACATTTTTAGAATTTACAATTAGACTGCAATCTTACAGATGTTCTCAAAACGCAGATATTTGTCATTCTGTTATTTTATTTCATTTTTTGCGTAATTTTTGTTGATTAATAGTTTATTATTGTTTTAATAATTGTGGGACTTTATTTCATGGTAGGGGAATTCTTCCTCGAAGGAGGTGGTACCACCCCACACATCCTCTTAAAGGGCTGGTGAAATCCCTACGGATGTTTCCAGCGGTGGATGTGTGAGTCTGACTTCCCCAGTACACCCACGGTACATAGTACTTAGGCTTCGGTCTGCGTGGGCTGTCAGAAGATTAAAAAAATCAGTATGCTTCAAGTGATATCGGTGCTAGACGTCTCTTTTAATTTTTGCTCTAGTGTCGTAAGTAACTTTAATAAAATAATTTAATCTTTTTTATAACTCCCTGTATATCGAAGAATTTGCAGACCCCTATTTAATTTTTTTAAATTTTATGTAATTACTACTCCTGAATTATGCGACAAGAATTAATTCACACCCTGTATAAAATTCTTTAAACACATTGTGCTGTCGGAAATAATAAACTTTTTAACCGTATGTATGTATTTATGTACTGTCACTATGTCCCCCTTTAGTCACAGCACAACAAGGAAACACCGACTCCAAGTTCCAGCATGTCCGTAAAGCCGCCCTTAGCAGCGCCACCTGTGGTTAGCAGCTTAACTTCTCCAGGACCGACTTCGGTGACACAGGCGCAACCCACTTCTGCGTTGACTTCCGAGGTGTGCAACCCACAGAGAACGCCTGCCCTGTCACTAACCCGTACTTCCACTTGCTCGGTGTCTATCTCTTCCCACTGCCTTACCTCCTCTCCTCCCCGCTCTCCACCTACACATCAGCAATTCACTGTGCATGGCCATTTTACTGGTCCAGGGGACCGAGTTGGCCCAGCTCCAAACGTCACCGTTAATCCAAATTACCAACCCAACCCGATTGCTGATCACGCACCGTTAATTTCCCGATCTCTTTCTGTAACCCAGCAAAGTAGTTCGCCGTCGGCATCGGATCAACAGATCCGAGTGCTGACGCCCTCAGAAATTATGCGCACACTTCCTTCTCTCTGCCAGGAGAGCTATGAACCCCAACAGCCGGTGAGAATCATATTTGGTGTGATTTTTTTTTCGCGAAATTAAAGTTCAGTTTGTATATGCGATGGGCACTTCTAACTTAAATCACAATTATTAGTAGTTATGTTTGGTGTAGACATTAGGGTAAACGATATAAGTTTAAGTTGCCCTTGTCCTGGTTATTAAAATCATATTTAAAAAAATATCTTTAGTATTAAAAAAATAAAACATAGGACACACCTGTTAAGACCTTGGTTTTAATGAAAGGCGAAGGAAATTCGTATTTGCCTTTTAACACTTCTGTAGATAAGAAAAGTAATTTGAAGTTGCAAAAGCAACAACTCGTTAACAGTGTTTTCTTGGGAGCAAATATTCATTTTCGGGTTTTTAAGTCTGCTAGGTTAATAAAAATTAAAAATCGTTAGACAGACGCTCTCAACTTTTTTAAGGGTATTACATTTTTATCGAGTTTATCTTCTGGCACCAATCAAGAATACACTTTTTTATTTAATGTGATAAAATAAACTGGGTTATTTTTGTTTATAGTCCGTATTCTATGGGCTGTAGACAACTTAAGAGTTTCTTCCGTTTTGTTATTTTTTACTAAAGTTTATTTTACTTCTAAGAGAAGGTCAGGAATCAGGCTTATTATTTGGCCATCTAGTATCTGAAAGCGTCTTATTGCTTCGCGCCATCGTTCTTCGCTAAAATGTGAAATCTTTTAAGCGTGACGTACAATGACAGCTATCTAGTGCACTAGATAGCCGTCGGACTAAATTACTCATTATTGTTTTAAAATTAAAAAAAAATAGTCAAATATGGCCGAATTTGTCGTCAAAGTGTCTTGCGTACAAATAATTCAAGAGTTGACATTTTATTTGTCATTTTTACCATCACATTTCGCTGATAACTATTCTGGAGTTCTTCCGAGACCGCGAGATGTAAAACAATTTAAAAACGAAGTCATGACTTATTCGCTAAAATCAGACCGCTGTAAACAGCCAAGATGCTAGATGGCCAAAAAATGACCCAGACTTGTATTTATATTTTCGTTTGTGCAGGACGGAGATAAATTAAATTACTATATTGTGAAATTTTTGCATTTAGTGTAATTTACGTTGGAAAATAAAATAATGCTTGACGCACACTTTATTATGTTCGCATCGAATTTTCGATATTTTACCACATAGTCCATTTTTGTCCATCAGTCATGCACTAATTTTAAAGCCTATAAAAGAAATACCACCTCCCCCCCCCCCCCCCCGTCTTTCTTATACGCGTCGCTGCCGACTGGTTCTCATTCGTCTTCGGTGCATCAGCCGTGCTGCTGTTTGCGTTTGATTCGACACGTGAGTATTAACCTAAATTTATTCGGGCCCGATTTATTCGAAAGGGCACAGCAATTTAAATGTGTCGTACAACTAGGTATTCACCTACACTCTATAGCGGTGACGTCGCAATTTAACCGCCTATAGAGCTCGGCACCAGGAGGGGGGGGGCACCAGCGGTAAATAAAACGTACTCTTCTATACACTTAACCATTGAGCGCCCGACGCATGTCAGGAGTACTATCCATCCCAACAGAAAAGACGTTAAAGGTAAGTAACATCCCTTCTGCAGGAAGGTTATGTAATTTTTATAATCAGTGGCAATAAATAACTCTGGACACTGTGATTTAGTCCAGGAAAACCTTTCCTGTCTAATTTTAATGTAAATTTAAGTTTTTCCAGAGCTGAAAATAATCAAGCTATTCAAAATTTATTATCCTGTAGGACAATGTTAAGTATAATTTTTTAACCAATTAGTTTCTTCTCAGTTTTTTTTCTTAGCTGGCAATGCTAACGGGAAGAAAAGATTTATTTTAAATATTTTCTTCAAAATGGAAGATTACCTTAAGGTTAGTGACCAAAAATTATCAGGTGGCAACAACCGACCTTAAGAACGCTTATTTTGTATTAGCTTATTGGCCCGAATTAAAGAGAATATTTAAGATTAGGGTATAAAAATTAATGTACTAATTTACATGTCTTCCGTTGGGACTAGCGATAGCTCCATATATTTTCACAAAGTTATTGAAACCTGTGGTGACTAAAATGTAATCATTACTTATAACTCAGTTACCTAGACGAAGACGACTTTTTATTAATCGATCGATCGATCTTTTAATGGCTGTTTAAAGATATTTATATTGTATTAAATATATTACAATCTCTTGGCTTCATATTAACAGAGAAATAGGCGTTTTAACTTCCAGTACAGGTTGTAAATTTCTAGTGTTTGGTTTAATACAACTAAACCAAAGTTATCAATTAAACGTCGACTCGAAAAACAATTAGAAAACATGCTTTAGTACTTAAAAATAAAACGAGTTGTAAAATGTTTCAGCGAAATTTATTAGAATGCCCGATTAGCAAACTCGAGCTGCCCAGCCATAAAATACGGATTGTTGTATACTAATGTTTTTGAACGCGAAATATATCTAACTCCTCAGAGATGTAACAACAATTTCGAGGCTCAAATGAAACTTCCTAAATACTTAGGATCAAATCTCTGCTAGGAGCAAAACATTTTAAGGTCATACCACGATATTATAAAAAGCACGTTTAAACTTGAAATATTTACTAACAGTAGCCTATCAGGCTGGAGGCGTGCTGTGATAAGGAAAAAACATACTGTTTGCCATACAAATTTTTTAGAGTTGCTAGCAATTTTTTATGATCTCAAGGTATTGCTACCAATGAGGAAAACTGCTGTATTTTAACAAGATGCGAGAACACTACGATCAAACCCAACCCAACCTGAAACGGGCTGAAAGCGCTTTAAGTGACCAACTTGAGCGTTTCCTAGCTGATAACAATATAATTCCTGAGGAGCAATCAGGTTTTCGGCAAAACTACAGTACGACAGTACAGTACAGTACTTCAGTACATTACACTTCTTGCTATAATGGATGATTTAATAACTACTCAGGACACAGGCAGTGCCACAGCCCTTGCATTGCTAGACATGAGTAAAGTTTTCGATAGTGTCAATTTCAACATTCTACTGGGAAAGTTGAAGAGATGTAACTTTAACAATCAGTTAATAAAATGGTTTACAAAGTACCTTAATGGTAGAATGCAAATAACTAAGCTTGATTCAAACACGGTCTCTGGCCCAGTGGAGCTCCATACAGGAGTCCCACAAGGGCCAATTTTGGGGCCTGTGATATTTGATATCTATACGGCAGCTTTAAACAATATTCCGAAATATTCTAAAATATATTTATATGCAGATGATATTCAACTCCTTAAACCTCTCTCACTAGAGGACCTTGACCTTAGAGTGTAACAGTTTAATCAAGAGCTTGATGATATTGTGAACTGGGCTTGTAACAACTGCTTAATTCTTAATCCTAGCAAGAGTAAACTGATGATTATTGGTTCACAGTATCGTACAGAACAAGTAAGACAATGAAATCCCAATTTTAGATTGGGTCAGAAAAATATAACAGTGGAGAATGGGGTAAAAATCTTGGAGTTTTATTTGACTCCCACCTTCAATTTACAAGTGTTGTTACCAAGGTGTGTCAGGGTGAATTTTTGAGGCTTAGACACTTGTGTCAATTTAATAAAGTCCTTCCAACTAGGATTTAGAAAATGTTGGTTTTAGCCTTAGTGTTGTCCATACTAAATTATGGAGATTGTGTATATGGCCCATGGCTTTCTGCTGAGGACAAGAGGCGTATCCAGGTCATACATAATCAATGTGTTTCTTTTTATCTGTGGAGTGCCTACTAGGAATCACATAAGGCCCTATTTGCGATCTCTGGATATGCTCAGAATTAATGAGAGGAGATTTGTGCACTATGCCTGTATCATTAGAAATATCATTGATAAAGACAAACCTAAATACCTAAGTGACAGAATAACTTGTAGAAGAGATACTCATGATAGGAACCTGCGAAACATGAATATTACTAACATCCCACGTCATAGTACTGTCACTTATGAAAAATGCATCTCTTATCTTTCCTCTTATATTTATAATCACTTCTTTGAGGATCTAACACAATACAGTAGTAACGTACTAACGAAAAAGTTAAAATCATGAATCCTTACTGGCGAAATTATTTCTGAATGAAACAAAACTTTGTATTAAGTGCAAAAATTATGATTATATTATTATTATAATATTATTAAGTGAAATAATTTGTGACTTACACAGGTTCTGATAGGGGTATGAATTGTAAGTTAACCTATATTACCACGATCCGGTATGTCCTTGTACTGTTAAGATGGGAAAGTTTCAACCTGTTACAATCAATCATTATATATTTTTCTTTTGTAAATGCTATATGATATAATATAGGGTATAGTTAAGTTCTCGAACAATATCAGTTGCTGTACTATATCCTTTTGCTTGCAATAAATGTATTATTATTATCATTATTTATCTCGGAAATAAAATATTGTTTGGAGTAAATTTTATAATACAACGTATATGATTATTGAGTCATAACTGAAGTGTAAATAGCATTTTTGTTTTTATTATACTAATTATTTGTCACTTTCAGTTAGAAAAAAGACGTTGATCCGCGTAAATAGTATTAAAGCGTATACTTTATATTATGTTATTCTTACAATAGCAGTTTTCGTATTTGCAATCTTGAAGCTATTTAAAGAATACCTTATAATGTCCTTAGGATTTAAACTAGTTCATTAATAATTTAACACAGTTCAATACTTGAGGAATTAGTATACTCTTTCTGTAAAGGACAAGGGAACTTAATGCTTATTCTCTGGGCATAAAGCACATTTAACATTTTTATAACTTTAAACATCGATAAAATTTACCATATAATTCCTTAATTGTCATTAATGATATTTCAAATTCTCACTTACTGACGGAAAAAAGCGATCTAAATTATAGTCTTTACAGGCTAGTGTTCTAATTACTAATTTATTACTTGCATTTATTATTCTAGACGAGAGAATCGTGTTTTTGGATTTCTTTAGGCTTTAATACTTTATTAAGGTGAAAAATATTTAAAGGTTCTTCAATCGTAAGTGCAACCCAGAATTAGTTATTCATCCTCATAAATCCTAGATAAAAAATTTTGGGGTCAAAAGAGAAAGTAAATTTTAAATTTTTACTATGGAATTTTAGTATGGGAATGATGTAGTTAGACAAATAATATTAAAAATATTTTTCCAAATTTTTCGCTGTGCGTGTTCATAAATTATATTAGTAGCTGTCAAAATGCAAAAATATGGATGTTATTAAAATTTATATTAGAAGTGCTATTTTTGGATTTACGGAATTGACAATGGATTTTAAAATGGAACACTATATTTGTGATTTAACTAGCAGGTCCTAAGTATATTTTATATTTTTAAGCTTATTTTATGTGTGATGTTGATAATTTAAACATTTTATTTTTTTTAATTTTGATTTATATTTTGTTAATTCGGCATAATATATTATCTATTATATCCAGTTCTTATAAAGACATGTGTTGGCATTTAGATCTTCTTTAAGTGTGCTTTAAATTTTAATTTCATATTTAGTTCCTTCATTTCCCATTCCTTTTTTTTCCTAAAGATACGATATCAGAGCGATTTTTTTCCATAGTTACTAACTCTGATTTTGGAGTTAATATTGCCGTAAAAGCATAAACTTTAATTTAAAGCATTTTTAGTTCATTGGTTGAGGATTTAGTAGTATTTTTGTAGTTTGACATATTTGTAATGAAGTAGTAATTTAAATATTCTTTAAGTTGCATGAGTAGTAGTGCATAGTTATCTGTTTTTTAATAACAATTGTTTAGCTTATTTATTACTTAGTAACTCTAACTCTTTAATAGTTCGTTAACATTAACAACTATGTTGTAATATCATAAAACATTGGTATCTGAGGATGGGCAAAATTGTTTTTATTGCTCGTATTCATGTATCGCTTTTTCAACACTATTTTTAAATGCTGCCTAACTCTACGAATCCATTATTAGAAATGTTTACGATTACATTTCTATATGAATCTATTTCATATTAACAATGCCATTATCAAATGAAAGGGAAGTGATATAAGTTGTGGCACTAGGCGCTCGAGTTGGCTATTAGAACCTTGTACCAAAAAAAGTCGACAGTTAAGTTTAAGAAAAATTTGCAAAAAGGTCGACCTTTTATTTCCGGAAAACGTAAAAAAGGTTTACCACTAACAAAAAACGATGACAGTTTGGTTCGGGAAGAACCAATCGAAAAGAGAGTTTGGGAGAAGAATCGACACTTTAATTCTGGGTTTGCAATAAAGTTTTTTCCTTGAAGTTTAACGTTCAGATTCACTAAGAAAGTTTAAAATTTAGTATTGGTTTAAATTAAGATCTAGCTGATCAGTTATGTTTTGACAGGATTTTGTCCTGTCATTGTTAATAAGTCGTCATTGAAAACGTATAAATTATTCTGATATTTCAGCGATTTGCTTGTTTCCAAATGATTTTCATGTTGGAACGGCTGCTAGAATGAATTTAGTTCTATTATTGACGAAAGTATGTGCTAAAATTGCCGTTTTATTTATAATTTTGCGAAAACCCTAAAAAAAATTCACAGTATAAAACTTAGTTGTCTTATTCTTACACTTGTCAGTTTAAAACTTTTGGTTGTCAAATTAGACCGGACTAGCGTTGGAGAATCTGACTGTAAATTTTTTTTTTCGCATAGTTGGAAGTTGGAAATGTCTTTCTCTTTTCCCCTTTCTCCCAAACATAGTGGTTTCGGTAGGCCCCTGTGTTATTATTTATCCATTTCAAATATTTTTTGGCGACTGTGGCGTAGCGGTTAACGAACCAGGCCGTGACGAAGGTACATCAAATTTTTATTCGGTCGTTACATCGTACAAGGCAATGGCAAACCACCATTATGAATACTCTCATATAGTGCCGTTTGAAACCTATAGGTCCCATATACCACTGAATAAATCGGAAAAAATGATACATCACGGGTATACATATTCAAGAAGCGGCCAATATAAATCAATATGACACGTAAAGAAGAAGATACAATACGTACGAGTATATACACTAGGGTGTCCGTTATTTACCAAGTTGATTTTTTTTCTTGCGACGCCCCCTAAATTTTTAGTTTGTCTAAAAAAAAATGTCAGACCAAAATAAGCCCTTAATATTCAGAATAAACCCTGCCCTAAAGACGATATATTTCCCATTTAAATTACATGGGATATTGCCACTTTTTACAATTAATTGTTTTTTTCTCGCACAAGATGACTTATAGCAATGCGATATACATATTCCTATAGTAAATTGAACGCTTTACAAAAAAGATCTCTTATAATTTTTCGATTAATTCACTCCTTGAAAAGTTATTCAAGATACTAAATGCGACTTAGCGCGCTTGCGTGAATAGAAAATCCGTGTGTTGGCGGGAATGCTTGTAGTGTAATTTTGAGTCATTTACTGTATTGAAGGGAAATTTCGTGAAAGTATACAAAAATTTATGAAATTCAATCAAAATTAGTTGACTGCGTGTTATAAATGAATAGTCTCAAAAATGATTCAAACTAGAACCAGCTACCTGTCATGCGGTATATTATTTTCCATGTTTAAAAATTGTTTACCCTAATACCACCAGAATTATCTATTTTTAGAAATCAACTAATAGCTTTTATCGAAATAATAATCACTGCCGTAAAAGTAAAAAAATCTGAAAATTTACATAGAGTTCAAATTTCACCTTGAATAACTTTTGAAAGAGTGAATTACTCGAAAAATTATAAGAGACCTTTTTTGTAGAGCGTTCAATTTTCTATAGGAATATGTATATCTCATTGCTATAAGTCATCTTGTCCGAGAAAAAAAAGTTAATTGTAAAAAGTGGTCAAATCCCATGTAATTTAAATGGGAAATGTATCGTCTTTAGGGCAAGGTTTATTCTGAATATTAAGGACTTATTTTGGTCTGACATTTTTTTAGACGATAAACTAAAAATTTAGGGGGCGTCGCAAGAAAAAAAATCAACTTGGTAAATAACGGACACCCTAATATACATGAAATACATATTTCGTTATGATTTATATAGGTATTTACAGTAGGTACTGCATTTCAGAATTCTTAGTGAAACTGTGCGCTCATATGGAAAAAGATTTTGTCAGTCCTTAGTAATATTTTAGTAAGCATAATGAACTTTATCATGCTATATCGTTTTTTGCATGGCAGTATAATAAAGTTGGTGTTGAATTTTTCGGCAGGCATCTTTGTTCCTAGATTTTAAAATTAGTTTACATCATACCCATATGTTTTACGAGTAATTTTGTTGCATAATGAGTTAAGATTTAAAACCAAGAGGCGTTTAATTTAGACCAAGGTCAAAATTAGTTTAAAAACTTTTTTGTTTGCCTTATAAATAGATACATTTTTGAAATTCACGTTTATTTACCATAATGTCACAATGTAAAATCTTACACTTGCTAACGTTAACTAATAATTTCATGGTACAAGATTAAAATAAGAGTGGCCATTTCATTAGGAAAGAAAATATTTTAGATTACTGCTACTTTCAAAGGAAAATCGTTTCATACTAATTTCATTAGGATTAAAAAATGTATTTAACAAACCTTGATTTTTTATTTAAATTCTCGCGTTTACAAAAAAAAACTTATTGTGAGATACTAACGCTTTATACTTCATTTGCTGAATTTATTTACCTTGCATCAATTATTTTATTTTTAAGCAAGCCTTCAAAATGCCATATGTCCATTTTTAGCAGTTTATTTTTTCATTGTTCATTCGTGTTTTATTTGGTTTTTATTTTTTTCACTTGATGTTGGCATTTTCTTAATAAAAAAAGGTTTATTTTTGCTAATACTAAAAATTTCCTATTTATTCTTCAAACACCGAATTGAAGTAGGTACATTTTCCTAAAAAATAGTACATTTTTCTAAAAAATAGTTGCTTCTAGCAACATTAATAAGGTATATCTTTTTTAAGTAGCAAAAAGGCAGAGGAATAAGAATTTCTATTCAGAAATTGTGTACACAGCAGCACAAAAAGTTAGTTAAAGTTAGTCTATTCTGTCACCAACAACAATAAGTTGTTTCAAAGCCTACTTATCCAGAAATACTTATTTCCAAATAACTCGAAAATCATTTACAAGATTGTTCGAACACCCCCCACCACTTTCCGTAAAGAGATAGAGCAAAAAGTTTTTTATAAAAGAGACTCGAATTAACCTCTGTTTTAAAATGACGTGCATTTTAGCTATCTTTAGTTCGTGAAAATTTCGGAAAAAAACGTTTTGTTTAAATGATGGCGGTTACGCCCCCTGGCGAACATTTTGGAAACTTGAAAATTGGTTCCAGTATTTTCTCTTAGCCACTTTTGTTATAAATTTTTTTACCGCAAATCTTTACGGCTATTAGTTTTGGAGATATAGCCGACGTCTTTTATTAATTTTGAACCCGGTACTTTTTGAAGCCACCCTGTCCCAGTTAGCAACAATGATCCCCAGGACGTCCCATTTTGATCCACAACGTCCCACTTGGGATGATCCCAGCCAAAACGTCCCTGGGACGTCCCCTGGACGTTAGAAAGATCCCAAATTGGTCCCAAAGTGACGTCCTACGGACGTCTCATGTTGACGTCCCAAGGACGTCCGCAATGGGATTTAAAAAAAAATTAATTAGGTAAAATTTTTTTATAAAGTGTAAAAACAAAATACTGTTGGAATCTTTATTGTATTGATGACTCTATATTATAATGACTACATTACCCCAAAATGCGTTTTTTTTTGTGTCAGTACTAGGACTGTTTGGAATTGGTAGGAGATGGCGCTGCCTGTGTCATGCTGCTTCAGTAATTCAACAAAATAATGTTAAAGATTTACTCTTTGCGTAGTATTCGATCAAACCGTAATCAAGCGAAAAAGCATACTTTTTCCTGGTAATTTCTTGCACTCTGACTAAGTATTCTGTTATCTAACCGTCTTGGAACGATTTGATATTGGAAATCCCAAAATTTCCTCTCTAAGGGGACATCCTATAAATAAGAAATATCAAAAACTCTAAAAGCGGCTCAACTGCAGTAAATTGAAAATGCTATAAAATGTATCCAGACCCTTTAAGGCGTACGGAATGTCCAACAATGATCCTATATACGTCCCACATATAGTCGCTATGACGTCCTAGTAAGGTCCTAAGATGATCCCATATATGTCCTGTGTAACCTTTATGGGATGATCCCAGATACATCCCGACCTGTTCCAAACGGACGTCCCAGGGACGTCCTTGGGATCTTATGGGACATTTCGGGACGTCCCTGGGATGTAGGATATATCCCAGACTTACGTCCCTGGGACGTCCCAGGGACGGCTTTGTGTTGACTGGGATGTTCAACATACAAATATTCTTGTCCAAATTTATTTTCTCACCAAGCAGGACTTTTTAGGAAGAGGCACTTTCTTTCGTAGAGTTAATAATTAAAAAGTTTCCCATTTGGTAAGAACTTCCGAAGACACGCAGTTCTACCTTGTAAAAAAAGAGCATGGTTATTTATAAACTCTATGTAGGACAACACAGGGTGGCTTGAACAGCTGAAAATCACAATTTGAAATGAAATTTTCTAGCCACCCTGTATGCGCTAGATAAATTTTTTGAATAACCATGCTCTTTTTTCACAATGTAGAACTTTTTATGAAGATATACTTTTTTTGTAAAGGCAATAAAAAAAATTAATTTTATTTTTGGGACCTCCTGTATGTTCCAAACCTAATTTACTAACATAAAAAAGTTAATTCTAGCACATTTGCAGTGTCAGTGTACCTTTAAATAACGATTTTATGTCTTTTTAGCTTCACGTGTATTAGGACTTTTACATTTTTGAGCCACCCTGTATGTACTAGATCAAATTTTTGAATGGAAATGCTATTTTCTCACGATGCAGAACTTTTTATAATGAGGCACTTTTTTTCGTAAAATCAATAATAAAAATTTTTTCCGTTTGGTAAGAACTTCCGAAGACACGCTGTATATATATATATATATATATATATATATATATATATATATATATATATATATATATATATATATATATATATATGCGAAACTGGAGTAGTGGGGATGCAGTCTTTATTGAAGTGGCCTTAATTAAGGAATAAAACCCTTTTTTGATTTCTCGAGCTTTCGAGAATTTTTTCTCTTCTTCAGGACTTCTGCAATACAAAAATTAATTTAAGTTAGTAAAATCTAACCTAACAATCTTCATAATACAAGAACTCGCCAAAGTGGGCAGTTAAAGTAAAAACAGGAATCTCCATGCGAAAATGCAAGATCCGTCTCCATCCTGTATTACACAACTACATTCCTCGGGGCGTTATGAGGAAAACCGAACGGAAAAATCCCGCGTTTTAGCAGGATAGAAGCGACAGGAAATTGACATTTGCAAACTTATGAGATTATACCCGACATTGATGCCTGGCAAATCTTCGTTAAAAGAAGACAAGCACATACAGAAGGGTAAGAAGGAGAGAGATAACACTCATCAAGCACTGGCGCATGGTATCGAATGGTTAGTAAAAATGTTCATAGGTTGTTGAGAGTTTAGTAAACCAAAAATATAATAAGCCCCCTTGGGTTATTGATGAATTGGCGGAGCATTTAATACAGCCATAATTAAGTTAATTTTAGTAAATAAGGTATAATATGTAAATAAAGGAAAAATGTAAAAAACCGTAATTACTCCCTCTCAATCCAGAGTTACTTCTCATCAGGGACTGGAAAATCAAGTAAACTGAGATATTTTTCTCTCTCTAGGCGTAGTAAGTAACTGTAGACGGTGCTGAGTTCTGATATGTCACTTTTTTTATTTAGGCAGTTAGGTTCAAGGTTGATGTGAACCATCTCCAGGAAAAATCTTTTGTAATATGAACTGACATTTTCTAAGATCTCAGCACCCTCCCAGTTCATTTGATGATCATCATCAATAACATGCTCTGCCAAAGCGCAAGAATGTACACCTCGACGGCAGTCACTTTTATGGGAAGTAATACGGCCCTTCACATTTCTAGACGTCTGCCCTATGTATGACAAGTTACAATCCACATTTTTCATCCCTGCTAAGAGGGGCCTTAGTACTAGAGTAAATCTGATAAATAGTTTTTATTTGCTTTCTCGCTATTTTTATGTTGGTATGTTTAAAGACATTTATTAATTTTTCTGTTAAATTGTCAATATGTGGTAGTGAGAAATAGAAAGTTGTTTGAGGATTATTTTCCACTGCAATGTTGTTTTGTGTGTAAGAAATTGATGGATTAACAGAACTCGGTGTTTGTGATGTAAGGGACATGGGTTGTGATTGCCTTTCGAAAATATTTTCTGGTATCTTGTACTGCGTGCTGAACAAGAATTTATTAATAAGGTTTATTGGATAGGAATTCTCCAACAATATGCCCCTCAGTTGGTCTAGAGCTTCTTTTCTGTGTTGGGGGTGAGTGAGTTTAACTGCTCTATTTTTCATTCCTAGGATTGGGTTTATTTTTGTTCTCATAGGGTGGTAAGAGAAGTAACTAACAAACCTATTCGAACAATATGGTTTTCTATACCACCTAGTTCGAAGGGTGTCATCAGCATCTCTAGTGACCAGCATATCAAGAAACGGGATAGAGTTATTGGTTTCTTCTTCGACAGTAAATTGTACATGTCGGTCATAAGAGTTGAACAGTTCTAGAGCTACCTCTGCTCTACCCCTTGGTACGGAGAGTAAAAGGTCATCAACTTATCTTTTTATAAAAGGGATATGGAAAGGCATATATTGTAGACAGTCCCTAACCAAGTCATCCAATACATAGTTAACCAGGATAGGGGAAATTTTAGATCCCATGGGGGTGGCAAATATTTGTTTGTAGTATGTGTTATTGAAGATTAACACATTAGAGTCAAAAATGAGTGTTAAAATATTTTCGAATTGTTCAACAGTTAAGTTGCAATATTGTGAAATTGTGTCCCAGTGATTATTTATACTCTTCAAAATAGATTCTAAAGATAAGTTGGCAAATAGCGAGACAACATCAAAACTAACAATTACATAATTGTGAAAAAGTTGAAAATTATTAATAAACTGACTAAAAGAAAAAGAATCCTTTACATAAAATTCATTGTTTGTGTTGTAAGATGCAGTTAGAATGTCTGTTAGATATTTCGCTAAGGCTCCATTGGGGCTGTTTATAGAAGAGACAATAGGCCTCATTGAAAGTGTTGGTTTATGTATTTTCGGTAAAGTGTAAAATCTTGGAGCTACAGAATTATAAGTGTTTGAGTTAAAGGCTGTACCTTCGTCAGTGACACCCTGTTCCTTCAATGTTTTAACAATTTTATTCGCCTTCAGCTGCAATGTATAAGTAGGATTCTGATTTAATTTTTTATAATAGTGATTATCTTCAAGTAATTCTTGCCTTTTTTGAATGTAATCCTCTTTATACATTGCAACTGTGACGTTGCCCTTATCACTGCGAATCTGACATTCTTCCTCATTACATTATAGACGAGTTTGACAGACAAAAAACTAAATATAATAAAATATTTAGAGATATAAAAAATAGTAACATCAGAAAGCTTGAGCAACTTAAAACTTATAATATTAAAAAAAACACAGCCTAAATGGTTTAAAAACCTTAACAACATCAATTTTCCCCAAGAGATCATAGATTTAATTTCTCTTGGGCTCAAATTCAGTCTTTGTCCCCCAACTAAAGAAATTAAAATCACACACCTTCTTGCTGATTTAGAAAGTATTATTTCAAGCTGTGATGATAAACAGAAAGATTGCTTTAGGGCTCAGTATACTAATGTCTTGACGAACTTTATACACAAAAATCATAACAATAAACCCTTCCTTAATGATATTTTTAATAAATGCAAACTCTTCTTAAAGGACCATCCAGACCTTTATATTCTTCGCAGTGATAAGGGCAACGTCACAGTTGCAATGTATAAAGAGGATTACATTCAAAAAAGTCAAGAATTACCACTATCACTAATCACTATTATAAAAAATTAAATCAGAATCCTACTTATACATTGCAGCTGAAAGCGAATAAGGTTGTTAAAGAATAAGATTGTTAAAACATTGAAGGAACAGGGTGTCATTGACGAAGGTACAGCCTTTAACTTAAACACTTATAATTCTGTAGCTCCAAGATTTTACACTTTACCGAAAATACATAAACCAACACTGTCAATGAGGCCTATTGTCTCTTCTATAAACAGCCCCAATGGAGCCTTAGGGAAATATCTAACAGACATTCTAACTGCATCTTACAAGACAAACAATGAATTTTATGTAAGGGATTCTTTTTCTTTTAGTCAGTTTGTTAATAATTTTCAACTTCCTCACAATTATGTAATTGTTAGTTTTGATGTTGTCTCGCTATTTACCAACTTATCTTTAGAATCTATTTTGAAGAGTATAAATATTCACTGGGATACAATTTCACAATATTGCAACTGAACTGTTGAACAATTCGAAAATATTTTAACACACATTTTTGACTCTAACGTGTTAATCTTCAATAACACCTACTACAAACAAATATTTGGCACCCCCATGGGATCTAAAATTTCCCCTATCCTAGTTAACTATGTATTGGATGACTTGGTTAGGGACTGTCTACAATATATGCCTTTCCATATCCCTTTTATAAAAAGATAAGTTGATGACCTTTTACTCTCCGTACCAAGGGGTAGAGCAGAGGTAGCTCTAGAACTGTTCAACTCTTATGACCGACATGTACAATTTACTGTCGAAGAAGAAACCAATAACTCTATCCCGTTTCTTGATATGCTGGTCACTAGAGATGCTGATGACACCCTTCGAACTAGGTGGTATAGAAAACCACATTGTTCGAATAGATTTGTTAGTTACTTCTCTTACCACCCTATGAGAACAAAAATAAACCTAATCCTAGGAATGAAAAATAGAGCAGTCAAACTCACTCACCCCCAACACAGAAAAGAAGCTCTAGACCAACTGAGGGGCATATTGTTGGAGAATTCCTATCCAATAAACCTTATTAATAAATTCTTGTTCAGCACGCAGTACAAGATACCAGAAAATATTTTCGAAAGGCAATCACAACCCATGTCCCTTAGATCACAAACACCGAGTTCTGTTAATCCATCAATTTCTTACACACAAAACAACATCGCAGTGGAAAATAATCCCCAAACAACTTTCTATTTATCACTACCACATATTGACAGTTTAACAGAAAAATTAATAAATGTCTTTACATACCAACATAAAAATAGCGAGAAAGCAAATAAAAACTATTTATCAGATTTACTCTAGTACTAAGGCCCCTCTTAGCAGGGATGAAAAATGTGGCATTGTATACAGAGTCCCCTGTAAAGATTGTAACTTGTCATACATAGGGCAGACGTCTAGAAATGTGAAGGACCGTATTACTTCCCATAAAAGTGACTGCCGTCGAGGTGTACATTCTTGCGCTTTGGCAGAGCATGTTATTGATGATGATCATCAAATGAATTGGGAGGGTGCTGAGATCTTAGAAAATGTCAGTTCATATTACAAAAGACTTTTCCTGGAGATGGTTCACATCAACCTTGAACCTAACTGCCTAAATAAAAAAAGTGACATATCAGAACTCAGCACCGTCTACAGTTACTTACTACGCCTAGAGAGAGAAAAATATCTCAGTTTACTTGATTTTCCAGTCCCTGATGAGTAGTAACTCTGGACTGAGAGGGAGTAATTACGGTTTTTTAATATTTTTCCTTTATTTACATATTATACCTTATTTACTAAAATTAACTTAATTATGGCTGTATTAAAATGCTCCGCCAATTCATCAATAACCCAAGGCGGCTTATTATATTTTTGGTTCACTAAACTCTCAACAACCTATGAACATTTTTACTAACCATTCGATACCATGCGCCAGTGCTTGATGAGTGTTATCTCTCTCCTTACCCTTCTGTATTTGCTTGTCTTCTTTTAACGAAGATTTGCCAGGCATGAATGTCGGGTATAATCTCATAAGTTTGCAAATGTCAATTTCCTGTCGCTTCTATCCTGCTAAAACGCGGGATTTTTCCGTTCGGTTTTCCTCATAACGCCCCGAGGAATGTAGTTGTGTAATACAGGATGGAGACGGATCTTGCATTTTCGCATGGAGATTTCTGTTTTTAGTTTAACTGCCCGCTTTGGTGAGTTCTTTTATTATGAAGATTGTTAGGTTAGATTTTACTAACTTAAATTAATTTTTGTATTGTAGAAGTACTGAAGAAGAGAAAAATAAATTCTCGAAAGCTCGAGAAATCAAAAAAGGGTTTTATTCCTTAATTAAGGCCACTTCAATAAAGACTGCATCCCCACTACTCCAGTTTCGAATATTGTTTCTTAACTAGTCAGTCGCGACTACTCTCCCTTATATATATATATATATATATATATATATATATATATATATATATATATATATATATATATATATATATATATATATATGGATTCCACCTTTAGGAAGCCAAAAACGCTATATTGGACCTAGTATGCGAAGCCCGATACCGACTTGGGAAGCCCGATTTCGGGCTTCGTAATTTTTCAGTGTTTTTTCTAAAAAGCACGTAGTTAGCGCTATCTTTTTGCATTACAAGTAAGTGCATTAGGTTGCATATCGGTTCAGGCTTCCTATGACTGCCGCGGCTTTGTTAAAAGTACAATAGGTGACTCTATAAATGCAATTTCTTATCCGAAGCCCGGGCTGTTTAGGGTTGTGTGATCCCTAAAAAAATACACTTGTAGTTCATGGTAACTGCCACCAGTTGGCGGTCCGGAAAAATGTATATACACTTCGGGAATGCTGTGCATGTTACGAAGCCGAAGATGTTCCATCGATTAACAGAAGCCCGGAAGTTTGGCAACGTTTATTTTAATAAAAATACTTATTAAATTCGAACCATTTAGGTTAATGCTGAGGTCTTATACAGGGTGTAATTTTACCAAAACTGGTTCGATTGAAATCTTAAAAACAAAAGAATAAAAATCTAATGTTATGTCCAAGTGGAAGGCTAATTAAACACATTTTCACTGCTACTAAAACTATTTATTTCGGACTTAAACCGACAGCAACGCATTTGAGTACAACCATAATGTTACTAGCCTTTTTTGCTTTCAAACCCAAAATCCTTGTTAACCTTAGATCAGGTAAGTTTTTAGAGCAGCAATTTATAAATATTCTCTTATATACTACATTTCCTCCACCCCTAATTTGAAAAAAAATAAATTGCTATTTCTTATACCAAAAAAAAAACCCAAAAAGAACATTTTCTAATAGCAAAAAAAAACAGTTTCGATGTGGACAATTATATAGGAACAAAGCGTTCCGGTGGCTTCCGCTTCCTTTGAGGCCTAGAGGAGGACGATTCAGCAGAAATATCTCTAGACTCCTCATTATCACTTATTTCTATTATTTCATTTTCAACATATGAATCCTGATCTGATAAAAAATCATCGCTAGAATCGCTAGAGTCAATTTCGGCGGACTCCCTCTCCACCTCTGCGGGGGAAATATCCCTTAAATCTATTTTATTGGTATGCAGGGGCATAATGTGGTTCACGTGACGTTTCCACACTAAAGATGTGTTCGGAATTCTCACAAAAACAATATTTTTACCTACAATATTTGTAATAATGCCTGTTATCCACTCAGGCTTTGCTTTTCTAAAGTCTTTTACTAAAACTTTCTGTCCTATTTTTGCCGGTTTACGAGGTGTACTCCTATAACTTTGTTTTTGTTTCTTTTGTACTGCTCGTAAATTAGCTTTAACCTCCCGAACAGACTTATTTTCCCTAGAACCTACATTGGGGGGTTTTAATAAATCTAGCCTTGTTTTTAAGGGCCTACCCAGCATTAAACGGGCGGGCGACTCCCCTGTGCTACAGTGTTCCGTATTGCGATAAAGAATTAAAAAATTATCTAAATCTTTTTGTGTTAAATTTTTTGGTTTTGATAGGTTATTTAAAATATCATACGAGCTTCTTATCTCTTTAATAAGGTATTGTTTTACAGTTTTCACACTATTTTCAGCAGCTCCGTTTGATGCTGGATGGTATGGTGGGGACGTCACGTGATCAATTCCGTTATTTTTTAAAAAATCTTGAAATTCAGGAGACATAAAAGTTCTTCCGTTATCCGAAACTATTACATCTGGTAATCCATACCGAGCAAATAACCCCCTTAATTTTTCTATCGTACTAGATGCCGTAATATTGTTCATTGTAAAAACTTCCAACCATTTGGACAATGCGTCCAACAAAACAAAAAAAACCTTCCCATTAATTGGTCCCAGAAAATCAACGTGAAGTCGAGACCATACCTTATCAGGTATTGGCCAGGGCTGCAGTTCATTCTTAGGTGGAGCCTGTCTACAACTTAAGCAAGCTGAACATGTTTTACACATTTCTTCAATGTTCGTATTTAATGACGGCCACCACACATATGACCTAGCCAATGATTTGCATTTGACAATACCAAAGTGGGACTTATGTAATTCCTTTAGTACCGATCCACGAAGTGACTCTGGAATAATTACCCGATAACCCCAAAGTAATACATTATTTTCCATTCCTAATTCATCTTTTTTTCTTAAGTATGGTACCAGCTCTGAACTTACCTTTTTAGGCCAACCGTTAGCTATATACCTCGCGACAGTATTTAAAACCTTATCCTTGCTTGTTTCGCTTTTAACTAATTCTAAATTTACGGGTAAGTCATTTTTTTCTGAAATATAATTCAAGGTCACATTAACCTCAACATTATCAATATTGCCCCTCTCTGGGATCGGTAATCTAGATAAAAAATCAGCACAATTTTCCTTACTATTTATATATATGATATCAAAATTATACGAACAGAGATATAGTGCGTATCTTTGCAACCTATTTGTGGTCATTATAGGTAAACCTTTCTTTGGACCAAAAATTGAAATCAGTGGTTTGTGATCGCATTTAAGTAAAAATTTTTTTCCCCATAAATAGGAACTAAATTTTTGTACACCATAAACGATACTTAAAGCCTCTTTATCGATTTGTGAGTATCGTTTTTCAGCATCGGACAGAGTTCTGGATGAAAATGCTCTCGGGCGTTCCAGACCGTTAGAATAGCGGTGTGCCAAAGTTGCCCCCAAACCATATGAGGACGCGTCCACCGTTAATACCAAATCTAATTTTGGATTATAGTGAGCCAAAAACTGATCAGACATTATTAATTTTCTTATTTTGTTAAAAGCTGTCCTACATTCGTTAGACCAATTAAATTTGTTTCCCTTTTTTAGCAGCTGATATAAAGGATGTAGAACATCGGAAATATTAGGTATAAATTTATGATAATATTGAATAGAACCAATAAATGATTTTAGCTGTGACACGTTTGCTGGTTCTGGAATTCTTAAAATTGCATCAATTTTTTGTTGTGACTTATGCAAGCCATTTTTATCTATGACATGACCTAAATATTCTACTGAATTTTGAAAAAAATAACACTTTTCTTTTTTTATGGTTAGGCCACAGTCTTGCAACCTTTCTAATACTTCCTCTAATCGTTCAGTATGAATTTTTTGATTCTCCCCCGTTACGAGAATGTCATCAAAAAAACAACACACCCCTGGAATCCCTGACAAAACCTGCTCCATAATTTGCTGAAAAATTCCGGGAGCACAAGATATGCCAAAAGGTAAACGAGTGTACACATAACAACCCTTATGGGTCGATATGGCAGTCAGTTGTTTTGACCCCTCATCAAGGGGTAATTGCTGATATGCAAATGCCAAATCTAATTTGGAAAATTGTTGACCCCCTGCTAATTTACTAAATAAGTCCTCAATTCGTGGAATTGGATATCTATGTATTTCTATATGGGGATTTAACGTAATTTTAAAATCACCACATATGCGTACAGTACCACCTTGTTTCAGAATTGGAACTATGGGAATACCCCAATTTGAATACTGCACCGGCTCTAAAATACCAATACCCACTAATTTTTCAATTTCTGTATCTACTTTTTCCTTAATAGAATACGCTATAGGTCTAGGTTTTAAAAATCTGGACACCGCTTCCTCTTTTAACCTTATCGATAACTCTCCCTTATTAAACGTACCCAATCTATTGTCAAATACATCGCCATATTTTTTGAATAATTTTTCAACAACTTTATTTTCTTCAATGCTAACAAAATTAAGTTTACTGAATCCCAGGTTAAGCTTGCTTACAAAGTCCCTGCCCAACAATAAACCTGCCCCTTCAGAAATAACGTAAAAATCTAACCATTCGACTTCACCTTGAAATTCGACTTTTAATGAAATTTTACCTATGGGTAAAATTTTAGTACCAACATATGTCACAAAGCTTACTTCCGTTTTCTCAAGTTGCAAATTTTGAAAATGTTTTTCCCATAATAATTTAGATATTACTGATTTCGCTGCCCCTGTATCCAACTCAGCCTTAAAATTTAGCTTATCTAATTTTACATCAACATGAATTGGATTTTCGTTAATGGATCTCAAGCAAAATAGTGGTAAATTCTTATTTTCGGATTGAAAATTATGTTTAACATCGGTATTATTATTATTAGATTCATTTAAATTCATATTTTCAAAATCTATAAAATTTAAAGACCTGTTGGAAACTTGTTTACAAACTTTACGAAGATGCCCTCTTTCCCCGCATATATCGCACATATATCCGCGATAAAAACAGCGAGAACTATTATGATTGTTCCCGCCACACACCTTGCACACTGACGTACCTGCTTGGAAGGTTTCCCTTCTACCCCCACTTACTGCTGGACGCCTAAACGTATGTGACTGAGCATCACCGGAATATGCACCATCGTGATCGGTGACCATTGATGATGAAGGTCGCTGGAGTGGAATTTGCTGACTATTTTGTTGAAGTATTTGCTGCCCCCTCCTGCTGACCCCACGCCTGCCACCAAATCGCGTTCCGTTCGCACTTACACAACGGGAATCATAATATTGTAATTGATTTAATTCATTTTTCACTTGTGTTACCGATAATCCATAACTGTTTTGTGCAGTTTCTGTAGACAACGCTAATTGCACCGCCTCTTGAAAAGTTAACACCTCCGTTTTTGTGAAAAATACGTCTAATATTTTACCGCTGTCAAAGCCACAAATAAATTTGTCCCGTAACACAGTTTGTAGAATATTGCCAAAAGAGCAGTGAGCTGCCAAACCCTGTAATCTAACTGCATATTCCTGTATTGTTTCAGAAGCTAACTTTTTTGCTGCATAAAATGCGTACCTTTCAGCAAAAACGGCTCTATTTGGCTTGTAGAAATTTTCCAATAAAGCTACAAGATCCTTATATGCCACTTTTTCCACTTCATTTGGTACCGCTAAGTTCTCTAAAAGAACAAATTCCTTTTTGGGCCAATCCATTAAGAAAAATAGCACGTTCTTTTCCACCATCCGTTACTTCATTTGCAACAAAGAACGATTCCAATCTTCTTTGAAACACCGTAAAGTCATGTATATCTGGGTTAAATTCCATTTGAATTCCCAAGGAAGCCATTTCTTCTTTTTTATATATATACACTAGTAGTAATGCACCAAATAGCTATTTTTCTCCGTTTAACACTAATAACCGATTTCCTCGTCGCCAAATATGTTATGTCCAAGTGGAAGGCTAATTAAACACATTTTCACTGCTACTAAAACTATTTATTTCGGACTTAAACCGACAGCAACGCATTTGAGTACAACCATAATGTTACTAGCCTTTTTTGCTTTCAAACCCAAAATCCTTGTTAACCTTAGATCAGGTAAGTTTGTAGAGCAGCAATTTATAAATATTCTCTTATATACTACATCTAAAAATTGGATTGATTGTTGAAAACGTAATTTATGTCTATCGTGCATATACAGGGTGGTGCAACCAAGATGGGGTGCACGATTGTGAGTAAACGGTGAGGAATTTCGAAAAAAACTTTTTTGACATTATCGATAGTCAAACACGCTATGTTTTAAAATTATAGCCATCGTTCAGGGTGGTCCGAAAAACTCGTGGTGAACCAAACTTGTATTTTTTCAAATGGAACACCCGGTATATAATTGTTCCAATTGATTCTCCTGTTCGTTACGATCATTTTGATATAGGGTCTATTGGGTCTACAACTTATAGTAAGGGAATGGAACGCGGTTAAATTTGAAAAAATGCTCACAGTTCGGACATTTTTATAAAAATTTGAAACAGGTATGGAAAAACCCAATATTCCATAAAACGTTACATATCCTTGAATATATTAATCGCTTGCAATTTGTTTAAAATTATTCACTGTTATACAGGGTGGTCAAGTTGTGTAAATACGCCCTGGACTCATTGTTTTTAAATGGTACACCCTATATATTTTATTTTCATGTTAAAGATAACATTACTAGCTTTCAAAAAATACCATACATGATGCCTTTCTGATCAACAGTTTTTTCGTAAACTAGCCGTGAAAGCAAAGTTTCTTCATTCTAATACGATTATACTGAATTTACGTTGTTTATTATTGAATATCTAATATTAGGAGGCTCTGACACCATCATAAATGAAACAAAAGATTGACGAACTTGTCAAAGACTGCCGCATATTCCATTATTTACAAGTTAAGTGTAGGTCGCCCAATAATTATGAGGTAAGAAAACTGAGACCCGAAACTTTTACATGTTTATTAGAGATATTTCAAAAAACAGAAAATATTGTTTTTAGGAAATGTAAAGTAATTAATAAACCAGTTTTTTGAGAAATGAGTTGCCAGTATTGCTTGAAGATTTACCTTTACTGGTAAGGGGATCCTTATGGTCTCAACATGATGGAGCGCCCCCGCATTACCATAGGAATGTAAGAATTTTGTCGATAATTGGAAGACAGATCGTTGGATTGGGCGAGGTGGACCAGTTAAATGGCCAGCCAGATCACCCGACTTAACACCACTAGATTTTTTCTATGGGGGCATGTTAAAGAAGAAGTCTATAAAGAGGTTCCAACCACAGTGAAAGATATGAAGACGAGAATAAGAAGCAGTTTTCGCAACATTTCAGAACAGACTTTGAGAAAAGTGAAACTTTCATTCATGGATAGACTCGAAATGTGCCTTCAGCAAAATTGTGGTTTAGTTGAACACCATATATGAGCTTTTTTAATTGTTTATATTAAATTAGGTTTACAAGTAAGAACATACCTAAATAATTTTAAAAGATGTTCTGTTTTTGCTTAATTAATTTTCCTACACTATTAATAATACCTGAGAACTGATTATCTTAGTTTATAACTGGTTTATTAATTACTTTACATTTCCTAAAAACAATATTTTCTGTTTTTTGAAATATCTCTAATAAACATGTAAAAGTTTTGGGATATCAGTTTTCTTACCTCATAATTATTGGGCCACCTACACTTAACTTGTAAATAATGGATTATGCGGCAGTAGCTTTGACAAGTTCGTCAATCTCTTGTCTCATTTATGATAGTGTCATGGCCTCCTAATATTAGATATTTAATAATAAACAACGTAAATTCAGTATAATCGTATTAGAATGAAGAAACTTTGCTTTCACGGCTAGTTTACTAAAAAACTGTTGGTCAGAAAGGCATCATGTATGGTATTTTTTGAAAGCTAGTGATGTTATCTTTAAGATGAAAATAAAATATACAGGGTGTTCCATTTAAAAACAGTGAGCCCAGGTCGTATTTGCAAAACTTGACCACCCTGTATAACAGTGAATAATTTTAAACAAATTACAAGCGATTAATGTATTCAAGGATATGTAACGTTTTATGGAATATTTGGTTTTTCCATACCTGTTTCAAATGTTTTTAAAAAATGGCGGAACTGTGAGCATTTTTTCAACTTTAACCGCGTCCCATTCCCTTACTATAAGTTTTAGACCCAATAAACCCTATATCAAAATGATCGTAACGAACAGGAGATTCAATTGGAACAATTATATACCGGGTGTCCCATTTAAAAAATACAAGTTTGGTTCGCCACGAGTTTTTCGGACCACCCTGTATCATGGCTATAATTTTAAAACATAGCGTGTTTGACTATCGATAATATCCAAAAAAAAATGTTTCCGAAATTCCTCACCGTTTACTCACAATCGTCCACCCCATCTTGGTTGCACCACCCTGTATGTATCCAAAATGCACTAGACGTAATTATTTATTTTAAAATGAACGTGCAGTGCAGTGTTTACATGTCTTACAAATCTGTTATAAATGTGATATGTATTGATTTTAGAGAAAAGATCTTTAAACATTGAAATTAGTGAAATATCGGATCTTAACTGTATTCAAAGGTGTAATTCAACAGACGACTACAAAATCTACGAACTATTCCTTAAGAGGTGCAATGATAAAAATCTTCCTTTTTGCCATGTTTCTTTGGGTTTCATTTTTATCGAGTCGAATCAGATCAGTTTAAAGTTATATCACGTCTTGAGGAATGCCTGATATTGCAGTCGCCTGTCCATAGTATTTACACTATTTCGGCCATTAAAAATGCCTGTTTTCTCAGGTTTGCTGTTTTGTTGTTTATGTTATTATTATTTGTCGCACTCTTTATTCCTGGTCATAGCTGCAATATCGTTATTTGAATTATCAAAAGGTGTGTTTTCGTCTTGAAGGTTTTGTCCAATATTGGGTGTGTTTTCTTCTTGAAGGTTATTGTTTACATCTTCATCAATTTGACTGGGCATTGGTGCAATATAATCACTGGTATTTTCTGGAGACGGATTTTCGTTTTAAAGATTTTGACTGGTTATTGGTGAAATACAATCTTTGGTATTATCAGGAAGGACATTTTTATCTTGTTTAGTTTTGCTAATCATTGGCGCAGTATAATCGTTAACAATACAAAGGAGTATGTTGTCACCTTGAAAGTTTTGGATAGCGGCAATATCGTTATTTGAATTATCAGAAGGTGTGTTTTCATCTTCAAGGTTTTGTCCAATATCGGGTGTATATATCTTGAAGGTTATGGTTTACATCTTCATTAATTTGAATTATGAATTGTCCAATATCGGGTGTATATATCTTGAAGGTTATTTATTATTAATTTGAATTATGAATTGTCCAATATCGGGTGTATATATCTTGAAGGTTATGGTTTACATCTTCATTAATTTGACTGGGGATAGGTGCAATATAATCACGGGTATTTCCTGGAGGTGGATTTTCGTTTCGAACATTTTGGTTAATCATCGGTGCAAAGTCGTTATTTGAATTATCACAAGGTGTGTTTTCGTCTTGAAGGTTTTATCCAGTATTACGTGCATTTCCTTCTTGACATCGACGGCTTACATCTTCATTAATTTGACTGAGTATTGGTGCAATATAATCACTGGTACATCCGGGTGGTGGATTTTCGTTTTGAAGGTTTTGGCTGGTCATTGGTGAACTACTAAGTTCAAGTTCTTTGGTATTATCAGGGAGGGCATTTTCATCTTGTTTATTCATTGCGGTGGTAAAATTCTGGTTGTTAATAGCGTTAAAATCAAAATCATCCACACCAAAACTCCATACAAATAGTTTTTCTAAAAATATGCGTTCTAAAGAAAAAAGTATATAGAAATAATGGTTAATAAACTTCCCCTGACTACTCCTTAATTAGTAGCAAAATTGGTACGGGTTTAGGAGTTGAAAATATCAAAAGAATGCACCTAAAATTCCGTTTTTATTTTTTTTTTCCTAATATTTTGAATGGGGTTACAACACATTTATCGTTTGATATTTGATTGATAGGGTCCTTCCAGAAATTCGCCTAAATTAGTAGCATCAATCACCTGTCAAACGGTAAATATGTAGCCTCATCCAAAATCAACGAAACAAAATAAAGACAGATTTTTTGGTGCATTTTTAAATATTTTCAACTACTAACCCCCACCGATTTTGCTTCTAATTTGAGGGTAGTCAGGAAAAGTCTATAAACCATTATTTCTGTCTAACTTTGTCCTTAAAACATATTTAAAAAAAACGGCTTCACGGGCATTTATATTACTAAAAGATACCTGTTCGTCATTAGATTTAGGTGAAGCTATTCCCAGGCCAAGTATTTATGTAATGGTAAACACATGTCAATATTTCTAGGTTGCTTATAATCGGCAGGATATAAATAAACTTATATATACGCCTACGGGCTTCGTACAATCGGCATACTTACTACGGTATAAATTAAATGTCTGAAACTCTGGCAACATTGTCGGGCTTCATATAATATGAGTGCTCTAAACATTGCAAACTCATATATACATCTGGGCTTCGTAAAACAAAAGAATATCAACATCACCAAAATCCCCTTACCCCGTAAACCTCGGGCTTCCTTTCATGTGTGGGTTGTAGTGGGCTTCGTAACATGCGCCATCCATATATATATATATATATATATATATATATATATATATATATATATATATATATATATATATATATATATATATATATATATATATATATATATATATATATATATATATATATATATATATATATATATACAGGGTGTCTAAAATAGGTGATACCACTATTGCTATCTCCGAAATGGTAAAAGATACGAGGTCGGTTAAATTAGAGAAAATGTGCCATTTCTAGTCCCTATTCATATTCCGTCTACGGAGTTGCCAAATTATCTATAGTTACTTATCTACAGGGGATTTTTTAAAAATAGTCAAAAATTTAAGTCTTAAATATCTCGAAAACTATTATAGTTTGAAAAAAGTTGTTCTTACAAAAATCACACGATTTTTTACCTTCTCTAAAGTAACGTTATTATTTTGTTTCTACCATTTGTTTTTACTGAGTTACTGATACTAACTTCTTTTTTTCAAATACGGACCTGGATTTTTTGCTGCATTTTTTGAAAGAATACTTCATACCCTTTACAACTGGGTATCACTTGATTATGTTTTTCGACGTTTTGGCGAAGAATAGTATCATCATCAGAATATTCTACCAGTACGGACCTGGCATTTTTCAAGTTAATGCGGCAATTCACGACCTATTATGGCACCAATTAGGTCAGAATCAGTAACTATGGATTAAATTGTTTTAACTGGTAAATTTTAATTATAATCACGATTACTAACCAGGACCCTCAAGTTTGTAAAATCGGTCCAACGCCTGAAAAAAGCATAAGCTTAGTTTTAATTATAACAAATCCTAATAATTAATTCTTAGAGACGTGATTGGCTTCGTATGGTCAGTCCAATCGCGCCCATCAACCTGTTCGTCCGCCCGTCCATATGTTATAATTCAACGCAACGTTAAAAAATAAAGCAGAAAACGGATTTTAGATTCGAATTCCTTATAATCCGAACCCAGTAAATATGACAATGGTTTTATGCTAGAATATAGTTAAAGGTCTTTAATTTGAGATAATATGGTTTGTTTTCAAAGCCAGTAAATAGTAATTCAACTGTACCAGGAGAATGAGTTGCATCAGAAATGAAACCATTAGGTAAAATAGGATTATTTATTATTATCTTTTGAACTGAAAGGTGATTTTTGGATACGAAAATATTAAAAACGTAAATAATGAAGACGTATCATCAAGGGTGCGTTTTACAATATGTAGTAAACTTAACCACTAGTTAGGTGCTGTTAATAAAGGCCCCTAATTATATCTGATCTGAGTCTGCTAAACTTTTGCTTTCAATAACTCATAGGCTTAAGTGCAATTTGACAAACTTTAATGACCAAAGGGTTCTGGTTAGTAATCATGAACATAGTTTAAAATTAATCAGTTGAATAATTTAAACCACAGCGATAGGTTGTGAAATTGTGCCTTATCATGGAAAATCCCAGGTCCGTATCGATAGAAAATCCTGATGATGTTGTTATTCCTGATCAAAACGTCGAAAACCATAATCAAGTGATACATAGTTGTAAAGGGTATGAAGTATTCTTTCAAAAAGTGCAGCAAAAAATCCAGGTCCGTATTTGAAAAAAACAAGTTAGTATCAGTAACTCAGTAAAAACAAATGGTATAAACAAAACAATAACGTTACTTTAGAGAAGGTAAAAAATCGTGTGATTTTTGTAAAAACAACTTTTTTCTAACTATAATAGTTTTCGAGATATTTAAGAATTAAATTTTTGACTATTTTTAAAAAATCCCCTGTAGATAAGAGACTATAGAGAATTTGGCAACTCCGTAAACGGAATATGAATAGGGACTAGAAATGGCACATTTTCTCTAATTTAACCGACCTCGTATCTTTTACTATTTCGGAGATAGCAATAGTGGTATCACCTATTTTAGACACCCTGTATATATATATATATATATATATATATATATATATATATATATATATATATATATATATATATATATACAGTGACCGGCAAAAAGTTCGCAACATATGGAAAAAATTTTTATTAGGTGAGTATTGGAAAAACTTTTCCGGGGGATCGGTTCTGCATGTCCGATAACCTAAAAATCGATTTTGACATACGTCACGTGACCACTGGTATAGCGTCAAATTAAAAAAAAAATTGTTAATTTACAAAAAGTGAGGTTAGTTGACGAGATATCAAAAAAAGTTATTCGAAAAAATTGCTTACAATTAAATTCTTGGTCCTTGTGCAAAATTTTAAGATTTTATTTAAAAAAATTGGAAAACTCAATTTTTTTTAAATATTTTTTTATCGATTTACAAATTTCCAGTTTTTTTCGTTTAGATAGCTTGGCTAATGTAAAGCCCATGTATCTGGATGAAAATAAACGAATGTAGTAGTTTTTTCTACAATTGACAGGACAAAATTAAAAAAAACAGGGTTTCGCCGGACGCTAGCTGTTGCAATGATTTGTATCTAGCAGCAGTGTCAAAATTTTAGAGACATTTCAATGAGATTACATTGAGAAAACCTTAATCGTCTTAAATATATCTGAAGTTCGACTTTTTGTAAAGTTAAGGGGAGTAAAATAGATAATAAACAAAAAATTACCTGTTTATTTAATCGAAATTTCGTAAACGAAAACCAATGTAAGAAAAACTTAAAAGTAGTCAAATTCTGTACTAACAACATAAAAAATCATTGTTTTTCCTTGGGTGCACAAAATTTAAAACTCAGTTTGACCACCATTTCTCTCCATACATACTATTGTTCTCGAGCGCAACTCTCGATTAACATTTCGGAGCATTTTACGATTTATTTGCAATACACAATTTCTAATGACATTCTCTAAATTTTGTATATTCCTAAAGGGTCGATGTTTGTACACAGAGTTCTTTAGGTATCCCCACATAAAGAAATCTAACGGAGTCAGATCTGGTGATCTCGCAGGCCGCGGATTTTCAGAAAACCGTCCTATCCACTGGTTTCCAAATTCTTGATCCAGCCATCTCTTCACCTCATTTGTGGAATGAATGCTAGCTCCGTCTTGTTGAAAGTATAAATTTCTTCTTTCGGCTAATGACAAATTGTCTAAAAAGTCAGATATCTCAGTTTGTAGAAATTCTAAATATCGTTCTGAATTTAAATTGTCTCTAAAGAAAAAAGGTCCCACTATTCTGAGGTTGAAAATTCCGCACCACACATTAACCTTAAAACTATATTGGTCTTTACTCTGAATTACAAAGTCTGGGTTTTCGGTGGCCCACCATCTACAGTTTTGTGAACTGACGGTTCCGTTAGAGGTAAATGTAGCTTCATCCGAGAAAAGAACGTTCTTTGGGAAATTAAAATCTTCCTCAATCATACCCTGGAACCAGGCACAAAAATCGAAGCGGGCGTCATAATCCCTATCTTTTAATACTTGTACAAATTTAGGTTTGTACGGATGAAATTTGTTTCTTTTTAATATCCTCCGCACAGATCTTTCGTGAATGTTAGTGATCTCCGATATTTGACTAACTGCTAATTGGGGTGTTTCTGTGATCGACAAACACACATCCAGAGAACCTTCGTCACCTGTTACCGGTTTTTCATGGGAAACTTTATACTGATTTTCTACCGATCCCGTTTCTTTAAATTTATTGACTAGACGAGATACTGTGGAATAATGGAGGGATTTATCGGGGTGCCTCTCATTAACAATTGCTGCTGTTTCTCTATGGCTTTTGTAATTATCTCCAGAAATTAAAATAATTTCTATCTTTTCCTGAAGAAGTAGTGTGGGTGCCATTTTAAGGAATAAAATATTAATAAACTTATGTAAAATATCAAACTTAGTAAGATGCGAGACATAAACCAATGACATAGGTTGAAATCAAACAAATTATAATTTGTTTGACATTTTTCTGTTGTTTTTAACCTACTAGATTATTTGGTTGTTTTAATTTCAGAGCCTGCTTTGGTAGTTTTAAGTACAACTAAATAGACCTGGTTGTTAAATTTATGTGCGAAAAATCTTAATAAAATCTTGATACAGTCATTTCATTAGATTCAAACCATTGCAACAGCGAGCGTCCGGCGAACACCTATTTTTTCGATTTTGTCCTGTCAATTGTAGAATTGTAGATCTGACTCCGTTAGATTTTTTTATGTGGGGATACCTAAAGAACCCTGTGTACAAACATCGACCCTTTAGGAATATACAAAATTTAGAGAATGTCATTATAAATTGTGTATTGCAAATAAATCGTAAAATGCTCCGAAATGTAAATCGAGAGTTGCGCTCGAGAACAACAGTATGTATGGAGAGAAATGGTGGTCATACTGAGTTTTAAATTTTGTGCACCCAAGGAAAAACAATGATTTTTTGTGTTGTTAGTACAGAATTTGACTACTTTTAAGTTTTTCTTACATTGGTTTTCGTTTATAAAATTTCGAATAAATAAACAGGTAATTTTTTGTTTATTATCTATTTTAATCCCCTTAACTTTACAAAAAGTCGAACTTCAGATATATTTAAGACGATTAAGGTTTTCTCAATGTAATCTCATTGAAATGTCTCTAAAATTTTGACACTGCTGCTAGATACAAATCATTGCAACAGCTAGCGTCCGGCGAAACCCTGTTTTTTTAAATTTTGTCCTGTCAATTGTAGAAAAAACTACTACATTCGTTTATTTTCATCCAGATACATGGGCTTTACATTAGCCAAGCTATCTAAACGAAAAAAACCGGAAATTTGTAAATCGATAAAAAAATATTTAAAAAAAATTGAGTTTTCCAATTTTTTAAAATAAAATTTAAAATTTTGCACAAGGACCTAGAATTTAATTCTAAGCAATTTTTTCAAATAACTTTTTTTGATATCTCGTCAACTAACCTCACTTTTTGTAAATTAACAATTTTTTTTTTAATTTGACGCTATACCAGTGGTCACGTGACGTATGTCAAAATCGATTTTTAGGTTATCGGACATGCAGAACCGATCCCCTGGGAAAGTTTTTCCGATACTCTCCTAATAAAAATTTTTCCCATATGTTGCGAACTTTTTGCCGGTCACTGTATATATATATATATATATATATATATATATATATATATATATATATATATATATATATATATATATATATATATAGTTCATATATATATATATATATATATATATATATATATATATATATATATATATATATATATATATATATATAGTGTCTAAAATAGGTGATACCACTATTGCTATCTCCGAAACGGTAAAAGATACGAGGTCGGTTAAATTAGAGAAAATGTGCCATTTCTAGTCCCTATTCATATTCCGTTTACGGAGTTGCCAAATTCTCTATAGTTTCTTATCTACAGGGGATTTTTTAAAAATAGTCAAAAATTTAATCCTTAAATATCCCGAAACCTATTATGGTTAGAAAAAAGTTGTTTTTACAAAAATCACACGATTTTTTACTTCCTCTAAAGAAACGTTATTGTTTTGTTTATACCATTTGTTTTTGCTGAGTTACTGGTACTAACTAGTTTTTTCAAATACGGACCTGGATTTTTTGCTGCATTTTTTGAAAGAATACTTCATACCCTTTACAACTATGTATCACTTGATTATGGTTTTCGACGTTTTGATCAGGAATAACATCATCAGGATTTTCTATTGATACGGACCTGGAATTTTCCATGTTAAGGCACAATTTCACAACCTATCGCTGTGGTTTAAATTATTCAACTGATTAATTTTAAACTATGTTCATGATTATTAACCAGAACCCTTTGGTCATTAAAGTTTGTCAAATTGCACTTAAGCCAATGAGTTATTGAAAGCAAAAGTTTAGCAGACTCAGATCAGATATAATTAGGGGCCTTTATTAACAGCACCTAACTAGTGGTTAAGTTTACTACATATTGTAAAAGGCACCCTTGATGATACGTCTTCATTATTTACGTTTTTAATATTTTCGTATTCAAAAATCACCTTTCAGTTCAAAAGATAATAATAAATAATCCTATTTTACCTAATGGTTTCATTTCTGATGCAACTCATTCTCCTGGTACAGTTGAATTACTATTTACTGGCTTTGAAAACAAACCATATTATCTCAAATTAAAGACCTTTAACTATATTCTAGCATAAAACCATTGTCATATTTACTGGGTTCGGATTATAAGGAATTCGAATCTAAAATCCGTTTTCTGCTTTATTTTTTAACATATGGACGGGCGGACGAACAGGTTGATGGACGCGATTGGACTGACCACACGAAGTCAATCACACCTCTAAGAATTAATTATTAGGATTTGTTATAATTAAAACTAAGCTTATGCTTTTTTCAGGCGTTGGACCAATTTTACAAACTTGAGGGTCCTGGTTAGCAATCATGATTATAATTAAAATTTACCAGTTAAAACAATTTAATCCATAGTTACTGATTCTGACCTAATTGTCGCCATAATAGGTCGTGAAATGGCGCATTAACTTGAAAAATGCCAGGTCCGTACTGGTAGAATATCCTGATGATGATACTATTCTTCACCAAAACGTCGAAAAACATAATCAAGTGATACACAGTTGTAAAGGGTATGAAGTATTCTTTCAAAAAATGCAGCAAAAAATCTAGGTCCGTATTTGAAAAAAACAAGTCAGTATCAGTAACTCCGTAAAAACAAATGGTATAAACAAAACAATAACGTTGCTTTAGAGAAGGTAAAAAATCGTGTGATTTTTGTAAAAACAACTGTTTTCTAACTATAATAGTTTTCGAGATATTTAAGAATTAAATTTTTGACTATTTTTTAATAATCCCCTGTAGATAAGAAACTATAGAGAATTTGGCAACTCCGTAAACGGAATGTGATTAGGGGCTAGAAATGGCACATTTTCTCTAATTTAACCGACCTCGTATCTTTTACCATTTCGGAGATAGCAATAGTGGTATCACCTATTTTAGACACCCTGTATATATACCGGGTGTCAACGAGATCACTTTCCGGCTACCATTTATTTAGTTTTTAATCAAACAAGATGACACGTGGCAGGAGTCATAGGCTAATAAAAAGTCACTGTCAAATTTCGACGACTTCCGGTTTAGCCGGAAGTGACCCCAACTTTGCATTTTCAAATGAGACGCCCTGTATATTTCTTGATTTTTGGAATCTAGAGATCATTTTACGTACAACTGTATTCTAGTTATTACTTTTGTGTCAATTTAACATTTTCAAAAAACAAATTTTTTGTTTTAAGACGGGAATTTGATCGCTCAAAATCTGACTAAAATTAACCGTCAAAAATAAATGAAAATTACTCCCTTATATATTTTGTAGATGGCACCTACAATAGTATTTTATAAAATTATTTGGAAATTGAATTTTACAGGTATTTTATGGCTACTTTGGTTACTGATTGACAGATGGCGCTCGGCTCGCACGTGCAAATTAAAATAAATCCATGCAAATTAATAAATTTGGGATCATATTATATTATACCGTGTACCAAATAAAATACGAGTGTGATTCAAGGTTTTCATTTACTATAATAATATGATCAGAAATTAGTTTTAAGTGTACTTTTTATGCTTTTTCAACCAAGTCCAAATAATATTTTGGTAGGAATCGTTCATTTACTACTGATTATCTTTTTTTACGCATTATTTCTGAGATTATTTCATATTTCTGAGATTATTTCATTTCGTGCACGAAAAGAAATATCCATTATGTAGGTATAAGGGTTATTCCAAGCAAAACAATACATTTTGTGTTGTGGGGTCATATAATCGGTTAATTTTGGCCGCCGTTAAATATGTCGCCAAATAAATAATTTTTATATTTAGCAGAACTCATCAGTAAAGCTTTTGCAAACGAGGGGGATTCCAGGGACGGCTCTAACCTAGCTATAAATAAATGTAGGATCCGATTTGAAAATAAAATACAAATATTTATTTACTCACATTGTGTAATTTGAAAATGCGAAATACGAAAGTACTTTGGTTAAAGTAATACAACATACAGGGTGTCTAAAAAGTCTTAGTGTGGGTAAATATCTTTGCTATTAATAAAGATAGAGACTCCAAATTTTAGTTGTATCTTATTGGTTAATAAATCTACTTTTCTACGTAATTTTACTTTTTCAACCCCCTTGGGAGGGCGGGCGGTGACGCTAGGGAGTTGAGGTCAAAAATTTCGAATGCAAACCTATGCCGTGTGGTCCCTTCTTTTAAAAGTCTTCAAAAAAGAAATATTTTACAGCAAACCCCTTATTTTAATTCATTTTTAAATGGCAAGCCTATCAAAATTATACATCGTAAATCGTATAATCGGGCGGGGCATAAGTCGACCGTTAGTCGACCTCTTGTGTGTTATTTTTTGTTTTGTAGGGCACTCTTTCTAACTTTTTTCTGACTTTTTCGACTTCATTTGTCGTTTTTAAATATTTCGTGTTGTGCCATCTGCGCAGTAGACCAAAATGCGTACCACGCGCAAACCGAGCATGCTAGACCTGCGCACGGAATTTCAGGAGATGGACTTTGGTGTCTACATTTGAACCCATTCACTTTTAAGAATATATTATCTCCAATAGGCAAGGTACCACCATGTATTTAAATTTATTTTTTTCGACATTATTTTTCGTTTTTTTGCCATCTGCGCAGTAGACCTAAATGCGTTCCACGCGCAAACCAAGAGGGCTAGACATGCGCACGAAATTTCAAGGGATGTACGTTGGTGTCGACATTCAAACCTACCCACTTTCAAGAATAAATTACCAATAGTAAAACCAGAGTACAACCAAGACAGTCCAGAAGTCCAAAAAAAAGTTGGAAAAAAGTTGGGAAGAAAAGTTAAAAAGTTAAATACGTAGTTGTACCTTTCCTGCTGGCGATAATATATTCTTAAACGTGACTGGGTTCCAGTGTAGACTAGGGCTCGGAAGTTTTGGAATTGAATTGGAATATTTACTTCATTTATTATTCAAATATTCGAATTATTCACTGTTGAAATAGTCTCCACGAATATTCGAAGAGTCGCTGCGACTTGTAGACGTTTAGACTAGTCGAATCGCCTATTCGAATCTACTATTCCACTAGTTTATGCGACTATTCGAACAGGTGGTTCGACTATTCGAATAGTTGAATCGACTATTCGAATATTGGTGGAGACTATTCGAATATGGGTTTCGAAGAGGTGATCCGACTATTCAAATAGTCGGTTCCACTATTCGAATAATCGCTTCGCCTATTCGAATATTCGTGGAAACTATTGTAATATTTGTTTCGAATATTCGATTCGAATATTCGAATATGTGATTCGAATATTCGGTTCGAATATGTGAATCGAATATTCGAATCGCATATTCGGATATTTGCTTGGAATATTCGATTCGAATATTCGATTCCAATATTCGAATATTTGATTCCAATATTCGAATATTTGCTTCGAATATTCGATTCCAATATTCGAATATTTGATTCGAATATTCGATTCCAATATTCGAATATTTGATTCGAAGATTCGATTAGACTATTCGATTCGAATATTCGAAAATTTGATTCGAATATTCGAATATGTGGTTGGAATATTCGGATTGTTAATTGAACTATTCGAATAGTCGGTTCGACTATACGAATAGTCAATTCGATTATTCGAATATTTGAGTCGGCTATTCCAATAATTACAATTCGAAATCGGCCTTTATTCTAATACTTGAATTGACATTCATTACTGACTGTTACTTCTTTTCTGAACCTGAAAACTGTTTCTAAACTTACCGAGACACTTGAGTAAAGTGCATACGTATTTTTACCCGTTTCATATAGGTATTTGACTAATCAAATATCGGAATATTGACAAAATCGAAAACTCAAATATTTCAATAGTCCAATACTGAAAGAGTTCGAACATATAACTACTTTTGAAGGGAAATAATATTCGCTAGTCCAATATTCGAATATTGTCTAGCACGGTCGGTTTGCGCGTGTTTAGCATTTTGGTCTACTGCGCAGATGTCAACAACCGACACATATACAAAACAATAAAATAAAAACAATGTCAAGAACGTTGCGAAAAAAAGTTTCCCACAAACATAACAAAAATCTGCACATGAATTGCGCAGGCAGGTACTGTATGGCACCATAGGTCGGCTATCGCTTGTTGACCTATGCATGCCTCGCCCGGACGGGTACATTGGGTTGGGTGCCATTTTGACCTTTTGTATATATGTTGCAACACTACTCCATACTCGAAATGAGCAATGTAAAACCTTAGTTATTTTAAAAGGACCATGCAGTATATTTCCGTTATTCAGGAGAGCTTCTGAGTATAAATTCACGGATATAGGTAAGATTTCGTGGGGGTAATTTAAAGTTCTCCCAAAAGGAAAGACTCTACAGCAACTGTGATGTCATGATATGGAAAACAACACTCAAAAGTTTAAATTCTAAAAAAATGTAGTCACGCGTTAAAAATAGAATAGCCCGTCCGTATAAAGGGTATAACGCACAGTGAAAGTGAGTATTGCGACGCGCCGCGTCGCAGAAACCTCTCTCTGCTTGCCGTGTTGCTACCGCACTGGTAATGTCGGGGTGTATTGTGAGAATCCTACGCGCCAATCTCGGGGTATTGCCGTGTGAAGGCCATAGGGTCGAGCAGCCGGGAAGGAGAGATAATATTCCCTGTGTCTTGGTTTTTCTCTGGTAAAACTACAACTACGTATTTACCATATTTCTACGATTTAATGAAGTAAGTAGTACGATTAAAGAAGTAACATCTGCCATTCTCGAAAAGACCTTTAAAATGAGGTACAACACGGCATAGGGTTGCATTTAAAATTTTTGACCTCAACTCTCTAGCGTAACCCCCCAAGGGGGTCGAAAAAGTCAAATTACACAAAAAGTAGATTTATTAATCAATAAGATACAACTAAAATTTGGTGTCTCTATCTTTATTAATAGTAAATATATTTGCACATGCTAAGGCTTTTCAGACACCCTGTATGGTATATCCATGTAACCGAAGTATTTTCGTATTTCGCATTTTCAAATAACACAATGTGGGTAAATAAATATTTGTATTTTATTTTCAAATCGGATCCTAAATGTATTTACAGCTAGGTTAGAGCCGTCCCTGGAATAACCCCCGTTTTCAAAGCTTTACTCATCAGATTCATTTATAAAAAAGTAATGCACAGCATGCTAAAAGACCTTTAAAGACACCTTTCTCCCAAAGACCATCCAAAATCCACTCATATCTTTCCAATCCTTTGGCGACAACGCTGTTTACTTTCACCCCTGCCGTTGTGACACTACCCCACACCCCTCCCCTTACGACGTTTCCTCCCTCACACTTTAATGCCCCTTCGGCACACCCTCATACACTCTACTTCTTTTTGGGAAGGAGACATTTCTATACATCCATCATCCACCATTCTGACACTCAAATCTTCACCCTTTGGCGAAAGCGCACTTACTGCCTTCCTGACATTCCACCCTCACACCCACATCATCACTGATAAGCGACTGTTTTACCGATATGACGTCATCCCATAAGAGATGCATGTAAATTTGAATTTCGCGGGCTGATAAAGTTGTTTACTCTCGGTATGTCCGTTTTGTACGTCTGGCGTCTTTAACAATACATACAAATACAATACAAATACTCCTAACCTAAAGAAGCACACCATTTTGCCTGAACATATTTCTAACAATGTGTTTTCCATTTTTTTTTTCAGTTACTTCTAACTTCAATATATACCTAACGTACTACTGCCAAAACGAATTATTTTTTCAGAAAATATATTATTCCCTTTAGATTCATAATTTATATCTGTTATCAAAAAATTTACTCCAATTTTATAAACTTTACCATCAGAAATCAGAAACTATTTTATTTGGTACACTGTATATTACTCATATTAAATATAATAAACATAAATACATCTTTCTCCCAAATCTTATAGAAAACTGTAAACAAACTATTGACCCGCCCTCTTTGTAACAGGGGCTGAACTTTTGCCTGGTTCTTGTCTAAGTAACCACCAGTCCGTGAAATTAAATATGGCGGAAAAATATCGACCATATGATATAATATTTAGTTTTCAATGGACATTGGCCGAATAAAGGCATTTTTTCTGTTGAAACTTTCTAAAAACACTTCTCGTAATTTAATCTCGGATCTAACCCATTTTTGTTAGATTCTGTGCCAAAAGTTTTTAAATTGTTATTATTTTTGTTTGTTGATTACGTGACAATGAGGCCAAAGTTTCTAATAAAAAATATGTTAGATCGGAGCTTAACATTTTAGCTTTCAATACATGTCTCTAAATTGTTCTAAAATTGCGTAGTTTTTAAAAAGGCCATTCTGAAACGAGGCTCGGCAAGGCAGATTTTTCCGGATTCCGGTCTTAATCTAGAGTGCCATGACCCACCTTAAATCGTTCTAATAGACGTTTACATCTGCACAAAAATACCTACACGATTTTATCACCTTTTATTTGTCTTACCAGAGCGTTCAAAGTTGACTAAATCACTTTTTTGATAATAACTTAAGAAAATTAAATACAACTATAACACTTTCATAGTATAATTATATGTAGTTTTTTATTACGAATCCAACGCTGCATCACAACATCAAAATTTTCTTGGATTTCCTAAAGAAAACTGAATTTTATTGCCATAGCCATTTGTTGTGGTTTGATCAAACATGTAACTGCACGACGATCAAATATTATATCCAGTTAGCCATGACATGACAAACAATTAAATTATAGCTGTATAAAACGTAACGGAATAAAGCCTCAAAACATTGTTAAGTTTGCCATGGAAAACAATTGAATTCAGGATAAATGATAGAATTTTACAAATTTGTAAACAATTTTTTTTTCTGGTCTTTAATATTATGTTTCTGGTTTGTGGCGAATTGTTTACAGCCACCCATTATTATTATTCAGTTTTGTCATGGCTAAGTGGATATAATATTTGATCGTCGTGCAGTTGCGGGTTTGATCAAACCATATAAAATGGCTATTACACTAAAATGTACTTTTCTTTAGAAAATCCAAGAAAGTTTTGATGTTGTGATGCACCGTTGGATTCGTAATAAAAAACTACATCTAATTACACTATGAAAGTGTTATAGTTGTATTTAATTTTTTAAAGTTATTATCAAAAAAGTGATTTAGGCAACTTTGAACGCTCTGGTAAGACAAATGAAAGGTGATAAAATTGTGTAGGTATTTTTGTGCAGATGTAAACGTCTATTAGAACGATTTAAGGTTGGTCATGGCACTCTAGATTAAAACAAAAAATTTGTTTTAAAAATGGTAAATTGACACAAAAAGTAATAAAAATCCAAAAAGGAAGAAATATACAGGGTGTCTCATTTGAAAATCTAAAGTTGGGGTCACTTCCGGCCAAACCGGAAGTCGTCGAAATTTGACAAGTATCTCGAAAAGTGACTTTCTATTAGAATATGACTCCTGCCAAGTTTCATCTTGTTCGATTAAATCAAGGGATAAAGTTCGATATCGTTGTCACGTTCGTATCGCTCTCTAAATTTCGTTAAATTTAGTGGGATTAAGTTATAGTTTTTAAATTTTTTCTTAGTGAGAATGTTAAATAAGTGTTACAGTTTCTTGATGGTGTAGTCTGGAACCGCGTTGTTGACGCTATTATTGCATATTGTCGGTCTATATTAAATCGGCAAAGTACAGAAATAGGTTAAAACCTTAACAAAAAAGTGTTAATATTTATAAGGTCGAAGTAGCGGCCAGGCCCGGACTGAAACATTTTGAAATAACATGACAACTAAAAAGAAAAAAACCCTGCAATGCAAGAAATGCAAAAGGCCTATCGCCAAAACACATGAAAAGATACAGTGTGCAGGAGTGTGTAGTGGGTGGTACCATAAATCTTGTAGTGATCTGACGGATCAGGAGTTTCGCAGTTATGAAAAAAGGGTTGGAGAGAAATGGATTTGTAATAGCTGCTCGGAGAGTGAGAATGAATATGAGATGGTAACTGATTCGGAGGAAGAAGGAACTCCAGCGAGAGAAAGTAAGCCCCAAAGGAAGTCAAAAAATTTTTGTTTGGAAGATATTTTTGACAATCCTAAACCAACTAATAAACAACTATTAGATGCAATGAAAAGCATGTTTGAAGAGCTTCGAAGCTCTGTCCCTTTTAACTGGACAATGATTGAAAACTTAAAAGATAATCTTAAGAAGATAAATGAAGAAAATAAGAAACTGAGAAAAGAACATGTAGCCTTGTAAAACAGAGTAACAAGTTTGGAACAGGAGATCATCCAAATTAAAAAAGCTCAACAAACAAAACAGAAAATGAAAAACGATCCAAGAATATAATAATAGTAGGATTAAAAGGAGATCAAAATATCAAGAAAAATGTTAAACAGATACTGAGTCACTTAAGAATTGAGATTCCCGAACAGGAATACGGTGTTAAAACCCTTCCAAGTCAAGAAGAGAAAAAACCAGTAATGGTTACTTTTGCCAGCAAAACTATCAGAGATAAAGTACTCCAAGAACGAAAATCAGGCCCACTTGATACTATAACGTGTGGGATCACATCAAATAATCCATCCAAAATATTCCTGAACGAGGACCTATCGAAACATACACGAGAAATTTTTAAAAGAGCAAGAACGCTGAGGACACATGGATATAAATATGTATGGTGCAAAGATGGATCTGTTTACGTAAGAAGAACCGACGACGGCCCTGTTCAGAAAATCTTAACCTCTAGTCAGGTTAACAGCCTAATAACCTCTGGGTAGATATTTTCTGTATTAATCTTTATTTTTTGTTAACGTTCATATCTTCTCTCTTTTTTGATGGCGAATAAAATAAATATAGGACATATTAATATCAGGTCATTGTTGCCTATTTTGAGGTATTTAGAAATTATGTTATTAATAATCAACTAGATATTGTAGGGGTCTCTGAAACATGGCTAAATGGTGGTGTATTGGATGAGATGATTAAGATTAATGGATACAGATTTATTAAAAAAGACCGTTTGTGCGGTCGTGGAGGTGGGGTGATTTTATACATAAAAAATTTTATTCGGTTCACTGAAATAGATAATTTTAGCACCAATTGTGCAGAGCAGGTGTGGATTAAATTTAAAATAAATAAAATCAGAAATGTTGTAGGTGTGTCATATAGGACACCACCTACTTCTGAAATATATGATTTTTGTGCAGAATTTGAAGAGAATATTTGTAATTTAATGTCCGACTGTGATAGCTTGGTATGTACAGGTGATTTTAATATTAATGTTATGAATCTTGCATGCAAATATGTTGATCGATTTCTCTCTGTACTATCTGCTTATGAGTTAAAACAGCTACTTAACGAACCTACAAGACATGGATTTTCAGATTCAAGTCTAATAGACCTTATTTTGTCTTCCAATGACGATTATATAGCCTACTCTTGGGTCGATCACAGCCTGAATGTTTCGGATCACTCACTGGGAAGATGTGAGCTTAAATTAAAAGTTAATAAGCCTATCATACCTATAGGGATTACTCCAGCTTTGACAAGGAACTTTTTAACGCAGATCTTAGAAATATTCCATTTTATAGAATTTATTAACTGCAGGATATTAATGATAAAGTCCATTTATTTAATGAACTCGTGCTAGGTATTTTTAATGTGCATGCTCCGATGAGAATGGCTCGTATTACCAAGAGAAAGGCTCCTTGGATCACACAAAATCTAAAATATCTTATGTCCCTTAGAGATAAAGCCTTATCAAAATATAAAAAGAATAAAACTTTTCAACGCTGGGAGTCCTATAGGGAGTTGCGGAATTTCGTCACAGCGTCTGTGTGTAGGGAGAAGAAGGCATTTCTTGAGGACAGGATTCGTCATAATGGCTCTAGAAACAACTGGAAATTGCTTAGAGAACTTAATGTATATGGTAACGAAAGTGCACAGGTTCCCGACGTCCCACAGTGGTTCCGATAACTAATCTGACTTGACAAAATTATTTCTATGTTTTTTCTGGGAAAATAACAATAAAAAATGGCTGCTATTTGTATATTTCCTCATAAATATTTAGTGCAAACGATTTTTTTTTACAAAATTTGACACTTTTTTTCGCACTAGCTCGCGAATGTTTCCATCAGGATCCTCCACACCACTTTTAGTCATTATATTATAATCATACACACACACTCTAGTCTTCTTGAAATGTTAGGAGCATTTCGCCAAACCTCAAGCACTTTTCTTCTTGGAATTCCAAGATCACTGAAAAAATTATTACAAAAAAATATGGTTGAACATGGTTATAAAATAGTTAAAATTAAACACCCAAAGAGGTAAACTAACCGCTGAAAATAACGTTACAACGGCCTTCGGCGGCCTTTGCGATTGCGGGCCTGCTATTTCAATTAGAAATCGAACAATTTAAAGAAATTTGGCCCTTTAATTACGTCAACTAAAGAAGACAACAATAATAATAAAATACAAAAAAATATATTTAAACCAAGGGAAATACCTGTAATTTACTCTGACAAACTCATTTATTAGATAAAATTTTACCCGTACAGAGACTGTAGTTCCGAACATAAATGAAGACGGGTGCCATCGGGATACAAAGGATCACGGTAACAGAGACTTCTGCCTGATTTTGCGTAGACTCTATTATGTTATTTCTAAAACGGGTTGTACTTTATAGATACACAACTATTTATGACCATAATAAGATAAAATATATGTTGTTTTAAAGTTCAAGAAATTTTACCTTTTGTCAAGCTACATTTTTAATACGAACGTCTGTGCGTCCTGGGGACTGCTGATGAAATAAATGACTATTTTATCAGCATTCCTCAGAGCGATCCGAATCAGGATATGCTAAACTTTTATATAAATGGTCGCCGGGAGAACGCTTCGGGGTTTGAATTTGGAATGGCCACTGTAGAGGGAATAAATACTGCACTGTTCTCGATAAAGTCGAGGGCTGTGGGGGCTGATGGGATGGGAATTGATATGTTAATACACTGTTGTCCCTTGATTGTGCCGGTTGTGGTGCATCTGGTAAATTGCTGCATTGAGACAGCCAGTTTTCCTGAGGTATGGAAAGTATCACACGTAATACCTTTACCAAAGGTTAGTTCACCAACCAATTTAAAGGATTTGCCTGCGTTGTCAAAGGTTGTTGAGAAGATACTGGATGGCCAGAGTTATGTAGAGCGGTGCAGCATTTTGCCAGAAACACAATCTGGATTTAGACAGGACTATAGCTGCAACACCGCTCTGCTGAAGGTTACAGACGACATTTTGGAGGCCACCGAACGTGGTGAACTTACGGTACTTGTACTATTAGACTACTGAAAAGGGTTCGATAAGTTAAATCACACATTATTACTGGCTGTACTAAGATATCTTGGTTTCGGAGAGCATTCGTGTACTCTACTTAAAAAATACCGAAATAATAGAAGCCAAAGAGTTATGTTGAATGGAGACTTGTCAGAGCCAAGGAGTCTGCTATATGGTGTTCCACAGGGGTCTATCCTGGGACCTATACTCTTCTCCCTGTACACGTCGCAGTTGTCAACTTGCGTGAGGTTTTGTGAGGCTCATATTATGCGGACGACACTCAAATTTATTTTTCATTTAAACCTAGTCAAATACAGAACTCTTGTGATAAAATAAATGCCGATTTGTGTGCCGTCTTAAGGGCATCAGAGTCGCACTGCCTCAGTATTAACCCGGATAAATCTCAGGTTCTTCTATTTGGAAGATCGCAAATGCGAAATTGATACGCTAATCAAATATGTATTAAGTTAAACGATAAAAAATTGGAACGTGTAAACACCGCCAAAAATTTGGGCCTGTTGATTGATACAGACCTTAGGTTTTCTCAATATGTCAACACCTGTATTAAAAGAGCTTTTGCTAACCTTAAATTAATTTATGGCCAAAAGAATATTTTAAATGAGAAATTTAAAAAGGTTCTTTGTGATTCTATAGTACTATCGCATTTTAATTATGCGGATGTTATCTACAGGCCTTGTCTTGTGGGTGCTGATGCTCATCGAATTCAGCTTATTCAAAACTGCTGTGTCCGTTTGATTGGTGGTATAAGACGAAGAGAAAGGGGTGTATCTGCTAAACTTTGGGAATTCAAATGGTTAAGAATGGATGAAAGGAGAGTGCTACATTCACTTACTCTATTTAACAAGATTATACTAAAACAGCGACCTCAATATTTGTTCCAAAAAATTAAATTCCGTAACGATATGCACAACTTAGATATACGACACAAGTTTATTATTACGACACCAGTACACACAACGGCCATTTTTGAGAGATCCTTTAGTTTTAACATAGCTAAACTTTATAATAGAGTGCCCGATGGTATAAAATTTTTCACCGGCATAAGATTTAAGTCAGCAGTTAGGAAAATCATAGGTACTTTTTTGTAGACTGCTTTCCGGACGTTGTTTCCAGCTCTATGTTTCTTAGCTTTGGTATTATTTTTAGTGGATGTCAATATGATTTTTGCCTGTTTTAATGTTCTTTTATGTCATTTAAACTATATTCTAAATATTTAGATAAATTTGTATATGTATTGTATGTAGATTATAAGTAAATTACTGTTCTCTTCCCGGTTAAGTGAGGAAGCCAAGCTTCAACTTCGCCATTTGTAATCATTACAATAAAGTCATTTATTATTATTATTATAAATACTAAAGAAATGGCAGCCGGAAAGTGATCTCGTTGACACCCGGTATATATAGTCCCTCCCCCCCACATTCTCTAATTTTTGCTACGAAAGGAGTATTGAAATGAAATTTTGTGAGATTAAATGTGAGGAAAAAATAATTTTCTTGGCTAAAAGTTTTTAAAATATCTTTCAAAATGGCGACCAGCCGCCATCTTGGTTAATTTTTTTAAATAGCTACAGGTGTCATGTGACACATCGTTTGAAAGGTCTTTAAAAGTTCTATTTAACCTACGAGTTTGAAAAAGAAATTTTGACTCATGTCAACATCGCGGCCATTTAAAGTTTAAAAATTAAATATAGATATGTATATATATATATATATATATATTCAATTTTTAAAATTTAAATGGCCGCCATGTTGACATAAGTCAAAATTTATTTTTCCAATTCTATTTAACCTCCGAGTTTGAAAAATAAATTTTGACTTATGTCAACATGGCGGCCATTTAAATTTTAAAAATTGAAATATTTATATATATATATATATATATATATATATATATATATATATATATATATATATATACTTTGTTACTTTTCTTGAACCATTTATAATATATTTTTTTATTGTTTGTTTCTTGGGATTAGGTTCATTATAAAAAAAATTTTTAATTTTTTTTATTTTTTATTAAAAGTTCTCGACGTTTCGACGACCCTTTTTCGGGTCATTTTCAAATTTTTTTTTTTTGGTTTGGTAAAAGACCTAAAAATACATTATTGGTTAAAATTTTTTTACAAAAACACAACAATACGACAGGAAAAGATTAAAATTTGGACATATTTGAAATTCTACGTTCTTAACAGTAAACATTTTTCTACAATTTCAAGATATTTTTATTATACGCACCTTGAAAACTTTAAGGTCTTAGAAGGACTAATCTGTTATTTCTTATCAGACACATTAAAACATACCAGAGAAAAGCCGTCGTTTTTTTTTTTATAAAAAAATGTAATCTATTGATTTGATATTAAGAGGATATGACTAATGCTGGTTAAGAGAAGATAATTTTTTAAATTTGTTGTAATTAAATTAGCATATATGCTCCTATATATGTTCTGTCATTCACAGCATTTTTATCTGTTTTTATTTCTATCATTTCTTTTATGGATAATTTATAATAGTTATGATCTTTATTCAGAATTCTTGTTTGGCTTTAAGTAAATTCATGTTTTGTCTCCCTTACATGTTTGCTCAGAGCTGTTGATGTGTTTTTTGTATATTTGTGTCCGTTAAGTCTGTTCTCTAGTAACTGAGATATTGTCATATTTCCCCAGATATTCATCATTTTTTCCAAATTTCTATACATTTTTCATATTATTTATTTAACATTTCGGAAACCACTCCACGTGCTGCGATTGCATATCGCTGGCCTCGCCTTTATTTTATGAACCCTGACCAGTTTGAACTGTGAGTATAAACTGTTCTTGAGGGGTTCATATAAAAAGCGTACCAGCGAGATGCAAAGGAGGGCGTCGTGTTCCGTCGGGGAGGCGTCACTGTGGTGCCGCACCAACGGTACAATTAGCGCCAGCCCTATAGGCTGACCGAGTACTCCGATAGAAGCTGCCCCCTACGCTACCCAACCTAGCAACCTAAGTGAATTGTGTACCTGAATAAATTATACAAGTGTTTTGGTAAACCGCAGCCTAATTTATCAACCCCGACGACCACTAGCGTGACATTTGGTGGAGGCGCCGTTGGGCCCTTCGTGACATTTGGTGGAGGTGCCTGGTTCGTTCTCGTTGGTAAGTTCTTCCTAACTTGCCAAGGGCCTTTTGTGTTTTATAATTTTTTACTATCTCTTTCAGGTCATTTTAGTGTTTTTCAGTGCATTTTTAAAGTGTTTTTTTTTCAGGGCGTTTTTACAGTGCATTTTTTTTGTGAAATTATTTTTTACAGTGATTTTTAAAGGGCGTTTTTACAGTGTTTTTTTCAGGGTTTTTTTTTCATTGATTTTTAAAGGGTATTTATTTTACAGTGGTTTTAAGGGGAATTTTTACAGTGCTTTTTACGTCTATATAATTTCCCTCCCCATTCTTATCCCTAACACGTTTGACATAATTTTGTCTCGTGCCCGTTCACGCTGGCGAGATTAAAATTATCCAAACAGAACCTATAGGAAAACCCACCTCGTGCCCGTTAACGCTGGCGAGGCTAGGTTTACTATAAATCCCACCTCAAAGCGTCTACTGTTTTCCTGTCTTGTGCCCGTTAACGCTGGCGAGACTAGATTACATGGACTGCTAAATATAGAAGTAGTTCCACCTCGTGCCCGTTAATGCTGGCGAGGCCAGAATTATTATATATTGGGGTTAATCACTAAACTGCCCTCAACCCTTTTATTCCTGTTATCCCTTTTATTTAATTTTTATGGCCCGTAGGAAGCTTAACAAGATTCAAAGAGAACGAAAAAGGGAAGAGAAGTTGAGGGTCGTTAATTACGGCATATCGTTAGGTTTACCAAATACACTACCCGTAAAAATTTTTATTTCAAACGAGCAACAATTAAGGGCCCTGAGATTAAAAAGGAAATTTTTAAATTTATTTGGCGACAATGAAATATAATATTTTGTTTTTATGACATTGAGGTCGTCGCTCATGAACTTAAAGTGTATTTTGAAATTTAATACACAAGGTTCGCGTACTTGTTATGTTATCAATTAAAGTTGAACATGCTATTATTATAATATTATTAACAAAGTGTTATACAAATAGTATCGTTATTTTTATAAACATATTTTCATATCTAAGCGCCATTCAAATATAAAGATTTCCAATTTTTTAAATATTTTTTTTTTATTATTTTGTAGGTATATTTTTACTGCCTTTTTAACGCAATTTTTGATAAGGTGCCACAGAGTTATTTACATTCTAATTATCATTTTTAGGTTTGATACTTAACATAAGTACTTAAATTTCGCCTCTGATCTTTAAGTGAGCAGCCGCCACGGCCGGTAACCAGGACCACGGGCAGCAAATACAAAACTTTATACCTGTTTTTAGGAGCATGTTCATTTTTTACTTTTTATTTTCTGACTAATCTCCTTTTTATTTTATAGGACGACCTTCCAAAAAATAAAATAATGGATTTTTTTCAAAAAGTTTTAAAAGCTGTAGAAAAAATGGAACTAGTACTCTTTTGAGAAATGAAAGAAAGGGGTATTATTTTATACATGGACTTTTTTTTTCATGTAATCTGGGCTAAATGCACTTTTTGTTTTAAAATGGGACTTACGAATTATAAGCAAGAATATAATCTATTTATTTTTTTAAACTATATAAAGGACCTCCAATGGATAAAATATTTTGGGAATCCAACCATTATGTACATAAAGGATGGTAAGACTTTTTCTTATTTTCTCTGGAAAAGTATTTTTTTGTAAAGTTTTAAAAATTTGTTTTCATAACTAGGTGTTTGGTATGTAAATGCGTGTTTTGTGTTGTGTCAGTGTGTTAGTATGAAAGAGGGTATACCCAAAATTTGTTGGTTTGAATGTTTTTTATGTATAATTTTAAGTATAGTTTACCTTTATTGCGATAGTAAATTTTAGATTAAGTTAGCACAAACCATACAGAATACTATTTTTTATTTTTTGCGTTTATAATAAACAAACATATCATCACGTATAAATTTGATCAAGTTCATTACTATAAATAAATCACGAAGGTAAAGGTAGACAGTTCATTATTTTATTTAATCAGCAGAAAAGTAAACAATTGATATATAATATTAAAGATGCCATTCAACCAGGTATTGTTGTTAAAGTTAAATTGTAATATACGGTGTCTAATGAAAATAAGTTAAACAAAAACAAGGGTATATTTTATGACTGAGACATTGAAAAATAAATCAGGGTCAGAATTTTTTTTATAAATCAAACTTCTTTTTTACTTTTAAGTCGAATATTATTATTATTAAGTAAATTTAAATATAGCGTACAATAATGATTACCATATGCATTTTGTAATCGGGTGTTTATTTGTTTATATGACTGAAAGTCATATGTTTTCCAAATAGGGGGACATGGAGGATGACTTTGAACACGGAGTTGAATGTCCGCCTATTTGATGGTGATATGTGTTATGTATATGATTATTTATTTTATTTATGACTAAAAGTCATAATATGTTTTCCGAGTAGGGGAACATGGAAGATGGCCCTGAGCATAGAGCTGAATGTTCGCCTACTCGATGGTGGTATGTATACCGTTATTTAAATGACTAAGAGTCATTATGTGAGTATAGGGAGACATGGAAGATGACCTTCATATAGGGTTGAATGTCTGCCTATGCGAAATATTAAGAGTTTTATGCAAGTAGTATTTGAAGTTTATGTGACTTATGCGAAATATTAAGAGTTATATGCAAGTCGTATTTGAAGTTTATGTGACTTTATTGATGAATAAATAGGATGGTAAATATGGTAAATATTTGATGATGTGATTACGCTATATTTGGGTTTTAAATTGTTATGTAAATATGTATAATTTTGTTTTTCCCCCTGATGAATTAGAGACCTATGTCTCCCTGTCTCCAAAAGAGTAATACTTAGACACCAATAAAAGTTCTATGTAAAAACCGGGTGAATGTTCTTAGTCTGTCTACTTCTACCGAAACATCGTAATATTATGTAGCTTTTCATTATTTTTCATTAGTTATAAACTGTTTTTTCCCTTTTAACTGCCGGTAGTCTTTTTTCATTTTTCATGTACCATTGGGAGACCACACGACCTGGATCGAGAGCCACAAAACACACCAAAAACCCAAAGGCCAGCCGCCGCTTGCGTCCACACAGCCAGCGTCATGCAGCAACCACGCACGGTCCGCCATGTCTCGCCAGCCTGGTCTTCCCTCACTAGGACTGAACTCCTGCACAACGAGCCGTGATGACACTGGTACAATGTACATACCTAAGGAACTTACAGCGCTGGTTGACCACAACTAGTCTCAGGATCAGCCCAGCAAAGTTCCCGTCACTCACGGCTCAGTCCACCCAAAGTCCGGATGGCCGCACTCTTCGGAGGAGGGAGACCCCTGCTGCACTGGGAGTCGGCAACACAACTAGCCGATCCCAACCCCAGGACACAGGAACCGTGACTGGTGCATCTGAACAAGAAACCCATGACGACCAGCCTCAACGTGTGGCGCCTAAGATGTGTCGGGTTTTGTCGGTGTGTAGGCTATTCGATCAGTAACGTGTTGGAACTCCCTAATAATAGAACTTTGTAAAGAAAGTGTGTAAATGTGAACCAGACTACCAGGACAGTAACCATTTTTATTCTTCATTTTTAAGCTAGTTTTACCACTCCTCATTTCACCCAAATAAATACAGAGTGTACCGAGCCTGCGAGCTCCAAATCGTTTGTTTATATTGTATTTGTTTATTGTATATTTTGTATTTTGTATATTTGTATTTTGTAAATATGTGATATTTTGTATATATGTATTGTGTAAATTTTTAAAGCTAGGGGCTAGCTTTTACAGGCGCGGGGGAAATGTCATATTTCCCCAGATATTCATCATTTTTTTCCAAATTTCTATACATTTTTCATATTATTTATTTAACATTTCGGAAACCACTCTACGTGCTGCGATTGCATATCGCTGGCCTCGCCTTTATTTTATGAACCCTGACCAGTTTGAACTGTGAGTATAAACTGTTCTTGAGGGGTTCATATAAAAAGCGTACCAGCGAGATGCAAAGGAGGGCGTCGTGTCCCGACGGGGAGGCGTCACTGTGGTGCCGCACGAACGGTACAATTAGCGCCAGCCCTTTAGGCTGACCGAGTACTCCGATAGAAGCTGCCCCCTACGCTACCCAACTTAGTGACGTAAGTGTATTATTGTGCTTGTACCTGGTATCAATATAAGTGTTTTGGTAAACCGCAGCCTATTTTATCAACCCTGACGACCCCTAGCGCGACAATATCATCCCAATATATTTTTTTGGACAATTTGTGCATGGTACAGAGTATATCACATTTGATTGGTTCATAGTTGGTGTCGGACTCTTTAAGTTCGTGAAAAGAGAACCAAGTTTTTTGTTGGTTTATGACAAGCCACTATGTTATGTTTTTTAAGAATACTTTTTAGTTTTTCAGATAGTTCGTTTATATAGGGTAGTGATATATATTTGTTTGCTATTTCATCAGAGTTTTTTTTTGGTACTAAATGCGCTGTTATAGAATTTGTGTGTACGTTTTTTGATCACTCTATTAATTTCGTTTTCTTTGAAACCATTTTGCAGCAAAACAGTCTTAACTTTGTTTAAAATTTTGGGTCTTAGTTCGGGTGAGGTAAGCATTATAGCTCTGTCAGTCAAGCCAATAATGACACTTTGTTTTTGAGATTTTGAATGGTTGGAATGAACGTTCAAATATCTCCCTGACCAAGTTGGTTTAGTGTACCATTCTGTTATTATTTTTTCTAATTAGAGTCATGTCCAAGAACCTTATTCTATTGTCTGTTTCTATTTCACTGGTGAATTGTAATTTCTTATGGAATCTATTAAACTGGTAGAGTATTTCATTGGTTTGTCACTTGGTAGAGCGATTAAACAGTCGTCTACAAATCTCTTGAAAAAAATTATATTGAAGTTCAAACTTTCAATAACTTTTTCTTCCAAAGACTCCATGACAATCTGTGCAATGACAGAAGAGATTGGAGAACCCATGACGCAACCATCTAATTGTTTGTAAAATTTGTCTTTGTATTGAAAGTAATTTGTGTTAAGGGTTAAATTAATTGCTTCTATAAAGTTATTTTTTGTTAAAGTGGTATGTTGTTGTAATGAATTCCATTTTGCGTTTATATTAAAATTTATTTAAACAAAGTTAAGACTGTTTTGCTGCAAAATGGTTTCAAAGAAAACGAAATTAATAGAGTGATCAAAAAACGTACACACAAATTATATAATAGCGCATTTAGTACCAAAAAAAACTCTGATGAAATAGCAAACAAATATATATCACTACCCTAAATAAGCGAACTATCTGAAAAACTAAAAAGTATTCTTAAAAAACATAACATGCTTGTCATAAAACAACAAACAAACTTGGTTCTCTTTTCACGAACTTAAAGAGTCCGACACCAACTATGAACCAATCTAATGTGATATACTCTGTACCATGCACAAATTGTCCTAAAAATATATTGGGATGACATCTCAGTTACTAAAGAACAGACTTAAAGGACACAAATATAAAAAAACACATCAACAGCTCTGAGCAAACATGTAAGAGAGACAAAACATGAATTTAGTTACAACCAAACAAGAATTCTGAATAAAGATCATAACTATTATAAATTATCCATCAAAGAAATGATAGGAATAAAAACGATAAAAATGCTGTGAATGACAGAACAGATATAGGAGGACTTAGCCGCATATATGCTAATTTAATTACAACGAATTAAAAAAATTATCTCCTCTTAACCAGCGTTAGTCATATCCTCTTAATATCAAATCAATAGATTACATTTTTTATAAAAAAAAAACGACGGTTTTTTCCTCTGGTATGTTTTAATGTGTCTGATAAGAAATAACAGATTAGTCCTTCTAAGACCTTAAAGTTTTCAAGGTGCGTATAATAAAAATATCTTGAAATTGTAGAAAAATGTTTACTGTTAAGAACGTAGAATTTCAGATAATATGTCCAATTTTTAATCTTGTCCTGTCGTATTGTTGTGTAATTTTTTTAAACAATAATGTATTTTTAGGTCTTTTACCAAACCAAATAAAAAAAAATTTGACAATGACCCGAAAAAGGGTCGAAACGTCAATGGACAATAAAAAATAAAAAAAATTAAATGTCTATAATGAACCTAATCCCAAGAAGCAAACAATATATATATATATATATATATATATATATATATATATATATATATATATATATTGTTTGCTTCTTGGGATTAGGTTCATTATAGACATTTAATTTTTTTTATTTTTTATTATATATATATATATATATATATATATATATATATATATATATATATATATATATATATATATATATATATACCCCAGTGGTTAAAGGAGGAAGCAATAAAAGATGTTGGGTGCTTCTAAAGCATTGCTATTTATTCCACGTTCAAGCTTTCGTCTATGATTATAGACTTCATCAGGACAAAACAAGAGAAAATTCTGTTACAAGTCTTTCTAATGGCTACAGTCGGTAACACCTACCAGAATACAGCATTAAAGCTCCTTCAGTTGGTTATTGCAACAGGTATATGGAAACATAACCTCATATTTGTACAATTTAAAAGTGTAAAACATAACATTTAAAATGACGAAAAGTTATAAAATAAGGTCACAGACTTGCTAACAATGTCTGAAAGTATAAAAAAGTAACACAACAACTCGAGTAAATCATCCACATATTGACACATGAATGGGAATTCAAAGTCTACTGTATCTGTCACAAAATACAGCAGTTTATTCATAACAATTTCAGCTATTGAGGGGGAGGCAGCGCCACCCATCGGTAAACCTTTAATTTGTTGATAAAATTTACCATTAAAAGAGAAAAATGTATTATTATAAAGGTAAATGATTATATCAATGAATTCTTGTTTTGGTATTGCACATTGTTCTTTAATGAGATTGAAATGCTCTTGAAAAATACTAATTATTAATGGTAATGGTATGTTAGTAAAGAGTGAGACGACATCAAAGGACACCAAAACAAAGCCTTCAGGTAATTGGAAATTATTAATTTTTTCTGAAAATTCAAAGGTATCTTTGATTCTAAATTTATTAAAATTAGTGAAAGCTCTGTCAAGGATTCCCGAGATGAACTTAGCCAGCGGTTGTGTAGAAGCACCCACACATGATACGATTGGTCTTAGAGGTATGTCCTCCTTATGTACTTTAGGTAGTCCATAATATTTAGGACAGACACCATTATAAGTCAAAAGTGATTTTGCAATTGCTTCAGGAAGACACCCCCTATCTTTTAATTTCTTAATCAATCCATTACAGCTGAGTTCAAGAGAGTTGGTTGGATCTTTATTAATTGATTTGTACGTTTCGTTATCATTTAACAATTCTAAGGATTTATTGATATACGTATCTTTGTTCATAGCCACTGTAACATTGCCTTTGTCAGAACGAGTAATGATTAAATTAGGATTATTCTTTAAGAACTTTCTTGTTTCTGATTCTATAATATAAGGAGGTGATTGAGCATTCTTATTAAATCACCTTCTTATATTATAGAATCAGAAACAAGAAAGTTCTTAAAGAACAATCCTAATTTAATCATTACTCGTTCTGACAAAGGCAATGTTACAGTTGCTATGAACAAAGATACGTATATCAATAAATCCTTAGAATTGTTAAATGATAACGAAACGTACAAATCAATTAATAAAGATCCAACCAACTCTCTTGAACTCAGCTGTAATGGATTGATTAAGAAATTAAAAGATAGGGGGTGTCTTCCTGAAGCATTCCCATAGTTATATACTGTAACTTTGTTACCAGTACCCCGTTACTGTCCTTCCTCTCTCTCTCTCTCTCTCTCTCTCTCTCTCTCTCTCTATATATATATATATATATATATATATATATATATATATATATATATATATATATATATATATATATATATATATATATATATATGAAGAAATATTGATCCGGGAGTACATCCGTTCGTTTGTTAAATTCCTGTTGGAATCTGGCAGACGTTTCGCCAAGGTCTCACTTGGCATTATCAATGCTTACTCGTTGCTGTCAAGTCGTAAACTGTCGTAAACAGTTTACGACTTGACAGCAAACTGTCGTAAACAGTTTACGACTTGACAGCAACGAGTAAGCATTGATAATGCCAAGTGAGACCTTGGCGAAACGTCTGCCAGATTCCAACAGGAATTTAACAAACGAACGGATGTACTCCCGGATCAATATTTCTTCACATTTCTCCATCCGTGAAAGTCTACGTTCAAACATATATATATATATATATATATATATATATATATATATATATATATATATATATATATATATATATATATATATATATATATATATACAGGGTGTTATGGAAATCATTTAATATATTGGAATGGGTAACTCCTGATATGAATTCAGATTGAATAAAAATATTCATAAATGATGTTTCACTATAAAAAAAGGTAGATATCGGCCCTCGAAAAAACATTTTTAGTACCTGCGCGCCACTGTCATAAATACATGGCCATATAAAAAACAGCAAGAAATGTCAGTTACAGAAAAAAATTTGTTTGTTTCGAAATCAGGCGTTGCCAAATTTTTTTACCATATTTCTATGAATCAAGTTTGAAAACCTAATATTTTTGTTACCTTTAAAGAAAGAACTCCTAGTAACACTAATTTCAAAGAGCTAAAATATTACAACACAAACCAATACAGAGAACTGCTCTTCAAATGAAGTGTAAAATAATAAGTTTCAACTAAACGTACTTATTAGCACTGGAAGTGGAAACTGTCTTCTTCACTAAATAATAGCCAGAAATGTCCAGTGTTGTTCTTATAGCACTGGAAACATTCTTTTTCACTAAATAATAAAGTTAATATACTTAATATACTTATAATAATAAGTTTAAAAACTCGATTAATGTGTAAGGAATGTAAACAAAGTGATGACATTCCCAAACAAGAGAAGTATATCGAAATTTTGTATTTAAAGACTTTAGTGGACGAACTAAAGAGTAAAAATGAAATTCTTCAAGAAAACAATAAACTTCTTAAAGAAAAAAATGCTTACTTGGAAAAGAATATAGAAAATTTCGAAAATTCTAACCTAATAAAAAAAAGCGGTAAAACCAAAAATTCCGTGAAATTAGCTGCGAAAGAAACAAAAGAAGCAGAAATTGGCATCGAACAAAACGACTTGCCACAGTAGGACCACAACAACAGTCTAGCGTGACTGCAAACCATCCCAAGAAAAAAGAAGAAAATGACAGTGGCATTAACCCTACTTTCAACGCCTTCAATATTTTTCTATGCTTTCAAACTTTCAACGAAGTTGAACAAAAACAAACAGAAGCTTATAGTAAAAAATAAAAGAAACAAGTGGACCCAAAACTGAGACCAAACTCAATCGAAGGCAAAAAAGGATACAACCACCTTGAATGCCGCTTCATCAGGTAGCTATTCTTGGTTATTTGTATCACGATTGTCTAATGACACAAAACCTGAGGATATTGGAAAATACCTAAAATTAAATTATAACATCGACTGTGAATGCGAACGGATAAAAACAAAGTAGAAGCAGAAATATAGTTCTTTTAAAATTGGTGTGCCCAAGGATAAAAAATCTGTCATTCTTGACGAAAATGTTTAGCCAGTTGGTATTCAAGTAAACAGTTTTTTAAACCTAAGAAGGTTAGAACCTCAACAGGGGCGATGCCTGGTGGTAGCAAATCGTCATGTATAAAACTGCTACATTACAATGTCCACTCTGTGAGAAACAAGCTTCACAAGCTCGAGGCTGCCATTGCTGATTGTGACCTGGGAGTCTTATGTTTAACAGAACATTGGCTGGAACAGGAAGAAATAGATACGCTGAGCCTGCTGGATTATGTTGTCAGCGCATCTACATCACGAAGTCAGTCACGTGGTCATGGAACAGCTGCTTCTGTCAAGTTTCTAAGGCTATACCTAGATAGGAAGCTGAAATGGGATGTTCATGATGCTTATTCAGCAAGGCTTGTCATCAGCTGCAGATCAATCTCCACGTTGTTAGTCTGAAGTATCAACCAAGTAGTAGCAGTCTAGGAAATACTTCAGATATCCAACTTAAATATGCTTTAATATCAAGGTAAGAGATATTTTACCCTAACTATAGTACATTCCAGGGAAAGTAGATTGTAGACAATAACAGTTCGCTTTCATTAATTAAATTAAGGGACGTGTCCAATTTATTGACCAAAATAAAAATCAATTGACCAGGGGTATAGATTAAGCCAACCAATCCCAAACTTTGTAAAATTATTGTACGTCCCAAGCTTTACCACCCACCATAATTTCAAGTCAATGGTCCTTAAAATAGGGGTACTTTGCTCTTGACATTTTTCATAAAAACTTATTGACTGGGGTGTCAATCAAACACAATCTTTACCAAACTTGGCAACGTGATTGTATGCACCAACCCTTAACTTCAAGCATGATTTGATGACATTAGCCCCTAAAGTAAGGGACCTTTGCTCTTGAAAGTTTTCAAATAAGCCTATTGACCGGGGGTCTACACCCAGTAACTAGGTTTTTTGAAAAATGCCAAGAGCAAAGTCCATAGACTTGATATTGTGGTGGGTTGTCACAAATAATAATTTTACAACGTTTGGTAAAGATCGGATCAATCTCACATGCTACAAAGAAAACGGCGCGTTTCTTAAGTATTCTTAAAGTTTTTTTATAAATTTCTAGAAACCCTTTTTTATTTTCTAATTAAATCTGAATGATCTTAATTGTTGCTTGAAGCATTGATTGTATTATTGTTTTTTTTAGTTGTGAAATAACGACGCCATTCAGTATCCTAGGATCTTCAACATCTGACTTCTTCAAACTATTCCCCAGTACCAGAAAAGATAATGGATTGGAATATGGGGGGCTGACCACGCTTTTATATGCCACAGAAAATATCTTATGAAGTTGGCCCCAAATGAAAATTTTTTAAAAAATTAATGGAGTTCTGAGATTCCTGTGAATAGTTCTAGAGATCTTTTTGATTTTTATTAATATTTCTGTTAAAATAAAAGTAAAAACCCTGTTTTAAAAATGGGGGGCTAACTTCACGCAGCCCCCCATCATTGCAAAAATAAGTTTCGCCACAGTGCTGAATAGTTCTAAAGGAGTTCTACAGTTCTTTATGATTTTCTAGGCCAGATCTCTTACCAAAAAAATTCTAATACATGTTTTGTGCTTTTTGGGAAGGAAAAAATTCAACAACAAAATGCAGAACTGTTGAACTATGGCAGCACTAACGGGAACTCATGAGTTTTAAACCAGAACTCTTGTTAAAAAAAATTTTGGGGCCAAATTGTAAACTTTACACTTTTTTAACAGTCAAAAATTTAAGTTGTAAAAAAAATACCATTGTAACTCCAAAGAACTGTAGAACTATTGCAGCACTAACGGGAACCAGAACTCTTGTTACTATAAACGTGTTTGATTATTGCAACAGTACCTAAATATGTTACAATTTCACGTGTTGTTAGAACTGACTAGATAGATGGAAGATGGATACAACTTAAATTCTTGACTGTTAAAAAAGTGTGAAGTTGACCCCCATGACATATTTTTTAACAAGAGTTCTGGTTTAAAACTTATGAGTTCCCGTTAGTGCTGCAACAGTTCTGTAGAATTGGAATGGTATTTAGTTGTTTACAAATTAAATTTTTGACTGTTAAGAAAGTGTGAAGTTGGCCCCCATGAAATATTTTTTAACAAGAGTTCTGTTTAAAAGTCATGAGTTCCCGTTAGTGCTGCAACAGTTCTACGGTTCTGTTGAATTAGAATGGTATTTTTTGATTTACATCCTATATTTTTGATTGTTAAAAAAGTGTGAAGTTGACCCCCCATGAAATATTGTTTAACAAGAGTTCTGGTTTAAAACTCATGAGTTACCGTTAGTGCTGCCATAGTTCTACAGTTCTGCATAAAGATAATGACATTTTGTTGTTAAATTTTTTCCTTCTCAAAAAGCACAAAACATGTATTAGAATTTTTTTGGTAAGAGGTCTGGCCTCGAAAATCATAAAGAACTGTAGAACTCCTTTAGAACTATTCAGCACTGTGGCGAAACTTATTTTTGCAATGATGGGGGGCTGCGTGAAGTTAGCCCCCCATTTTTAAAACAGGGTTTTTACTTTTATTTTAACAGAAATATTAATAAAAATCAAAAAGATCTCTAGAACTATTCACAGGAATCTCAGAACTCCATTAATTTTTGAAAAAATTTTCATTAAATTCAATAAAATAAATTCAATAAAAATAAAAAGAACTCTAGAACTCTTCATAAGAAACTCAGAACTCCATTAATTTTTAATAAATTTTGCATTTGGGGGGCCAACTTCCTGTATAATGTTTTCAGTGATGTCTGTACATCACTGAAAACATTATTTCTCACAAATTTAAAAATATATCTTGTTTCATTATCTTTTTTATAGCTAAAATTTTTCATTCTAAAAATGATGTATATGTATGTAGCCGTTTAGCGTAATTGGACTTTTCATGAAATGTCTAGACAAATAGTGAAATACAACCTAAAAACTAACGACTTACTCCAAAGTAAACAAAATTTACTTTTGAAAAAAGGTACTTTTAATTTTTTTATAGATCCATTTGCTGCCTACCAAGTTTAAATGGTATTTGCAAAGCTTTGATGGCAAACTGAAAGTGAAATCTAGTAGTTTTTGCTTGTGTAACTATTGTTTTAATACTTTTAATGTTATTGTAATTTACATATATGGATTAGGCTCATTTCTAGGATAACATCACTGTATTTTTTTTGGCATTAGTAAAGATCTGCTTGTCTTTGTTATTTTTAATACATACGTACTATATTTTATTAAAATTTAGTTTTACCAAAAACATTTTAAAATGTTTTCTTTAGTGATAATTATGTAATATAATTATTATAACAATGAGATAATGAGATTTTTTACAAAATCAAAATAGTTTTAATTTGTTTAAAGGCACAACTATAGAGATGGTAGTGACCAGTGGCATATGGTGAAATTTCAAAGTTGTATAGCTCTGTTCCTACATACAGGACCGGTCCCAATTTTTATTGGTTTTAATAGCGAGCCCACTAGGAATGTTTTTGTAAAAAAAAAAAAAAACGTTTTGAATTTGCGAAAAAAAGTTGAATTTTTGCTTGGGTTTACCAGAACATTCTCAGTGGGCTCACTGTTAAAACCTCCAAATGTGGTACGGTTCCTGTAAGGTAGGAACAGAGATATACAACTTTGAAATTTCACCATCCACAGGTAGCGACCTAGGTTTCTAGCCATTATATCTAGTTTAATAAAAAGCATGAAAAGGTAGTAATACCTGTATCTATACACGATAGCTCAAGCTCCTATTTTGCAGCAAACAACATAAAACTTTAGATGTTTTATTTTCAAAAAATGTTAAGTAAAGTAAGGGAAGTTAACTTATTGGTAAAACTGAGCTGATGCAATTTTTGAACAAAAAAAGTAAAAATCAGGAATATCGTTTATTACAGTTTTTTACCCAACATAGTGAAATTTCTATAAAGATGGGTTATTCTTCACAAAAATCTAAATCCAAAAAACAAAAAGTAACACCACTCCTATCCTCCCTTTGACAGACTTTCGCCCAGATGTGAGGTACATTTCTTCACTGTAAATAAAAAATAGAATTATTACTAAACAATAACTTGAGAATGACAAAATAATTGTCAAAATATTGTTTTTTATGTAATACAGGTATTATATTAGGTTTGTTGCAACAAAAGTTCAGAAGTTTACTGAGTTTGCGCAAAGCTATTTTACTGTCACTTTACAAGTCGATTTAAAAATTAAGAATTTTTAGTATTCCTAGAACGAGTGAATTGTGTTCCAAGCTAGTTCTGAAGCGGTCTTAAAGTTCCAAGATAATTCTGAATCAGTTTAACGTGCTATCTAACTTCACTTATTTTATTTTTGTTATTAATCAAATTAGTAATAGAAGAACACGGCAATTTTTCTTCCATTTCTTGTTGAAATATATTAATAAAAGCGGCAATATTTTCTAACAGGTATTTTTTTGTGATTTTATAGGTTAGGATAAACAAACAAAATTCTCAACCAGTTCTAAATCGTTCCAACACTAGTCAAGTCGATTCTAGAACAATAAGTTCTCGCATGGATTCCAAGCAGTTCTGAACTGTGAACTTTTCAATTGGAATAAACCTAATGCAAAATGCAAAAATAATATCTTACATTCTTTGCCCATCTAATAAATTACACCAAAATCTAATGTTACAGACTCGTAAATTTACTTACCTCTGAAAATTTTGTTTCAAATCTCCGTTTCTCTCTCCTCTGTTAACTGCGTCTTGTTTACTTTTGATAGTCCCATAGTAAAATAATTGCATCTGGATGATTCCCATCCTTCAGAACAGTAGGTGTTTCTAAAATTAAATGTAAAATTGTAACTGGTGTACTTTTGTCTTTTGGTATAAGTTTAACAAAAACAGTTTTTAGGTATATAAAGGTTTAAAACTGTGAGAGACAGTTAAATGTAAACGAAAACGTGTCTTAAAGTGTTTTACCTGTTATTAAAGATGTACTGGAAACTTCCTTAATTTAGGATTGTCTCTTATTATACTAGTTAACCATCCTATGTCTGCCTAATAATTCATTTAAATGGGTTAAAACCTTGTGATTTAAGACTCTACGTACAGAATCAAAACCAACCCATCTTCATTCGTTTTGAAGCGACTTCCACAACAGGTTAATGGCATTTTCGTGTAAACATTTCTTATAAAAGTGTAGTACACCTTACAATCGAAACAAACAGTTTTAACCAACGAATACGAATTGTTTTAACACTTCTATACGCTAAAAAACATAGCAAAATGTAAATAAACCAAAACGCGACAAATACAGGTTAACATAAATACAGATGTTTGCCTTCAACCTTCAATTCATTTTGACACATCACTCATTTGGCATATGGCGTTTACCAGGTTACGACGTGGTGATTTTTCTATCTCTTTTATTTCCATATCGTTGAAGAGAGACTGACCTATACCAGGTTACCAAAATTGCGTTGCTTGGTAAATGCCAAAATATGGCTATTATTTTACAAAAGCCATTTTTAAATCAGCGATCAAGTCATGACCTAGTCAGACCATTGGGCAACACTGTCTCATTTAATCTTAATACTTTGATTTTTAGGTTAAACATTGAGTATATGGAGCAACGTTGCCAAATAAGGTGACGTAGTCCTGACAAGGTCACTGATTTAAAATCTATATTATTTTTCCTTTTTTAAATTTTCGCGCCAAATCAGCGCCAGCTACCGCATCAACACGCTAACACAGGAAGTGGCAAAGAGACGTGATACACGTATCAAGACGACGAAAGATGGACAGAGAATCATTTCTTGATGTCAGGAGCCGTGCGCCATATTTAAGTTTTTCAACAGCACACAAGCCACACAATGAATGTTTTAATTTTTGTTTCGTTTGAAGTTTTAAATAATGTAATTTCTTTTCACTACCTAGAAAATGGTCTTCGTCGATCCGTTGTTAACCAATATTTTGATCAGTTTTATCTAGTTTCTTTGAGTGAGTAGCGTAATAGGGTTGAAAACTAAATTTAATTTAAAACACTAATAATATTTACGTATTATGGTAACGTTTGCCGGTGCAAAACTAATTTAGCGGATCTAGTTATACTTTTGAAGTAAGTACTATGTGGTTGTGCTCAATTACTATTTTCGTTTTGATTTTTAACTTTTCCTTGGCAGAAAGTTTAAGCTAGTAAGAATGACGCTTATTTCATTAATAACGTAATATAGGGTGTCTTAAATATTACTTAAAACTAAGACTACTGACAAAAATGATTGATTTTGCAGTGCCTTTTTACTATTTTTTTTTAGTTTCTTCGTAGGAAGAGGTTAAAAAAAATTCTTAAATGTCTTAAATTACGCTTAAAAACAGAAAATAAATTCTCCTTAAAGATTTATACCTATGTCTGGCAACGTTTCAAGAAATTCAATTGTTTCAAGTTTTTCGCGCGCAATATAGACTGGTTTTAGGATATTTTTGAAAATTTTTAAAATGTTCGATTTAAGAAAAATAAAGTATTAGATATGTCTGTAGACCATCCCAGGAGTCACCCATTCCAATATATTAAATGATTTCCATAACATATATATATATATATATATATATATATATATATATATATATATATATATATATATATATATATATATATATATATATATATATACAGGGTGGTGCAACCAAGATGGGGTGGACGATTGTGAGTAAACGGTGAGGAACTTCGAATTTTTTTTTTGGATATTATCAATAGTCAAACACGCTATGTTTTAAAATTATAGCCATAATACAGGGTGGTCCGAAAAACTCGTGGCGAACCAAACTTGTATTTTTTTAAATGGGACACCCGGTATATAATTGTTCCAATTGATTCTCCTGTTCGTTACGATCATTTTGATATAGGGTTTATTGGGTCTAAAACTTGTAGTAAGGGAATGGGACGCGGTTAAAGTTGAAAAAATGCTCACAGTTCGGCCATTTTTAAAAAAAAATTGAAACAGGTATGGGAAATCCAAATATTCCATACAACGTTACATATCCTTGAATACATTAATCGCTTGCAATTTGTTTAAAATTATTCACTGATATACAGGGTGGTCAAGTTTTGCAAATACGCCCTGGACTCATTTTTTTAAATGGAACACCCTGTATATTTTCTTTTCATGTTAAAGATAACATTACTAGCTTTCAAAAAATACCATACATGATGCCTTTCTGACCAACAGTTTTTTAGTAAACTAGCCGTGAAAGCAAAGTTTCTTCATTCTGATACGATTATACTGAATTTACGTTGTTTATTATTAAATATCTAATATTCATAAATCTATCATAAATGAAACAAAAGATTGACGAACTTGTCAAAACCACTGCCGCATAATCTATTATTTACAAGTTAAGTGTAGGTGGCCCAATAATTATGAGGTAAGAAAACTGAGACACGAAACTTTTACATGTTTATTAGAGATATTTCAAAAAACAGAAAATATTGTTTTTAGGAAATGTAAAGTAATTAATAAACCAGTTATAAACAAAGATGATCAGTTATCAGTATTATTAATAGTGTAAGAAAATTAATTAAGCAAAAACAGAACATCTTTTAAAATGATTTAGGTATGTACTCGTACTTACTTGTAAACCTAATTTAATATAAACAGTTAACAAAGCTCATATAAGATTGTTATGTCTTGCGTTATTATTGATTTTCAATAATTAACACGGAGTAAATAAGGGACACTAAGCTGAGTGAACATCAATATATTACTATTTAAATTATTCTCTTTATGCAGACAATCTGCGTGTATGTCAATGAATATAAAATCTAACAATGATAAGGCACAGGTAGGATTAGAGGCCTATCGCAAGTTAACCCAAATTAAAATATAACTTGTGGGAATATATAACAAAGGTGTTCAACTAAACCACCATTTTGCTGAAGGCACATTTCGAGTCTATCCATAAATGAAAGTTTCACTTTTCTCAAAGTCTGTTCAGAAATGTTGCGAAAACTGTTTCTTATTCACGTCTTCATATCTTTCACTGTGGTTGGAACCTCTTTATAGACTTCTCCTTTATCATGCCCCCCATAGAAAAAAATCTAGTGGTGTTAAGTCGGGTGATCTGGCTGACCACTTAACTGGTCCACCTCGCCCAATCTAACGATCTGTCTTCCAATTATCGACAAAATATCTTACATTCCTATGGTAATGGGGGGGGGGGGGGGGGGGCGCTCCATCATGTTGAAACCATAAAGATCCCCTTACCATTAAAGGTAAGCAATACTGGCAACTCGTTTCTCAAAAAATTTGTTTATAACTGGTTTATTAATTACTTTACATTTCCTAAAAACAATATTTTCTGTTTTTTGAAATATCTCTAATAAACATGTAAAAGTTTCGGGTCTAAGTTTTCTTACCTCATAATTATTGGGCCATCTACACTTAACTTGTAAATAATGGATTATGCGGCAGTAGCTTTGACAAGTTCGTCAATCTTTTGATTCATTTATGATGGTGTCATGGCCTCCTAATATTAGATATTCAATAATAAACAACGTAAATTCAGTATAATCGTATTAGAATGAAGAAACTTTGCTTTCACGGCTAGTTTACTAAAAAACTGTTGGTCAGAAAGGCATCATGTATGGTATTTTTTAAAAGCTAGTAATGTTATCTTTAACATGAAAATAAAATATACAGGGTGTTCCATTTAAAAAAAAATGAGTCCAGGGCGAATTTGCAAAACTTGACCACCCTGTATAACAGTGAATAATTTTAAACAAATTGCAAGCGATTAATGTATTCAAGGATATGTAACGTTTTATGGAATATTTGGTTTTTCCATACCTGTTTCAAATTTTAATAAAAAATGGCCGAACTGTGAGCATTTTTTCAACTTTAACCGCGTCCCATTCCCTTACTATAAGGTTTAGACCCAATAAACCCTATATCAAAATGATCGTAACGAACAGGAGAATCAGTTGGAACAATTATATACCGGGTGTCCCATTTAAAAAAATACAACTTTGGTTCGCCACGAGTTTTTCGAACCACCCTGTATTATGACTATAATTTTAAAACATAGCGTGTTTGACTATCGATAATATCCAAAAAATTTTTTTTGTCGAAATTCCGAATATATATATATATACAGGGTGGTCTGTAATGAATGCGCCAAAAAGCAATCCTAGATTAATCTCGTGAAAATAATGATATTGAGCCAAATATGCCTTAATAAAATGTCGCTCATTAATGAGATACAGGGTGTTAAAGTTCAGTTCTCAGAATTGTTATTTCTTTATAGCTCAAGTCGTTTTTGAGATATCGACATGAAAACTGGGAATCGGGGGTTTTCAGGGATGGGGAATACGATGGTATTCCATTTATTGACATAATATGTAGAGGGCGCTATTTACACCTTATACACTCATTATTTCATGCCATAACATTCTTATAAGTACCGTTCTTTTATTTTTTATTGAAAATTTTGAAAGAGTGACGTTTTCTAAGGAAAAAAGGTGTACTACATTTATTTCGATTAAATAAGCGGTTTTCGAAATATTTGCATTTATTCGTTCTATTGCATAGTCAAAAAATATTAAACATTAAAACTGAGATAACAGACTTGCCTAACGAATAATGAATTGATCATGAACATATAACAAAAAATCACTTCAATAAATGCGAAAAATATCCACCATTCACTTCTATGCATATTCTTAATCCCTTCACCAAATAGCGTCGTAGTTGGGATAAAGTTCCTTGCTTATTCCTGATAACATTGGTGGAACCATGAATGTTTTGCAAAAGTTGCTCACGGGTACGGATTTCTTCTGTGTACACTAAGGATTTGATGAAACCCCAAAGGAAGAAATCCAGAGGATTAAGATCCGGGCTACGCGGCGGCCATGGAATTTCACTGCCACGACCAAACCATCTATGAGGCAGCCATTCATCTAGATAGTTGCGAACTGCAACTGGTTAATAGTAACCAGTACTTGCAGTTTCTTCAAAATGTTTTGCGGGATCTACTCGATGATATACCCTTAAATTTACGACAAAACATGTGGTTTATGCACGATGGTGCTCCACCACATTATCCAGTTGCAGTTCGCAACTATCTAGATGAATGGCTGGCTGCCTCATAGATGATTGGTCGTGGCAGTGAAATTCGATGGCCGCCGCGTAGCCCGGATCTTAATACTTTGGATTTCTTCCTTTGGGGTTTTATCAAATCTTTAGTGTACACAGAAGAAATCCTTACCCGTGAGCAACTTTTGCAAAAAATTCATGGTTCTACTAATGTTATCAGGAATAAGCCAGGAACTTTATTCCAAGTACGACGCTATTTGGTGAAGGGATTAGGAAAATGCATAGAACTGAATGGTGGACATTTTTCGCATTTGTTGAAGTGATTTTGTGTTATTTGTGCATGATCAATTCATTATTCGTTAGTCAAGTCTGATATCTCAGTTTTAATATTTAATATTTTTTGACTATGCAATAGAACGAATAAATGCAAATATTTCGAAAACGGCTCATTTAATCGAAATAAATGTAGTATACCTTTTTTTCTTAAAAAACGTCACTCTTTCAAAAATTTTAATAAAAAATAAAAGAACGGTACTTATAAGAAAGTTATGGCATGAAATAATGAGTGTATAAGGTGTAAATAGCGCCCTCTACATATTATGTCAACAAATGGAATACCATCGTATTCCCCATCCCTGAAAACCCCCGATTCCCAGTTTTCATGTCGATATCTCAAAAACGACTTGAGCTATAAAGAAATAACAATTCTGAGAACTGAACTTTAACACCCTGTATCTCATTAATGAGCGACATTTTATTAAGGCATATTTGGCTCAATATCATTATTTTCACGAGATTAATCTAGGATTGCTTTTTGGCGCATTCATTACAGACCACCCTGTATATATATATATATATATATATATATATATATATATATATATATATATATATATATATATATATATATATATATATATATATATATATATATATATATATATATACATATATATATATATATATATATATATATATATATATATATATATATATATATATATATATATATATATATATATATATATATATATATATATATATATATATATATATATATATATATATATATATATATACATATATATACAGGGTGGTGCAACCAAGATGGGGTGGACGATTGTGAGTAAACGGTGAGGAATTTCGAAATTTTTTTTTTGGATATTATCGATAGTCAGGCCCGCTATGTTTTAAAATTATAGCCATAATACAGGGTGGTCTGAAAAACTCGTGGCGAACCAAACTTGTATTTTTTTAAATGGGACACCCGGTATATAATTATTCCAATTGATTCTCCTGTTCGTTACGATCATTTTGATATAGGGTTTATTGGGTCTAAAACTTATAGTAAGGGAATGGGACGCGGTTAAAGTTGAAAAAATGCTCACAGTTCGGCCATTTTTTATTAAAATTTGAAACAGGTATGGAAATACCAAATATTCCATAAAACGTTACATATCCTTGAATACATTAATCGCTTGCAATTTGTTTAAAATTATTCACTGTTATACAGGGTGGTCAAGTTTTGCCAATTCGCCCTGGACTCATTTTTTTTTAAATGGAACACCCTGTATATTTTATTTTCATGTTAAAGATAACATTACTAGCTTTCAAAAAATACTATACATGATGCCTTTCTGATTAACAGTTTTTTGGTAAACTAGCCGTGAAAGCAAAGTTTCTTCATTCTAATACGATTATACTGAATTTACGTTGTTTATTATTGAAATGAAACAAAAGATTGACGAACTTGTCAAAGCTACTGCCGCATAATCCATTATTTACAAGTTAAGTGTAGGTGGCTCAATAATTATGAGGTAAGAAATCTGAGACCCGAAACTTTTACATGTTTATTAGAGATATTTCAAAAAACGGAAAATATTGTTTTTAGGAAATGTAAAGTAATTAATAAACCAGTTATAAACAAAGATAGTCAGTTATCAGTATTGTTAATAGTGTAAGAAAATTAATTAAGCAAAAACAGAACATCTTTTAAAATTATTTAGGTATGTACTTACTTGTAAACCTAATTTAATATAAACAAGTAAGTACATACCTAAATAATTTTAAAAGATGTTCTGTTTTTGCTTAATTAATTTTCTTACACTATTAATAATACTGATAACTGATTATCTTTGTTTATAACTGGTTTTTTAATTACTTTACATTTCCTAAAAACAATATTTTCTGTTTTTTGAAATATCTCTAATAAACATGTAAAAGTTTCGGGTCCCAGTTTTCTTACCTCATAATTATTGAGCCACCTACACTTAACTTGTAAATAATGGATTATGCGGCAGTAGCTTTGACAAGTTCGTCAATCTTTTGTTTCATTTCAATAATAAACAACGTAAATTCAGTATAATCGTATTAGAATGAAGAAACTTTGCTTTCACGGCTAGTTTACCAAAAAACTGTTGGTCAGAAGGCATCATGTATGGTATTTTTTGAAAGCTAGTAATGTTATCTTTAATATGAAAATAAAATATACAGGGTGTTCCATTTAAAAAAAATGAGTCAGGGCGTATTTGCAAAACTTGACCACCCTGTATAATAGTGAATAATTTTAAACAAATTGCAAGTGATTAATGTATTCAAGGATATGTAACGTTTTATGGAATATTTGGTTTTTCCATACCTGTTTCAATTTTTTTTTAAAAATGGCCGAACGGTGAGCATTTTTTCAACTTTAACCGCGTCCCATTCCCTTACTATAAGTTTTAGACCCAATAAACCCTATATCAAAATGATCGTAACGAACAGGAGAATCAATTGGAATAATTATATATCGGGTGTCCCATTTAAAAAAATACAAGTTTGGTTCGCCACGAGATTTTCGGATCACCCTGTATTATGGCTATAATTTTAAAACATAGCGGGTCTGACTATCGATAATATCCACAAAAAAAAATTTCGAAATTCTTCACCGTTTACTCACAATCGTCCACCCCATCTTGGTTGCACCACCCTGTATATATATATATATATATATATATATATATATATATATATATATATATATATATATATATATATATATATATATATATATATATATAGTCGCTTGCTGCACTAGCGAAGAAGTTCATCTTTGCATTTACATTTAATATGTTGCCTATAGGCCAAGAAAACTTTCCATTTTCTACTGTTGTCGTACAATGGTGCATTTGTACTGTCGAAGAAATTCGACATATACTTACGAGTATGTTTTGTGTTAGCAGCCAAACATTTTTGGAGCAACACAGGGTGAACTAGTTGGCGCATGCCACTACATCTTACCCATCCATTCCGAATGTTTGGATATAAGGTCTCTCTTTGATTCTGGTCAAAATGTAGTCTGTTCTTCAGCCACCCTGGGTGTAAGCCTGCCTGATGAAGGGTAAGGGCCCAGAAATTGCGATACAGGAGGGCACCCAGACGAGAATCAAAAATAGTCCTCATTATTTTTATTTTTCATTTTACGGCCTTCTTGCTGCACTAGCGAAGAAATTAATCTTTGCATTTACATTTAAAATATATATGTATATATATATATATATATATATATATATATATATATATATATATATATATATATATATATATATATATATATATATATATATTATATACAGTGTGTCCACGGATTGACTCCGGACGAGGAAACCCTTTTTTGTTTGAGGATTTACGAAAAAAAGTCATCATACAAAAAAAGTTTTGCTTGCCCTAAAACGTCCAAAGAAGATGTTAGCTTTCAAAAGTTTTATACATGGTGCGTAAAAATTACAAAAATGTAAAAATGCTGAAGTCTAAATTGCCTCAATTGTTATAGTTGCATGAAAAATTCATTAAGAAAGGTTGCTTAGAATTGGATTTTATGTCTAAAGGTGATGTCATTGCTTGCTATTCAAATAAAAGCTTTCGTGTCCTATTTTTTTCAAAGGTAGGTTTTTTGTTACAAAACTTTTCAGTACAAAATTCATAACATTTTTCACCTTTACATCTCCTTGGCAATATTGTAAGGTATTATGTCAATCAATGTCAGTAGAATAAGTCATCTAAAGTTTCGTATGTCACAATGTTAACCGTGGAACAAAAAGTTTTTATAGTGCAGTGTTATGGTTTAGGGGAAGATATTTGTTACCTAGGCGTATTAAGAAAGTTTCAGGAAAAATGGCCCAATGAAACTTTGACAGACAAAACTGTGAAATCTATTATTTCGAAATTCATGCAAAGAGGCAGCGTATTGAACATTAAAAAGCAAAAAACCAACCTTAGCGAAGAAGAGGATGCTGTTGCAGCGATAGCATTAGATTCAGTGCGTCTTAACCCTAAAAAATCTTTACGAAAGAGAGCATTGGAAATTGGCAACGTAGGAAAGTCTTATTTACAAGATATTTATAGTTTTAATAAATTAAAACCTTACAAACCGAAATTCAACCATACTCTGGAGAACGGCGATGAAGGCAAAAGGTTGGACTTTTGTTTGTGGATTGGTGAGCAGTATGTTCAAGATCGTCGTTTCCACCAAAATATTATTTTTTCAGACGAATCAACTTTTTCAACAAACGGGGTAGTAAGCTCACAGAATGTACGTTTTTGGTCTAGGGAAAAACCAAATTTTCGTATTAACTGCAGGAGACAATACTCTAAAAAAGTTTATGTTTGGTGTGCTGTATCTTTCAATGGAATAATTGGTCCTTACTTCTTTGAAGGAAACATGAACCGGCATAGTTACTTACAAATGCTAAACGCTGTTATGCTAGAATACCTAGATAACTTACCAATAAATATTCGAGAAGCAGCGTTTTTTCAACAGGACGGTCACCCGGCACACTCTACTGCAATTGTAAGGGAATGGTTAAATACTTATTTTCCTGGACGCTGGATAGGACGATACGGTCCTAACCCTTGGCCACCTCGAAGTCCCGATATCACAATAATGGATTTTTATTTCTGGGGATATTTATGGCAAAAAGGTTATGCAGATCCTCTAAATAATGATTTAGATCTCCTAAAAAACCGAATTCGAAAAACCATTCGAGATATTCCTCTTAACGAAATTCAGAACAGCTATAAAGCTTTTATGAAGAAGGCTGAAACGTGTGTAGAAGTTGGTGGGGCAACGTTTGAATAATTAGTAATTTATTGTTCTTTTTACGTTGAAAATAAATTATTCTTATGTTTACAATAATACTAAATGCATTTTTAAGACTGATGAACTAAATAACTAGCTACCGATAAAATATAGCTCCCAAAGCGATCCCTACGGGTGCGACTCCTAGGGAGTCATAAAAAAAATAATAATTTTGAACACATGCCACAAAAAACTCAGTATTTATTTGAGTAGCAAGCCATGACATCACCTTTAGACATAAAATTTAATTCTAACCAAGCTTTCTTAATTAACATTTCATGCAACTACAACAATTGAGGCAATATAGCTCCTAAAGCAATCTCTACATGGCCTAGGACGTCATGAAAATAAAAAATAAAAAAATAATGCCACAAGAAAAAAACTTAGTTTTTATTTAACTAGCAAGCAATGACACCACCTTTAGACATAAAATCCAATTCTAACCAATTTTTCTTAATGAATTTTTCATGTAACTATAACAATTGAGGCAATTTATACTTCAGCATTTTTACATTTTTGTAATTTTTACGCACCCTGTATAAAACTTTTGAAAGCTAACATCTTCTTTGGACGTTTTAGGACAAGCAAAACTTTTTTTGTAGAATGACTTTCTTTCGTAAATCCTCAAACAAAAAAGTTTTTCCTCTTCCGGAGTCAATCCATGGACACACTATATATATATATATATATATATATATATATATATATATATATATATATATATATATATATATATATATATATATATATATTGATGGCTTAATGCTAATACCCCGTATCTGCAAAAAATCGAAAATTCGGTTTTTCGCTAAAAGATGTCTCTAGTAACCTCCTCTATGCGCCTGCGAATTCCCGGTGTCGTAATTTTATTGTACCGCGCCAAAACAGGCGCCATTTAATACACCGTATCGCAATAAGCTAATATTCCTAACGAATACCCCGTATCGGTCATTTTACATCTTGTCTTAACAGGTGTTAGTATGGGCTCCGCAAAAGATTATAAATTAAAGACAATATTGTGTGATAAGCCGGTAAGTATTTTTATATTACGATTATAATACGATTGGAAAAGTATTTTTGTTTAAATTATAATATATTTATATAAAAGAAGTTCTTTAAAATAGTATTTTCTTGTTGACTTTACGATACGGGATATTAAAATTCGAATATGCTGTAAGTTTTATGTAAGATACGGTGTATTGTATATATATATTTTTTTAGGTAAGTAACCTACCTAGAAGCAAAAGAATGGTTATTGCCGCCTTACAAAATATTTCCTCTAATGAACACATGACAAATGATAAAAGCCAAGATAATTTACCCAGTACAAATGAAGCTGAAGATAATATTTTAAGTAGCAACAATATTTCTGATTTGGTGGTTGCCAGTGACCAAGACATAGAAAATATTTGCAGTCAGGTTCTAGATCAACTGGATAAATTGGTTAGTACACATGAGGAAGAACCAAAGAACAGAATAACGGAGAATAATATCGAATATCAAGCAAGTTGTTTAACATTAGAAGATAAAACCAATTTTGAAGAATTATTTTCTATCGACACAATTTCAGAAAATACAAATGGGCCTATGCAAGATGCTAATTTATCTATACGAGATAAAAATGATGATCCTGAATATATACAAGAGATACAGAACATTAAATGTGATAGAGATTCAACAGATAATAAAAATACCAATAGTACTTATCCTGCAGCAGATATAAAAGAAAATGTTAAGATGTCGAGCTCCAAAATGAGAAAGAGAAAAGCAGAAGCATCTGAATGGCCGAGAAACAAAATTAAGAATCTTAGGGTGTGTGGTAAAGAGTATAAGGGATATAAAAGAAGTAAAGATGGAAAAGTAACTGATGGCATACCTCGACCTGAAAGAAAAATGGGAGAAATATGCAAATCGGTTGCCTGTACAAAGTCTAAAAACCACTTTTGCCAAATATTTTCTCATGAAGAAAGACGCTCTATTTTTGACAAATTTTGGAATAATATGGATTCTTGGGAAAAGAAGAAACTCTATGTTAGGGGCAATGTAGAATACATCCAAACTAAAAGGCAGTCCACTGGAGGTCCATCTCGTCGAAAGGGAACTTACCTTTATTATTTAAGAACTAAAGATAATAATCGTCAAAGGATTTGCAAACGGATGTTCCTGTCAACTTTGGGTCTCAAGGAAGACATGGTACACGCTTGGATAGTCAACACTGAACATGGTATTAATATTGATAAAAGGGAGGATCAGCAAAAGACACGCATTGATAAAGAACTAAATTTGGAAAAAAGAAATTATTTAAAACAATGGTTAAATGATTTACCAAAACTTGGTTCTCACTATTGCCGAAGGGATACAGACAAACTGTATTTAGAACAAATGTTTCGCACAAAAGCAGATCTTCATCGTATTTACAGGGATTTTTGCAAAAGTAACGACAAAGAAAGTTACATTCTAAGCTTTCCCATACTCGATGACACTTTGAGGGAAATGAATATTTCTCTTCATAAACCCAAGAAAGACAGATGTGATGTTTGTTGTTCTTTTGAAACGAATAATATATCAGAACAAGAATATAAAAATCATACAGAAAGAAAAGATAGAGCACGCAAGGAGAAAGAAGATGATAAGGCAAAGGCATTGCGAATGGAATGTTATACATTGACTGTAGATGTTCAGGCTGTCAAAATTTGTCCTGTAATTAATGCTAGTGCAATTTATTATAAGACAAAATTAAATTGTCACAATTTTACAATTTATAATTTAGCGACACATCAGTGTACTTGCTATTGGTGGAATGAAACGGAAGGTGACCTGTCAGCATCTACTTTTGCAAGCTTTTTGATCCATTACATCAAAGAAAAGTGTAGTGATCCCAAACTTCCTATTATAATTTATTCAGATGGGTGTTGTTACCAAAATAGGAATGTAGTTATGGCCAATGCTTTGTTTCAATATTCCCTAAAAAATAATGTTATAATTGAACAAAAAATCTTAGAGAAGGGGCATACGCAGATGGAATGCGATGCGGTACATAGTTTGATCGAAAGGAAGATAAAAAATCGTTTTATTCACTTGCCTAGTGATTATATCAATATTACTAGAGAAGCAAGATATTATCCCTTTCCTATAGAAACTTATTACGTAACACACGGCTTTTTTTTCAATTTTGCACTGCCATCAACATGGAGTTATAATTCGATACGTCCTGGAAGGAAAACAAATGAACCCACTGTGACGGATCTTAGATATTTGCACTACAGTCCGACACAGAAAAAAATTTTGTTCAAAATAAATTTTGATGATGAACTTCAGCCATTACCATGTAGAAACGTAAAATATCCAAATATTGATGAGTATCCTGCTTTACATAATGAACGGCTTAAGATTAAATACCAAAAGTTTAAGCATCTACAAGAATTGAAGGCAGTTCTACCAGCTGACTGTGTAGAATTTTATGACAATTTACCTCATTATTTACCATAATAGTTTCTGGATGTTTAAACATAAAATTAAATATTTTTATGATATACGTTCGCAATGCGATATTTTGTTTTGTAAAAATGTTGCATTAGTTTAAGTTTTCTTGGTGTTAAGTATACATATTATTTTGCCACAATAAATTAAACTTTAAAAAATAGTAACAGGTTCCTACAACAAATTTTTGATATCCTTACCAAAATAGCACTTCTTGAATATTTTCCCTTATTTTTTAGTTTGAAAAAGAAAAATTAATAACCCGTATCTGATGATTTTTTTCTTTTTTTTTTGTCAATAACCCGTATCTACTCCCAGATTGGTAAAATATAAAGTTACTATAATTGAAACATAATGTTTCATTTTGAGAGTCCAAAATGACTTTTTGAAAGAAAAATAAACAATTTCGTTAAGCAAATAATTAAATAAAACGTTTTTTTTATCTCCTGTAAAATATTGTATTTTTAAGATACGGGGTATTAGCATTAAGCCATCGAAATATATATATATATATATATATATATATATATATATATATATATATATATATATATATATATATATATAGTATATAGGTTTCAACGCCCGTCGCAGTAATAAATTAAAAAGGAAAAAATAATGGCTATGCGGACTGAAAGACAGTAAGTTATGTTTTTGCTTCAAAGTACGGGGAGTCCAACATCTAATGGACAGTAAGCTTTCACCCTTATTGGGGATCATCAGACTGACGTAGTCTTTTTGCAGCTTCCCCAACAGCCACTCCGCCTATTCAAGTATATCATTTTGAACAACGACGGTACTGAACACACGAGAGCCCCATCTATAGCAAACCACTTCAATGCAAGAACAGATCTCACTCGAGTAAAGCTGCTACTGAAATGTAGGTAGCTAAAAAAACACTACGGGAGCATGACATCCGGTATCGGAATCGATTTTTGAGCATCACCCCAGGTCTCCACAGTTTTGTGGATTACACTAAGGATCGCACACACAATCTCACCGGGAAGCCGTGCAATCCCGCCTATAAAGCCAAGCACAACAGAAAATATAAAAGGTTTCAACGCCCGTCGCAGTAATAAATTAAAAAGTAGAAATAATGGCTATGCGGACTGAAGCCGGCTGAAGCTTACTGTCAGCCGGCCCGGGGTGGTCCATTAGATCTTGGACTCCCCGTACTTTGATGCAAAAACATAACTTACTGTCTTTCAGTCCGCATAGCCATTATTTTTCCTTTTTAATTTATTACTGCGACGGGCGTTTATACCTTTTATATTTTCTATTGTGCTTGGCTTTATAGGCGGGATTGCACGGCTTCCCGGTGGGATTGTGTGTGCGATCCTTAGTGTAATCCACAAAACTGTTGAGACGTGGGGTGATGCTCAAAAAGCAGCTTTACTCGAGTGAGATCTGTTCTTGCATTGAAGTGGTTTCCTATAGATGGCGCTCTCGTGTGTTCAGTACCGTCGTTGTTCAAAATGATATACTTGAATAGGCGGAGCGGCTGTTGGGGAAGCTGCAAAAAGGCTACGTCAGTCTGATGATCCCCAATAAGGGTGGGTGAAAGCTTACTGTCTGCCGGCCTGGGGTTGTCCATTAGATCTTGGACTCCCCGTACTTTCATGCCAAAACATAAGTTACTGTCTTTCAGTCCGCATAGCCATTATTTTTCCTTCCTATATATCATCATCATCATCATTTCCAGCTGTTTCAACCATTTCCAATTATGGTGTAGCCTCCCTTACATATTCATTTTTCATTTCGGCCCATTGTTGTCTATTGTTGGCTATGCGAGCCCAGGTTAATCCTGATAATTTCTTTATATCATGGTCCCATCTCAAATTTGGGCGTCTTCTTGGTCTTTTCACGCCTCTGGGGTACCATTGTGTAATTCTTGTGGTCCATCTGTTGTCAGTTCTTCTCGCCAAGTGTCCTGCCCATTGCCATTCTAGGGCTTGATCCTGTGGATGACGCCTATTACCTGGGTTTACTGTCTTATCCACTCTATTCTCTTGCGGTCCCTCCTAGTTATTCCTAGCATGCATCGTTCCATAGCGCTTTGTGCTACGTGGAGTTTTCTTGTTATGTCTGTTTTTAGTATCCAGGTTTCACATCTGTATGTCATGACTGGTAGTATACATTGATCAAACGTTCGCTTCTTTAGGTGGAGTGGCATTCTAGATTTGAATATGATTTGAGTTTCTACCGAATGCTCTCCATGCTAGTTTTATTCTTCTGTTGATTTCAGGTAGTAGAGATCCCGAGATGTGTATTAGTTGACCCAGGTATATGTATTCTTCTACTATTTCCAGCGTGTTTACTTGTATGTCTTGTTGGTCTACCAGTTCGTTGTACATTATCTTAGTTTTGGCTAGGTTCATCTTCAGACCTACTTTATTGCATGCTGTATTTAGTTCGTCAATTTGCTGTTGAAGTTCATCAGGGTTCTTGGCGATAAGTACAATGTCATCAGCGAATCTTGGGTGGTTGAGGTTACGGAAGATTTCTTCGAGTGTTGCCGTGAAGAGCTTTGGAGATATTGCGTCTCCTTGACGTACTCCTTTATTTGTGGGGAATTCTGGAGATCCTTCTTATATCATGACTCTGGCTTTGGCTTCTTTGTATATGTTTGCCAGGGTTTATATATACGGTTTGTCGACACCTTGACTAGTTAGGGCTTCTATTATAGCTTTGGGATATATCGAGTCGAATGCCTTCTCGAAGTCTATGAAGGCTAGTGTCAGTGGTATGTCATATTCTTTTGTTCGACCTCCCTTAATGTATGTAAAGCCAGCTTGTTCCCGTGGTTGTGCAGCATCTAGCTTATTCTGTATTCTGGTATTTATGATCTTTGTGAATACCTTGTATATTATTTGTAGAAGACTGATTGGTCGATAGTTTCTTATGTCTTCTTTACTGCCTTTCTTGTGGATTAGAATTATATTGGCACTATTCCAACTTTGTGGTATATGTCTTGATCTTAGGCAGTTAGTGTAGATTTTTGCTAGGATTTTCCATGTTCGTTTACCTGCGTATTTGATTAATTCCACCATAACACCGTCATTGCCTGCTGCTTTACCATTTCTCATGCTATTAAGCGCCTTCTCTACTTCTTCCACGAGAACTTCTGGGGTGTCGTCATTTATTCGTGGTGTCGTTACCCGTTCCTGTATTGTCTCCGGGGCCTTGTATAGTTCACTATAGAATTTGGCTACTAGGTTTATTATTTCTTCTCTATTTGTGACTCTGGTGTTGTCATTTGTTAGTGCCACTACTTGTTTCTTGCCTATGAGGAGGGATTTATTAGCGCTCTTGTAGCTTTTTCTGTTTTCGATTGCAGTTTCTACTAGTTTTTCGTTGTAATGTTTGATGTCTTCTGCAATCTTCTTTCTTATTGTCTTGCACAGCTCAGTGTTCTATTCCTTGCACGTTGGTCGTGGCCTTCATTTCCCTTCGTTTTCTTAGCAGCGCCCTAGTTTCATCGGATAGCTTCTTGTGCTGATTATGTTTTCTTGGACCACCTATTTCTTTGGCACAGCTTAGGATAGCTTCCATGAGCTCTGCGCTTTCTGCCTGGTCTTGTAGTCTGTTGTTGAGTATCGCCTGGTATTGCTCGCAGTTTTCGACGAGTTTATTTGTGTCTACTCCTGTTGCCATTGGCTTTTTGACCAGTTTCAGTCTTTCGAGTTTCGTGTTCAGTATAACTCTTGCTCTGATTAGCCTGTGGTCGCTACCTATCCGAAATTTGTTGAGGACGCTGACATCTTTTATCGTGTTCATCTTGTTGGTTAGGATGAAGTCTATTTCGTTTTTGATAGTTCCATTTGGGCCTTGCCATGTCCATTTCCTATTTGGGTTTTTCTTGAAGAACGTGTTTGCTATGGACATATTCTGATAATGTGCGTATTGTACAAGCCTTTCTCCTCGTTCGTTCCTTTCACCAAATCCAAAGTTTCCTACTTGTTGTTCTTGGTCCTTTTGTTTTCCTATTTTTGCATTGAAATCGCCTATCAGGTACTTGAATTGGCCTTTGTTACTGTTTAGTGCTTGAGTAACTTCGGTGTAGAATTCTTCCACTACTTCGTCTGAGTAGCTGGCCGTTGGGGCGTATGCTTGGACAATCTGTATGGTGTATCTCTTTGATAGCCGTAGGGTTAAACTGGCTACCCGGTCAGAGATACTTGTAATATCGACTATTCTGTCTTTCCAAGTTTTATTGATTAGAAATCCGACACCGCTTGTTTTGCCAGTTGCCGTTCCTCGGTAGTAGAAGATATTGCCCGATTCGAGTTCTATTAGCTCTTCTTCTTTGCGCCTTACTTCGCTGATGCCTATGATGTCCCACTTAATATTTTCTGCCTCTTTTTCCAGCTCCACCATTCTGGTCTGGTTTGAGAGTGTTCGGCAGTTGTAAGTTGCTATAAATAGCGATGTTGTTTTGGGTGGGTAGTGATTTAGACTCCGCAGATTCTGCCCGCCTGGCTGAGTCCCGGGGACTACCCGCCCTGGGGCCATTTGGGCCTACGGAGAATGAGGACCGCGGCCTAGGTTTCCTGTTCATGCTTAGGGTCGTACGGCATACCTTACCTTAATGCGGGTTGGTAAGGGGCAAATGTTGTCGTCCGCTGGCTTTTGCCATTTACCATCGGACCCTGTCCCCCCGGATTTTTGACGGAGGACTTTTTTATTAATGAAAAAAGCCCGTGTCTGGAGTGGGGATCGAACTTGCACCTTGTTGGGTGAGAATGTTTTTCAAGTTTACAAGTCTGGCGCCTTAACCCACTACGCCATCCGGGGGTTCTTCCTATATATATTTATATTTATATAAATATATATATATATATATATATATATATATATATATATATATATATATATATATATATATATATATATATATATATATATATATATATATATATATATATATGAGGAGCTTGCGTTCAAAAGCGGCTATATCCATTTAGGAAAAATGTTCAGTAATCGACAAAAACTTCTCATCGGTTCGCCTTAATATATAGAGATAACAAAAAAAGTTTATTTATAGTGTTTTAGGGAAGTCGACTGATGCAATTTAAATTTTTTTTTCAAATCTCAATAGTTCATGAGAAAAAATTAAAATGAATTTGGATATAGACGGTTTTGATAGCAAAGCTTTAAAAAATCTCAACAAAGAAATTAAAACGCTAGGAAACATATTTTTATTATAAGACTGGAACACAAAACATATTTTTATTATGAAAACTCAACATACATAACAAACAAAAAACAAGAGAAAGAAAATATTTATATATGAATAGCAGCTTCTTCATCTAAACAGTCACATGGCACATCCTGTTCGCCCTCATCTCCTTCCTTGTCGCTAGTTTCTGTATCTGCATTACCAGAAGTAAGTAAATCTTTGTACCATTTTAGATCTGCTCGTGACATCCAATCTTCACCGAACAGCTCTTTCAAAAGCTTCCTAAGACTAGGTTTCTTTTTATCTGGTAAAGCGTTTCTGGGCTCTATTATGTCAAGAACCAGGTTGTCATCATTTTTTCCTTTCTTTAGCATCATCTGCCGCGATTTTATTTCAGATGCAAACCGATAATAAATATGTGTATTCACTTCAATCTTAGGATTTTGTTGATTTTTGTTACTTTTAGTAATAAAAATTCTTTTTGTTTCAGCAATGCCTTTAACCTTGTTGTACACTTTCTCTAGTTCTTTTACATTATAAATTTTCCAGTCTTTTCCTAATATTTTCACTTGTCCAACTTCTGAATAAAATTTGATGTATTCCTCTTTAGAAATTATATCAGTAGTTTTCCTAAGCAACTTCTCCATTCTCCCAAAACAACGATCAGCAGCCATGAAGCTATGTCCGCGGACTGGAAAAGTGATTGAGATTTCAGACAGACCTTCTGGAGACTTATTTTTAAGCCAAAACATAAGTGCGTGAACTATGTAGGAATTTTTGTTTTGGCCTGCACAGCCATCACAGAAAAGTCTGAGTTTCTCAATTCCATCGTAGTCAAGAGAATCTAGATGGTGCAGAAGTGCTGAGGCAATTTCTGTTGAGCCACGCCCAGCATAATCCTCAGTCCACACATAGAAAGTTGGATTACGCGAAGACAGCTCGACACAACAAAAAACGTAGAAACTAATCTGATGTGAGTAAAAGGCATCGCCAATAGCCGTCCGAGGTAGGGGCTGTACCTGTTGGAGGTCAAAGCAGAAACCTAAACTATTTTCTGGGGCTTCTTTGGCTAACTCATAAAAGGCAGCAGCACGTTTTCTATGTACGCGGTATTCCACTAGCAGCTGATTTCTATTTTCAGCCTGTGTTTCAAATTTGTACTGTTGTTTCAGTCGCGTACATTTACTACACACATCTGAGGCGGGCGATGAAAACCCAATGTTAAAATCGTGTATAAAAATATTTCGAAACATAAAATATGACACCCGATTTTGTGGGTATTCCTTATTAAACAGTCTCCATAACTTGGCAACTGACAGACTTGCAGACAAGTATATTCTTTTAGACTTTTTCCTATTATAATGGCTTTCACGTCCTTTCAGTCTCTTGAGAAAATTGCGAACACATTCTTTTTTTTCTTCACTTTTTTGAGATTTACGATCCCCTCCCCTATTTTCCTTCGGGACTTCACCTGCAAGAAGGACTTTTGCAACAGTCTTAACTCTTTGTTTAGAGATACTCAGTGCAGTAACAAAAAACTTTTGACACACCCGCGTTGCTTTATTGTCACACTTAATAAAATATGAGACACTGAGATTCTTCAAGGGAACCATAGTAACATTAGCCGATCTTCGACGAGCAATAGGAGCGACGGATAACATATGGCACAGTCTAATGTCTTGTTTAGTTTTGATCGAATCTGCATAAAAGCTCTGCCTTAAACTCTGAATGTGTCGTTTTTTAACTATAGCACACTGAAATGATTTGCCATTATGTTGACAAGGCCGTTGAAATCGAATCAGTGCTGGGTCGGGGTCACCATATCTGTAAAATGTAAAGAAACTTCTTGCACTACCTCTAAAAAAGGCTGTATGTATCTCAGACGAGACTCGACTCAAAAAATACAAACGTCTGTGTACAAATAAGTTACAAACATAAAAGCTATTTAACTAGTAAATCGTAAAATATATTTAAATTATTGCGTACCTTTCTAACTGTTTATTCTGGCGTTTTGTCACATTTTTCATACGGCATCTAGAACCTTTATTTCCTTGCTCAACGGTAATAAGTTCTTCATCCATATTGCACGTGGATCCTCGTCAATTCCGGGATCAAACAAGCACCACTCTCCACAGCATTTAGATGACAACTGGTAGTCAACGCGGGGGCGCCAAGTGTATCGTTACAGCTCTTACAGCCTTGCCAGATGCACCACTGTGTTGTCGAATTTTTGAATATAACGAATTATTGGATATAACCACTTTTGATCGCAAAAAGAGGATATAGCCAGTTTTGATGCAAAAGGCCGACTTTACATGCGCTTTTACCATACAAATAGGCCGTTTTGAACGCAAATGATCGTGCCAGTTGATAGAGCTTGTGAAACTTAACCGAAAATCGCAAAAAGCGCATATCAGCAAAAAAAGTGATATAGCCGCTTTTGAACGCAAGCTCCTCATATATATATATATATATATATATATATATATATATATATATATATATATATATATATATATATATATATATATATATTCTCAAAAGCGTTGGTTCTAGCTGTTGAAGGGCGCATGTCGATTAAATAGTTCCAATACATTACTGTTAAAAAACTATGCAGAGATAATAAAATAAAGGTAGGATAATCTGGTATCTGAAATATGCCATTCATATTAGGTTTACCTAGCTTTTAATTCCCTTTTTGTCAAGCGCTCTTTCTTGAATTGTTGTAATTGTGCAACATCCTATTTTCAAAACATAAAAAAAAGTTTTAGTGTCAGTGGTATGTCTGCTGCTACATATATATATATATATATATATATATATATATATATATATATATATATATATATATATATATATATATATATATATATATATATATATATATATATATATATATATATATATTCTCAAAAGCGTCGGTTCTAGCTGTTGAAGGGCGCATGTCGATTAAATAGTTCCAATACATTACTGTTAAAAAATATGCAGAGATAATAAAATAAAGGTAGGATAATCTGGTATCTGAAATATGCCATTCATATTAGGTTTACCTAGCTTTTAATTCCCTTTTTGTCAAGCGCTCTTTCTTGAATTGTTGTAATTGTGCAACATCCTATTTTCAAAACATAAAAAAAAGTTTTACCAATTTTCTTTATTTTACTTACGATATTTGTTTATAGTAAAATTAAATTTTTGGTTTTGTCTTGTGATTTCTGTTTTATCAAAATCTCTTGAAATTTCTTGAATTGTTGCAACAATGCAACATCCTACTTTCAAAACACAGAAAAAAGTTTTACCAATTTCCGCCATTTTACTTATGGCCGATAGCCTTTTTACACAAAAGTTATTTTTTTAACATTAACAGACAGATTTTATTAACACTTACAATTTCAAGTGATAAACAAATGGCACTTTCAAAATAACTTTTATTTGCAACAAACAACAAAAACTTGTAGCTAATCGAAATGACAAAAATTGCAATTTTTTGATGATTTCAATATCTGGGGCCACCACCTTTTGCAACAAAACAGTTAATGACAGCTTGCATTCTTCTAGTCATCCCCATTATTAAATTTTGAATGCTTTCTTGTGGCAAGCTTTCCCATTCTCTAAAAGCATTTTTGAGAATATTCGAGTTGTCCGGACGAGGAACACTTCTCGTTATACGTCTTTTAAGTTCATCCCAGACTTCTTTTGGATCTAGTTCTTCTTCAGTTGGATTAATGTCCGGAGAAATTAAAGATATTGTTTGTGATATTTGTCATAATTATTAATTGAATTAGAAAAGCGCAGTAAATTGCCGTGGCCGTGTTTTTTGCTTTTATTCATATTTTAAAAATAGTTTGCCGTAGAATGGAAGAAATGATTGTTGGACTTGTAGGGAAATTCCGCACTTGGTTCTGGCTTTGTCTCGTTCATAAATATCTTGTACTGTAACAAGTCGCCAGACTAGTAACGTAAATAACTAATTTGTTTGTCACAGTTGGCGATCTCTATCAGACAGGGAAAAAGTATATTACCCATTTTACGCTAGGCTCTCTGTAAGAACACACTGCACTCACTGACTGCCACCATACGCGCATTTTCTTAATTTTTACCGAAAATGTGATAAAAGTTTATTTGGTTTTCCAGCGATATCTAATTATCTAAAATTTTCTTTTACTATCTCCCGAACTTTTGTAAAATAAATAACAATGACCTTCATTAAAAAACCGGTTCAGGACAAATAATTTTGTTATGTGATTTCGTGTTTTGTGAAACTTACCGTAAGTGGTTTTAACATACGCCAATTTTGATACAGAGAAAATGAACGTTAGAAGCACAAATGTACACGGACAAAAAAATCGCATATATAGTTTACATTAAGTGATAAGTTTATTGCTGTTCGGTTCGATTTTTTCATTTCAATGTGTGTATTATATCTTTTTTAAATGCTGCCAGGAGATCTTCTTGTACTAGTCATATATTCTGCGTCTTGAAGACAATTGATTTTGCTTCACTTAAAATTCACAATAATATTTACGGCAAACTAGAGCAAGTAGAGGACCATCTTGCAACTAACGCCCTTTATTTATTCTTAGGATCAAGAAAAAATTACTCAACAGAAATCTATTAGAGAAGCCGAGCAAGAAAGGCAATGGAAGCAGTTGCAAGCCCTAAGGCAGCAACAAGCCCAGCAGCAACAGCATGTTATTCTTGAACAACGTGTACAAGGTATTAGTTAATTTGTTTTATATCGTATGGTTGGTGGAGCGGTGACAGGCGCGAGAGATAGAGATCGAGATAGAGATAGAGCGAGATAGAGATAGCGAGAGAGCGAGGAGAAGAGAGAGAGAGGGGGGTGAGAGGGGGGAGAGAAAATATCTCTACATCACTTTATTATCTCTACACGCTTTTCACTCAAAAATCAAACTTTTGATATAATAAATATAATCATTTTAATTTTTGCATGGAAATTTTACAGCAGTTGCAAGAGTTCAGCGAACAATTTCAGAACCTTCATCACCATTTGCTCAAAGCAGTCAAGCTAGCCCCTTGCAAGTATCTACAACGCCCCCAGAAGCCAGCTCTTCGGCATCACCTTCCTCTGAATCTAGATCATTTATCGGTATTAAGTCATCTTCACTTACACATTCATCGGCACAGTCAACTAATATTCCTACTCCCACTCCTTCACAGTCTCCTGTACATGAATTCCCCGTGCATGAATTACAACAATCTCAAAAATCTCAGACTACAGACTCTCTTATCTCAGAAATTCACTTAGAAGCACCTACAACCCCTAAAGCTACGCCATTCTCTAAAATAGCCAGTTCATCAGAAAAGGATTCGTTTGGTCAACCTAATCCCGGGCCTATATTTGCTTCGGCAATACCATCAGTACAGGTAAGTAAATAAGAAATACATGAAATTGTAATATGTAGACAGAATTCATAAAGATACGTCCGAATTCATAAAGTTCATAAAATTTCTAGTTAAAAAAATTACTAGCCACTAATTAAAATTAGTATTGTATCTTATTAAATCCCTTTTAAAAGAATTTAATTAAGGTCACAAATATATAAGTATATGTAAAACCTTTCTTTAATTTGATATTTCGAGGTGAGTTTTTTTGTAAACAGTTAATAATAATTTATTTTTATTTATCTATTTTTTATTACCAGTTTTTAATAACAATAAATAATAATATACGTTTGTTACAAACAAATACAAAAAATGTACAGGGGGTCCAATTTTCGACACTTTTGCATGGCATCTCGGTTATCTTTAATGATAGAGAGCTGCGGTTTTCGCAATACTGAGCTATTTTTTAGTGAAACGTATAATGCTATAAACAGAATTTTGATAGGCCCTTTCGTTTCGGAGATACAGAGCGATTTTGAAAATGTGTCATTTTAAAAGCACCCCTCGCCTTTTAACTTATCGGTAAGGTAGAAACTGATTATTATATATTTTTTTCGTAGAATCCAGTGGCGTAGTTAATTTATTCCTAGAAGGAACGAATTTAAAGGTAAAATCCAAAGTTACATTTTTTAATGGGACACCCTGTATATTTTGTTTTCATTCGATTGCTTTTTTCATAAGATTTTCAAAAATATATAATAGGTCTGTCCACAAAATTTTGTTTTCAATTAAAAATAATAGATTTATGAGTATTATTAACTATTATAAAATTTAAAAATATTAGTCTTTTTGCTTTTCGACGGTATTTGTAATAGAAATCACCTCGACGCATCGACGGGTGACGTCACATGCTTGCTGATAGACGGCAAGTGTCAGTATTGCGACTATTACGCGTTGCAATGGTTGGGACGGGCTGGTTATTTGAACCGAGAGTTAATCATAATTTGTGTTACCAAACCATTTGCTTTTCCGCAAACAGCTGCTTCATATAATTTTGAGGCGTTCTAGCTCGAGCCACAAAGAGTCTTCGCTTTGGGTATGGCTCAGTTTGCTGGCATTCTTCAATGCTTAAAGCAGCATTTTCCACGTGGCGTATATGTTGGCCAACTTAATTTCATTTTGACGTGGTTTTTCGTCTTTAAAAATTTTAACAATAACATTATAGGTATATTAAGTATAGCTTGATATTCTATAGGTATTTTTATCGTATTAATAAATGTTTCAAGATATTTTATGATTTATTTTAGAAAAACAATATTTACAACGAATATTGAAGTCCTAGTGACAGAAAAAATGTCACCATAGATCTTTTAATATATTAATCTTCTGAATGAAATCATTACACACGTTAAAACTTTAAATAATTGACTGAAAATTGCTTGCAGAATATGTAGCTATACCTGCGTAATATACTTATAATGTTATTGTTAAAAATTTTAAAGCCGAAAAATCATGTCAAAATGAAATTAAGCTGGCCAACATCGATGGCACGTGAAAAATGTCGCCTTAACGTATTTTTACAAAAATAAGTAAAATCATTGCCGTTTGATTACGACCACTTTTAATAAAATGTTCTATCAAATAATGGACGGATACTTCTTGCTATCATCTACTGAACAGTTAGGTAAAAGTAATAGACATACGTAATTATTTTGTGTTGCAGTCATTTCTAAAACATCATTGAAAAAACCGTCGGTAATTGGAATGTTCATGGGAGTTTTTTTAAGGCTTTTCCAATGTTTTCAGACTTAATAAATTTAACTACACCCTTTTTGCGATAAAATTGATTTTTTCCAGTAACAAAGTACTGTGGTAGGAGCGGGTTCTTCTGTTCGACGATGTAACCATATCAGAAATGCGATGGCATGTTTACATCCCCCATCAGTCGCAGCAAAATCGAGACATTTAACTTTTTCAATCATCTCCATTTCTTCGTTTATGATGGCATTAATCGAATAAGGCTTCACTCTGTCCGTGTGTTTTGGGCAAATCCTAGCTTTTACCAGACATCTGCTACCTTCGCGTTTAACTTGAACATTCCTACAGCTGAATCATCATAGCTTTCCCTCGCAGAGCTTAAAAAAGTAAACATTACGTTTATCTGAGATTGTTACTTCGCGTGCTGTATATATACACATTAGTGTTGCTAAAAAGTGCGGGCCTAGGTCAGAAAAAAACACAAATTCTTATGTTTTAGATTTTGCCGACGTTTCGACTTCTAAAGTTAGGGCATTACACACTTTTCCGTCGGTGCTCAAAATTGTTACCGTTTTCTCTCCCTGCAAATTTTGAAATTCGAGTGTAGTGGCTTAGAGAAAACTGTCACAATTTTGAGCAACTTTTGTGATTTATAAAATATAAACAAAGGTTTTTTACATTTATATTTTAAATTTACTAAAAAACATCTGTTTTTATTTTTTATATTTTCAAAACAATATTTTTTTACTAAAAGTAGTTATCTCTAACTGGAATATTATCGTCATTACAAGCTGAACATTTTAAATTATTATAAAAGTGGTGGTAAATAGGCGGTACAAACTGGATTAACTGTAAAAGGTCTGGTTTTTTCGCAGTTGTTATGGTATTTCCATTTGGATATAATCTTGGAAGTGTCGCTAGAATCTGATTTCTGGAGGCGTTTCTTTTATGAATGTTAACTAGGTATAACGGTTGAGTATCGGTTACTCCATTAACTTTTGTGGAATGTGACGCAATTTTCCGGTTTGTAATTAATTTCTCTAAGGCGGAAGTTGGGAAAAAGTTTTCTTTTTTCATTACTATTATTGTAAAGGGCTTTTTTTTCCTTGCTGTCTAACATCGATCCAGTCTTTGGAAATATAAATGTAGGGGTAGAATTTTTTATATTTTTTTCAATGAGGCCCAAGTCTCGATCACAGAACATAAAGAAATGTCCACTAACTAAAAATTTGGGTTTAATTTCTTTGACAGTGAACTCTTGAGACTAGGTGCAAAGTAAGGTCTTTTTTATATTTCTGTTCTGGCTCTCATAACCGTCAGAGTGTATCGTAACTCTTTTGGTGTTCACGAAATTTTTTATGTAGTAAAGAATACAGGAACCAACTTCTTGGGGTCCTTTGAATCCTACGTATTGATTCCATACAAACATGGTGGATTCTTTGGTTTGCAGATGATAAACACCTAGACAGTTTACTGTCGCTTTCCAAAGTTTGCTCTAAAAATTAGGTTTATTTCTAAACATTTCAGTTATTCAAAATACGAAACAAATAACTTAGCTGCTACTTCCTAACGCCCAGCAGTAATTTACACACTAGTTAAAGCCATTTGGATATTTAGTAGTAAACTATTTTACATAAAAACATATTTCATTGTCGCTAAACTAAACATTAATTTTGACATTATCTTAAGCCGCCTGAACTAACCCACTGTATGCTACATAGTCCAGTATAGCATCAAAGTTTTTTAAAATTATTCTACATGGACCAACCTATTTAATGCTGTCATCTGTTACAAGAATCCTGAAACTCATTTGAGTCGCTCTGGCATTAGAAAATACTCATTTAGCTATCCGAAGACGGTGTTATCTCTAAAGAGACAAATTTGTTGGATGGCCCGCTCTGGTTCTCAACGCCTCAATTGACCTTGTAAAGTTGACCTTGACAATTTTTTTTATCTTGACAATGGTATTGTAATTGAATGACCTTGCACGCCGTTTGCATTACCTTAATCGAGAAATGTTTACCTTGAAAGTTCACCTTGACGTTGTCTTTGATCACTCCTACTTGACCTTGGTGTAAGTGTGTGGCTTCGACTTGCCAACCTTTTATATATAAAGCAGGACAGTTGGTTTCGTTTCATAGTTTGCGACTGAACTAAGCTAAGTCTTAAGCAATATTAAAAAAATGTCTTTAGTGTGTGATAAGTGTGATGTAATAATTGTGATAATTTACCCGCAGTTACAATTTGATACGATATAAAAAAGAATCTTGTGCTGCAAAATTTTATTATACGGATGGTGGAAAGCGGTGTTAAATTGATGATGCTGCATCAACATCTGCTACGTATGTACGATAATTGTGATAATTTACCCGCAGTTACAATTTGATACGATATAAAAAAGAATCTTGTGCTGCAAAATTTGATAATACGGATGGTGGAAAGCGGTGATAAATTAATGGTGCTGTATCAACATCTGCTACGCATGCTTGTGTGTCATGTAATGTAACTGTACCACTAAGTCAGATGCTAGCCCAATCAGAGAACACTCGAGCACAGAAGTAAACCTTGTGTGCCCGTATCTCACGGTGCTGAGCTTATTCACAGTGCGTTTAAAAACATAATTATATCATACCGTGTAAGCAGCGATAATACCCATGTGGACTATACGATTGAAATTAAGTCAATAGTGGTTAAGTTGATCAGTGAAATACTTAGAGTACAATAATCATTAAAAATAAACAGGTTTGTGTTTGAACGATATTTTCTGGCAGCGCAGGACACATTTAGTGAAAAGTGTTTTAATACCACCATTGAAATAGTGACTGTGGGAGATGATTTGAATAATGCTTACGAATCTGATCGAGGCCATGAAAGTTCAAGCAACTGAATTCCAGGAAAAAGATTTAGGTATGGTAAAAGTAAAAAAATTCATATAACAAATTTTTACATTTATTTTTAAAAATACTAGACATATTTATTAATCCTTTTCAGGATGGGCTTTGGAAAAATTCTGTTTCTGGAGGTCAACATCAATAAGTGCTCGCCTCGAGATGGTTCGTCATACATCAAGTTGCCGAAATTCATCGAAGCTCAACTTGCGATCTTCAACGTGATAAACCAGGATGAATGTTGTTTTGCTTGGGCTATAACGTCAGCATTATTTCCTGTAGTCAGGATATTTTTACAGCATACATCTTACCCACATTTCTCAAGAGTATTAAACGTAACAGGTATAGATTTTCCAGTAAAATTGTGATATTACAAAATTTTAAAATTTGAATAACATTTCGGTTAATGAATACGGTTTGGAGACTAGCTTCGAAGACATTAAAATATGAGGTTGTTGGTCCTTTGGGATATGCTCCGAAAAAGTTATTAAAGCATGTAAATTTGCTACTGTTAACAAAAGATTGTAATATTAAAGAAGATGATAATACACATGTTTGTGATGCAAGCTGTTCAAAAAATCATTACTGTTGAATAAAAGATTTTTCTCGTCTAGTTTCTAGTCAGATTTAAAAGTATCACGATAAATTATACTTTTGTGATGGTTGCTTAACTTATTTTGGAACACCATCAGCTTTAATATTACACCAAAAACATGATTGTAAACACATCTTTACATTAACGCCCTCGACTGGCGTAAAAGTAGATACATTTTGAAAAAGCAGATGCGGGTTCAATTTGTTGTCTATGAAGATTTTGAATCTGTTTTGAAACCCACTAAAACAGTCGAACTAAACCCACAAAATTCTTACACCGCCTAAAGGTTAAAACATGAGAGTAGAGAGAGTTAGTGCGTTCTGCGCCCACCCATCGCCCAAAGTTAATGCGCAGGCGGCATCGGCGCGCGCATCTGTCATATGTCATCGATCATACGTCGTCTGTCATACGTCATCTGTCAACTGTCATCTGTCAACTGTCATCTGCCATACGTCATCTGTCATACGTCATCTGTCAACTGTCACACTCTTGGGCGTTAGTTACTTTGGTCTGAACTACTTGGGGCTTGAACTACTCGGGGCTTTAACTACTTGAGGGGGGCACCAACCACTGGGGCACTATCTGTTTAGGCCCGAACTGCATCGGATATGAGTACTACTTCGTAAGAATATTATTAGTATTAAGTATTTCGGGGAAAAATGACGTCAAAAACTTTTTTCTTGATTTTGTCCATGCTGGGATTAGAACCTGGGACCTGCATAGTGGAACAGCAACGCTCTAACCGATCTGGCCATCGGCTTCACATAAAATATTGAGTTCAGAACATATAGACTTGCGGCAGCTAGGCAGGAAAGTGGTTGTTGTTGTTGTTTGTGGAGCGAAGTCACGATGAGAACGATGGGTAAGGAATGTTGGGAAGGAAGAAAACACGTAGTAGTCGTAGGAAAATTATTTATTTAACCACAATAAGAGCAGGCTACTGCTAGGAATACAAGGAGACGAGAAATACTGTTCCGAGTTTCGAAAAAAGATGGCGTGAGTGTAGAAGTAGCAGTACTAGAAATACTGTTCAGAGTTTCGGAGAAAGATGGCGTTAGTGTAGAAGAATTAGTAATTCATAGAGGCCCTCGCCCCGAAACGATAAGTGTTGGAGAATGAAAATTTTGGTGTTAGATAGAAGTCAGAAAGACCATGAGATATGCAGGTTCAAAAACCCCCAAAAAGAGTAAGGTCCTTGAGACAATTCCTCTGGCGCTGACCAAAAGGGCCTTAAAAATTTTTTTGCTTCGATAGGGATGACGGGTAGGAGGAATAAAATAGATTCCCCAAATGGCATCGAAATCCGTTGAGCCGTTTAGGCGCTAGAGGGTTACAAAGGTGTTTCATGTATCAGGAGCACAGGAACTGATGACGGTAAATAAAAAACTAAATTACGGCTAGCGCTTAAACGGTAAGTGTTGAAGAATTCAAATTTTGGTGTTAGATAGAAGTCAGAAAGACCATGAGATATGCAGGTTCAAAAACTCCCAAAAAGAGTAAGGTCCTTTAGGCAATTACTCTGGCGCTGACCAAAAGTGCCTTAAAATTTTTTTACTTCGATAGGGACTAAGGGTAGGAGTAACAAAATACATACCCCAAATTTCATCGAAATCCGTTCAGCCGTTTCGGCGCGAGAGGGTTACAAAGTTCAAAAGTTGCGCAGAAACCAAAATGCGTCTTTTTGGTAGTAGCGAGGGTGCGATTCGTGCGCAGTTAGTGAAAAAGTGACTTCGTCACCCCGGCTGATAAAGATCTCTAACTGAAAGACATTATATTTTATATTTATTTTGACGTAAGATCGAAAATTTGAATTTTATAAGTTTTCAGGACTGACAAAAAATTCAATGGTTACAATACAAAATTAGGAGCAAACTAGAAATACTGTTCACAGGTTCGGAGAAAGATGGCGTGAGTGTAGAATTAGGAGTAGTTGGAGTAGTTGGAGTAGGAGGTGTTCAGAGTTTCGGAGAAAGATGACGCTAGTGTAGAAGTAGGAGTAGTTGGAGTAGTTGGATTAGTAGGACTAGGAGCAAGAGTTGGAGATGCAGAATATTCGAGAAAGATTGCATAATCAGTGGAATAGTACTGGACAAAGAGCGCGAAAATAACACAGCACGAGGCAAGGTCAACGCGACCGTTGTTTTCCGTACCGAGCGGTACCATCCGGAGTAAAGTACAATGATCATGCATTTTAATGTAAAGCGCAGATAGTTACGATAAGGTCAGCGGGGAGTGGTAGGAGTTATGAAAATATTGATTTCTAGCAAAGTCACCTAGGCGAGAGCAGCAGTTAGCATCAAGAATTCCTAGAGTGAAGGTGATCGGGAAAAAGTGCGGATCAAAGTGTTGGGAATTAGTTATTCTTAGACAATCAGCGTTTTTCTTTGTGACGCGAGTGTACTGTGAAATCTGGGTAAGTACCGAGAAGATTTACTTGGTGGCGTATTAGTATGAACGTGTAGAATATTAGGAGTACTTGCGTGGAAGATATTATTAGTTTTTTATGTTCAAACTGCAAGTTGAATTGAAAAATTGACAAAAATTCTTGCTAAGAGGGTGCCTTTAGATTTCAAAAGAAAATAGGATGTACGGGTGTAGATTAAAGACCGCTTTTTCCAAAAAAAAAAATAGTTTTTGTGTTCAAACTGCAATTGGAGTGGAAAAAATTTACAAAAATTCATCAGCATAGTGTGCCGTTAGAGCTCAAAAGAAAATAGGAAGTACGCGTGTGGATTAAAGCCCAAAATGTTTAAAAAGTTTTCAAATTTTTTTGCCCAACACTTTTTCTCTCAAACTCTGTGTTCAAATTGTTTTCCAATTTGTTTGTCCGAAAATTATTTTCCAATCTTAATGTGTTATAGAAAATGTTCGTATGCGAATTCTGCAACGCCTCCTTCACCAGGAAGGACAGCCTCAAACGCCATGGGGACTGCAGACAGTCAGGCAAAGTCTGCGAGACTTGCGGAGTAACTGCCAAGTTTGAGAGAGCTCTACAACACCATCAACGTCAGAAACATGGAGCCCTGAAGAGAAGAGCCGCCGTCGATTCTCCGCAATCTCCCATGGCGCAAAGAGCAAGACTCGATTCGACAGATGGTAAGTATTTAAATTTGAAATTTCTAGTAACCGAAATAATAAATTTGTCTGTATATAACTCAGGTACTAATTATTTATTCCTATTTTCAGAACCAACAACATCGTCCACGCAGCATTGTGCAACATGCAAACTAGAGGTTCCCACGAACCGATGGGGTGGACATCTACGGACCCTGGGACATCGTGAGAAATGCTGCGTGATGCAGGAGGAGGAAGGAGCAGAGTTGATAAGAACATCATTCAGGAGCCGAATTGCGACGTACCGACTGACTTCAAGCCAGGATCCCACCAACGTAAAGGATTATCTGCAACATCTCAAACAAAAATTCATCAAGTTGGTGGGAGACATCCGAGCGAAGTATGATCAGCTTAAGGTCGGACTGGAGCTTTTCGGTCGCTTCCTCCTGCAGTCGAACGAGTCGTCAGAGGTGAAGTCCTTCAACAGCAAGTACCAGATGGTGAATGGGGCTACGGACTTGGAGGAGCTGTTCCAGCAGTTCATCGCCATCCTAGACCGAAAGCATTCCGAATTTCAGGAAAAGGATAGTGGTGAGTGTAAAACTATTGCAAAAAAACAAATTGAAAACGATTTAATATTTCTCGCTAATTGATATTTCTATTGTTACAGGGTGGGCGCTTCAGCAGCTTCTCCATTTAGAATTAGGAATCAACAAGATCCAGCCTCTAAAGCCATCTTCCTACATCCCGCTGCCAAAGGAGATTGAAGCAAAGAAAGCTGTCTTAAACATCCAGAACACCGATCAAAAATGTTTCATGTGGTCAGTCCTAGCCGCCTTGCATCCTTTGGATCGAACTCAACATGCAAATAGAGTCGCGAACTATTTGCCATCTGAAAACGAGTTGGACTTTACAGGTATGGAATTTCCGATTAAACTTACCGATGTAGCGAAGTTTGAGCGACTCAATAATATTTCTATCAACGTATACGGACTGGAGAAAGGGTTCGAAGATGGTAAAAATATTATTGACGTCGTGGGGCCCTTATACTTTACAAAGTCTCGTAATAGGGAGCGACATGTAAATTTGTTAGTAATTAGTGATGACTATGGTAATAGCCATTACTGCTTAATGAGAAGTTTATCGCGCCTGATCTCAAGACAGTTATCCAACCATAATGCTACCAAGTATTTATGTGATGGTTGTTTATCGTATTTTTATTCAGAGCAAAAATTAAAGGCTCATCAGGAGCACGATTGCGGGCACGTTTTAGCTAAAGTCCCAACGACAAATTAAAAAAAAAATAAATATGGTGAAGAGATTCCCGAGAATATTTTGAAATTTACAAACTTTGAAAATAAATTAAAAGTACCTTTCGTTGTTTATGCCGATTTCGAAACTATCCTTGAACCTATCGACACAGAGGAAAATGCGCAGGATCCCGATACGTCATACACGCTGAGAACACACAAGCATGTCCCGTACTCTTTCGGTTACTACATCAAATGTGACTTTGATGATGCGCATTCGATTTACCAAAGTTATAGGGGTCCGGATGCTCACAAAGAATTCGTAAAACGCTTAGAGATTGATTGTAAATCAATCTATAATCGCTTTATGAAGGAAGTAGTACCCATGATACCTATTTCTGCGGAACAAGAGATTGAGCATCAGAATGCTGCGGTGTGTCATATCTGCGAAAAGCCATTTGATGTAGCATTAAACGATCGCGTGCACGACCACGATCACACAAATGGCTCCTACCGGGCGGCTGCGCACTCTGTATGCAACCTCAATTACAAAATCCCACAATTTATACCCATCCATAATATGTCCAACTTTGACTCCCACCTGTTTGTTAAGGAATTGGCTTCCAACGACGAAAAGCTGGATGTTACCCCCAAAACAAGGAAAAGTATATATCATTTACTAAACATGTTTTGGTGGATAACATCGAGAACAGGGATGGTAAACAACGACAGGTATTTTTAATTACGCTTCCTCGACAGTTTTCGTTTCATGGCCAGCAGTCTCGATAAACTTAGTCAAAATTTAAAGCCAGAACAATGTCGAGAAGTTAGGAGATATTTCGCGGAAGAAAATAAGTTTCAGCTTATTCGACAGAAGGGTGTCTTCCCATATAATTACGTGGATAGTTTCGCAAAATTGAACGATACAAAGCTTCCATCACAGAAAGACTTTTACAACCAGCTCAAAAAAGAAGATATTACTAACGAGGATTACAAGCGTGCTTGGGCTGTATGGAATTTATTTGAATGTAAAACTTTAGGCGAATATTCAGATATTTATTTAAAATCCGACGTTTTATTATTAACAGATGTTTTTGAAAGTTTTAGAGATGTGTGCCGTAGAACTTACGGTCTAGATCCTGCGCAGTACTTCACAGCGCCCGCTCTTTCGATGAATGCTGCACTCAAGGCCACAGCAATTAGCTTAGAATTACTGACGGATCTAGACATGGTACACTTCTTTAAACACGGTATTCGTGGTGGGGTCAGTCAGTGTTGCGTTAGAAAAGCTTTTGCTAACAATAAATTTATCCCTCATTATGACGCTTCCAAACCTACTTCCTACATCATGTATTTGGACGCTACCAATCTATATGGTGCGGCTATGTCACAATATTTACCAACGGGGAATTTTAAGTGGTTGGATGAGACCGAAATTCAAAGTTTAGATTACAGGAATGTCGCGAATGATTCTAAAACTGGCTACATATTAGAGGTAGATTTAGAATATCCCGAACAGTTGCATTATTTACACAACGAACTACCCTTTTGTCCACAATCAATAGCTCCACCGGAATCAAAATTCCAAGACATTCAAAAATTAATTCCAAATTTGTTAAAGAAAGATAAATATATAATTCACTACCAAAATTTGCGTCAGGCTTTACAGTATGGCCTTAAGCTCATCAGAATTCATCGCGTTATATCTTTTGACCAATCACCGTGGCTAAAGAAATACATTGACCTAAACACAGCGATGCGCAATAAAGCTAAAAACAAGTTTGAGAAAGACTTTTTCAAACTTATGAACAACGCTGTGTTTGGGAAAACAATGGAAAATGTGGAGAAACGGGTAGATGTTAAACTTGTTTCTCATTGGGAAAATATTGGTAGAAGGTTGGGAGCCGAAGCGTTAATCTCGAAACCTCATTTTAAAGACCGCACTATTTTCAACGAGAACCTGGTAGCTATCCAGATGAAAAAACAAAAAGTCACATATAACAAACCTATTTACGTAGGTTTTAGCATCTTGGAAATATCCAAGACAATTATGTATGACTTTTTGTACGGGTATATTAAGCCAAAATACGGCAACAACGCGGTATTACTCTACACTGACACCGATTCCCTGGTTTTAAAAATTACAACCGAAAATTTCTACCATGACATGCGAGAAAATTTAGATAGATTCGATACGTCCAATTACTCCCCAGATAACCCACATGATGTTCCTGTAAACCAAACAATTTTGGGTAAAATGAAAGATGAGTATGCAGGAAAAATCATTTGGGATTTCTACGGTACCGGGGCGAAAGCATATTGTGTTAATGTGGAGGGAAAGTTAACGAAAAAAGCTAAGGGAGTTCCTGACTACGTCACCCAGAACGAACTGACTTGACGATTATAGGGAGGCGGTTGACGTAGAGGGAACTCACATTCATCGTCAGATGAACACTTTCCGTTCGCATTTACACGATATGTATGTCGAACTTAAAAATAAGGTAGCGCTATCACACGCGGACGATAAGCGTTACCTTATTCCCGGCGACTTGGAGAACACGCTTGCTTGGGGTCATAGAGATATTGAAAAGTATAAGGAATCATCGGAAATTCCATGAGCTAAGACTGATCACCGACAGCTAACTTTACTTTAATCACCTTTGGTAGCTAAATGTATGACTTTCGAGGCTGTGATATTAGATTAAGCATATATGATATTTATTTTATTATTTATTGTATTTATTTATTTCTACCCTATTTATTGTATTAATTTATTTCACCCTAGTCTACCCTATTTATTGTATTCATTTATTTACTTTATATGTATATTTTACCTAAGTTTACCTAAGCTTACCCTAGTTTTTAGTTTTCTATTATTTGTTTATAAGTTTACCCTATTTTTAATATTTTTACATTGTTTGTTTATATGTATATTTTACCCAAGTTTACCCTATTTTTTTTATTTTTATATTGTTTGTTTATTTTACTATATTTCCTATTTACAGACCGCTGTTCGGTCAGATTTTGTGCTTTTTAACTTATTTTACCAAAGTTTACCCCTTTTTTTATTTTTCTATTGTTTATTATTTTACTCTATTTACAGACCACTGTTCGGTCACATTTTGTATTTTTTTCACTTTTTTTACACTTTAATAAATTTTTGCGTTTATATTGGTGTTTTATTTCCTTATTTAGAGCAAAGAAAAAAACAAATTAACGTTAGACTATTTATTTAGTACCAGTATAATATTCAATATTAAGCTTATACAATTCATAAACATGTTTTGCAAATAGGTGTATTAGCTTCTCGGTCCATCGAAATAGATACTTGTCTGTTGTGGCATCTTCAAACTTGAGACTTCTCTTATCACCATTGCGATGAAACACTAGCGTGTACTGTCCAATTATCATAAATATATCTACCCAATGGGTATTGAAACAATCAAAAGTGCTTAAAAATTCTTCAAATTCCTCACTAGAGAAAGAAATTTTGCCATAACCAATAGTATCCAAAATTACTTGTTTGCGTTCCTCTTCGGACGTAGTAAAAATGACAGTTATAAAGTCATCAATCTCGTAAACTCGGTTCGGCTTAGTCGTCGGCACTATCGTTGGAACATCAGGACATCTAGAGGAAGATTCAAACACCTTATCCCAGCCAGAAGAGGAGGAGGCCGCCATTGGTAAGTTGAAATGGTAAGTTTCAAAAACAGTCTAACCAAAGATTTATAGTCTTGGTAAAACTTAATGTCTCTTTTCAGCTTGCGTATTTTTTTCAAATGCTCGTCTAATCTAACGGACAAGTCGACTGTCTTTGTCATAAGCTCAAGACCAAATGCCCAAATTTCTCAAGGGGGTCTAGTAATATAGGATAAAATTACACATGTAATACAGTTTAACTTCTTTATTTAGGTAAAAAATCATAAATATATTCATACAGGATTATTGAATTCTTAGCACTACAAGAACAATATTCTAAGCCATGATAAGAACAAGTGGTTTTACTTAGAGATAATTTCGGTACGGTAACACTGTCCCTAGTAAATTCTAAATTAACAATATCGGGTACGTTCTTAAGATATTTCATCGTGGAAAAAGCTCCCAGTAAGAAGGTCTTCTTTACATGTCCCTTCACATAGATGACATCAACATCCCGTAGATCGTTGTAGATAATGCGGTGAAGTTCATTGTAATCGGTTTCGCCGGAATTGTAGTATAAACCATGTCGGTTCCCATATAGAAACATTACTTGCTTCTGGCAATCATAGGACAGCTCATAAAACGGTCGAACGGGTTTGAAAAGATAGTTTTTGAGTTGCTTTCCATCGTAAATAGCCAATTCTTTAGCTTGAAATTCTGGAACGCTGAATCCTTGAACGTCAACCACAACAAACTTCATCGTGCTGAGAGGGTTGAATAGTAACTGTCTATAACAGATCACGTACTTGACCTGCTAAAGCCTGATACTCGAGCACTCGATCATGAATAATTATACAAAACGCACGTGACTCGGCCGAGAAGTTTTCGGAACTTTGAAACTCCAACTTAACGTCAATAGTGTTACTCTTGAGAGCTTCATTTTGTTTGGAACAGTCAATGACAAAGAGGGCTCTACTAGCGAAAGCGAGAAAATCCAAGAGCGGCTCACACCGTTGTTTCCCCAAATAGGTTTTTTGAAAGTCCGTATACATCTGATAGGCTTCTGCAAACTGTCTATTGGCAAAGTTGAGGTTGAACGACTCATAGGGGTAAACTTCAGAATTTAAATGCAATTTGACGTCGGTGATGTTTAAATTATCAAAGTATGTACAATCAGCTTCAGAGTTATCTTTTCGCTTCTTCATAAAAAATACAATCACATATCGGGCTCTCTCAGACATGGTCTTAACGGTCCAAATATCACGCTTTGTTGTTCTCAAAGCAGGCAGTTCATGTAGTTCCCAGTTTCGAAACGGAATATATATCGGTTTGTTCTTGGCAATTTCGTCCAAAAACCTTAATTTCACTGCATCACTCGGGTAAATATGTTTCACTTTCAACTCAACCGTTTTTAAGGTTATTGTTGCTTTCTTAGTACCAGTGGACTTGTAGCAGTTGTCGTCATGACGAGCACGAACTAGTTTAATTTTCTGTTTACCCATTAATACATTGTGGTAATCGGCAAACACGCCAAACAATATTGAAAGTGGGATGCGAAAATTAAAGTCTTTAGAAGTTTCATCCAAGGTCTTAACTGTTCCACTAGGCCAATTCCATCCGGCTATGTCTAGAGCACGGCTTTCCTGCTCATTTAAACATAGCATATTTTTCACGGTGCTAACAATACCAGGATCTCGAATCTTTTCAATCTCCTTACCATTGACTTCATAGGAAATGTTGTCAAAGAGAAAGGCTCCAGCATTATTGGTTAGATCGCAAGTACCGGTCTTACCAGTGGCATCTGCTTCCACCTTAAACGCACCCTCGATGTAGAGTTGAGCTTCACTCATATCCAAAAAGACATCTTGCTGATTGATAACAATCTCGATTTCGTCATTGTTCTTAAAGGAGTCGGTAAAGGGGTGATAAGTGTGCCATTCTTCGCGAATAACCGACTCATCGCTCTTAATCTGATTGAAGATTTTCTGACATGGTAGCGGTAATGAGTGCTTCTAGACTGCAAATATATTATATTTGAAAACGCGAGTGACCCCTTCGACTTCTGATCACTGAATGACCGGCCAGCTGAGGTAGCAGTGTTTAAATACCTTTTAAAAACTAGAACCATTTCGTCTAAGTTCTAATCGAATTACTACTTCTTCACCTCGAAAATTAAGAGGTCTAGAATCCTGGTCTACTAGCGTGAGAGTAATGTTATAGATGCTTTTTTGGTTCACAGGTAAATAGATTAGATTCCTTGGCTCTATATTTATACTGTAGCCGGGGTCAACAGTTGGTGAAAATTCGTACAGAGTATGTGCGGGATTATTTGTGTAATACGAGCCGGAAATGATGTTACACTCTACTCTAATAGTAACAACTTGTATAATATCCACAGGTTGATCTGATTCGTGGAATTTACCAGAATTTAACAGTTGAGGTGAAAATCCTAACAACTTTCCAATACTGTCTTTTGGCTTAAAGTTTATGTCGTAGACACTGGTTAACTCACACTGTAACGTATTGTTATTGGGTTTAAGCGACAAGATGCGATTCCGTTCTTCTGCGGAAGCTCTAGGATCTAGGAGCTTACGTTGTAGAAACTGTTCGATATCTTCCAACTCGTAGGACCCTGTTGGTATTTCCAATACTCGCTCCTCCTGATTATTGACAATGTAATAAAACTTGTTTCGTCCCTCTTCTATATTAGGGATTGTGTTCCAAGTGTTTAGCGAAATTAATGCTAACGAGTAATCAAACCTGGAATCGAGCTCTATGGGAGGTACAAAGTATGCTTCAAGTCGGTGAGAGCGACCTTTTAACGTGAATGTCTGTGACATGACTGCGAGCGGTAAGCATCAACACCTGCATTTATAAAGTTTCATTGTAGAGAAATGCTAGAGCAAGATGTCCACAATTTATCATTCCATAATCCTGGTACTGTTCAGAATTAAAATATATTTTAACATTTTTCATGTACTTGACAAATTCCTTCGGTGGTTTCAAGTTGCCAAAACTATCGAAATAAACAACTCGATTACCGTGTTTCTTGTAAGCTACCCAATGTGTTCCGAATCCTGTGTTCCGATCCAAATTAATAACACCACACTCTGTTTTGAGGGGTGCGTTCTGTAAAGTGTCTCGCATAAATACTCCTCTAAAATGCGGTTTTTTCATCGAGTGACGTACGAATTAATATCGTGATCGAATAACGGTTTTTCAGGTAGCTTTATTGGTAGTTTTTTGGCATTTTTCGTAAAAACAATCCATAGCCAGTTTTGTGTTTCTTTAAATACAGACCGCTACCCTTTTTTCCCAATGCAATCGCCTCCATTGTGTCGTTGTGTCGTTTCGATTCTTTTAACTTCTCCTTGGCACTTTGAGCGTCATTAACGGCCTTCGCTATCCCTGCGACGCCTCCGCTCAGTGCTCCGAGGGCACTAAGTCCTGCAAATATGGGAATAAGTGGTAGAAACCCACCCTGTTTCGGTAATGGTATTATTCGTGGTACGTTGATCCTTTTACGTCCTCCCACCTTCTTGACCGTTACTCGGGCAGCTTTAAGTATTTTACTAAGAGTCCTTTTCTTACTAACATCACCAGTACCCGTATGTCGAAGTTGTTTCTTAAGCAGAGTGACCACTGATGATAGGGGTTTCATCTTCTTCTTCTTGCCAGCACCCAACTTGCGTTTTACCTTCATAGCGTTAGTTACTAACCACGCTGAAGCTTTTTCACCAAAACTGGAATCGTTTGCCTTTACTCGCCCCCAAGCTCGGTTCTCCAACACTCGATCGGCTCGATGTCTTTGTTCCAACTCTTTAGACTTTGCGTATTCGATATCGTGATCGCGACAAGCACTATCCAATTTATTCTTTGGTCGATCACCTCGAGCCAACCGCTCTTGAAGTTTGGTTCCAGGTCCGCAATAGGAATAACCGGGTAAATGAAGCTCGAACGGGAGCTTGTTGATAGCTGTATTTAACACACCTGCACCCTGCAGAGTCTTCATTCGTAATGAAGCCCTGGGAGGGTGTAGAGTAGTATTTATAGAGATGCGTCAAGAGAAACAGAAACTCAAAATCCAAGTTTATAATTGCGATATGAAAAAAGAAAAGTGCCTCAGTAGCAAACATGGTCAACTTTTGCCTTCTACAATTCGAGCGTTAATATGTGGTCCGAGTAATTGTGGCAAAACCAATGTAATGATTAGTCTTTTGATTGATGAAAATGGTTTAAAATTCGAGAATGTGTACGTGTATTCCAAATCTCTGCAGCAAGACAAGTACGACTTTCTTCAACAGGCTATGAAACATTCCCGTTTAGACTATTTCGGCTACAGCGATAATGATGAAGTTCTAGATCCTTCCAGTGCCCGACCTCACTCTGTATTCATATTTGATGACGTAGCATGTGAGAAGCAGGATAAAATACGTAATTATTTTTGTATGGGCCGACATCATGCGATTGATTCATTCTATTTATCGCAAACTTACTCGAAAATACCTAAACAGCCAATGTATTAATTTTATTTAAGCAGGACGACTTAAACTTGAAACATATCTACGACGATCACGTTAATACAGACATGACATTCGATGCATTTAAACATATTTGCTCCGAATGTTGGAAGGATCGGTATGGGTTCCTAGTAATGGTGAAAGACAATGATATTGCTAAAGGCCGATATCGTAGCAAGTTTGATACATATATCATACCCTAAACCCTCGAGACTCAGTGTGACACTTGACGTTCTAGAAGCTAGATGTGTTAAGTCTCGAGAAACAGGGTCTGGTTAGGAGTTGTTTTAGCTGTTTCCTAGCTATTTTTCCCGAACAGGGTCTGTTTTTTAGCTGTTTTTTTCCAGAACAGGGTCTGTTTTTTAGCTGTTTTTTCCAGAACCGGGCCTGTTTTTAGCTGTTTTTCCCGAAACAGGGTCTGTTTTTTAGCTGTTTTTCCAGAACAGGGTCTGTTTTTTTAGTATGTCTACCCCCATGAGCCAGCTCGATAAAGACGTTAAACGTAGGATTATCCAAGCTGCACGAACAATAAGAAAGAAGTATTTAGCATTAAAGTTGGAGCGAGGCGAAGAAGATGTAGATCTTATTAAATTATTAATGCCGATTACCGATCCTCTGAATAAGCTTGTGAGTGCTTCCGCCGCCACTGCAAAATCTAAGAAACGTAAGATTAAAGGGGAACAGAGTGTTGGTGTAAAACCCAAAGTTAAACCACCCATAGTAACTCGAGAAGTGAAACCTCCTGTACAATTTTTAACCGAGGAAACTCACTACGGGGATGATGCTGCTGATGATGATGATGTGTTTGAAGAACCAGCTCAGGATCCTGCGACACAATCATCGCAACACATAAGAAAGAATTTTGAAGATTCTCTTCAAAAATCTGAAGTGTTTGAGACTTTTATCGAGCAGTATCCGACGATTGCTCAAGAATATCTGAAACTATATTGGTCGCACTCTGCCGAAATAGATGCTAACAGCCTGAAATATGATTTGGTGACTGATTCTTGGAGCTTAGGTTCAGAACCGGTTAATTTCTTAAAGAATGGTGATATTCAAGTTGGCCCCCTTACGTATAAAGGAACTCTGGGACTATACGATTTATTGTTTCTCAAGGTTCCCCAATTTAATACCGCTGCCGATGAAGAACAATACAAAGATATTTTAAAGCGAACAGATTTATACTTGAAAGACAATGGTCAGTTGAAAGGTAATAGATCCCACAAATACAATGCCATTGTGAAACCACTAATTTCGAAAGGTTCTACCAGTAAAATTCCTTCGCCCGGGGTTAAAATAGCGACCAGAACGCGGTCTGCGAAATCCGGATCTGTGAAATCCGGATCTGCCCTAATGGAATAAATCGAAAAACCCAAAGAATATGTCTACTATGATGACGTAAATGAGCTGGTTGACAGGTTAAAAAAGCTAGACGCTTCCAATCAGGTTGGCAACAATAATAACATGAACGAGATTTGGAGCATTTTGCATGAATTGGAACACCTTGGAGTAATTGAATTCTATAAATAAGTTTGTTAAAGCTGTTATGCCTTAGTACCGCAGTAATCATGAATAAGTTTGGACGTTCCTTGCCCACGTCGTCTAATCAGAAAAGAGTGAGAGTGTTGCAAGCACCCAACTTGATCACTCTTACAAAAGATGGTGATTACAATATTCGAGATCATCGGCTTTGTAACGTCAAATCACCAACAGATGTCGCTGATGCCGTAAATAAAAAGTTTGTAGAGCGTATGCTAACTACACTTTCTACTACCATTAATAGATCGTTGAATGATAAAATACAAGTATCCCACTTGGAGATGCTGAGACAAGTAAATGTGTTGGAACAAAAAGTAAACAACTCTATCGGTAGTATTGTAAAGCAAATGGAGACCTTTACAAAAACTAATAAGGATTCTGTAGACTCAGTATCCGACCAACTTAAGCTACTTGACAGCAAATTAAAGAGCGAGACTTTAATTTTGGATACAAACCTGGATCGCCTATCTACCCAATTCAAGGACCTCGAAAAACGCCTAAAAGTTTACACAAATACGACTATTCGAAATGCTCTCAAACCAATCGGTGTTGATATGAAAAAGATTCGTGAAGAACTCTCAAAATTATTACAAACAGTTGATTTGCTAAAGAAAGGATCTTCCCATCCACCAACTATCTAAAATGTAGACGTATATAATTCGTTATCTTGCTGCAGAACCTCATTCTTTGGGAAATAATGGCTAAGGGCATTACGAAGGCTAGAGAACAAGTTGTTAAGGAACTACATAAACCAGCTAGAATCAAATTTAAACGTCGCAGATTTATCCAGTATGGTTTAGATGATACGTTTGCCTCCGATCTTGCTCAACTCGATCAGTACGCTCGTGAAAACAAGGGATTTAAATACATCTTGGTTGTAATTGATTGTTTTTCAAAATTTCTCTGGACCAGGCCTCTAAAGTCAAAAAATGCTCAGGATGTGACTAATGCAATGGATCTTATACTCAAACAGTCTCGAAGGATTCCGAAAAAGCTGGTGACAGATAATGGGAAAGAGTATTACAACGCTAGCTTTCAAAGTCTTATGAAGAAGCATGGCATACATCATTACAGTACCTTTAGTATTTTAAAGGCTTCTATTGCTGAACGAGTAATTCGAACGCTCAAAGAACACTTGTTTAAGTTGTTTACCTTGAATGGTAATCATAAATGGATCGACTTGTTGGAACAAGTTACAAATACTTACAACAACACCAAACATCACACAATCCGCATGAAACCGAAGGATGTTAGCAAGAGTAATGAGAAGAAAATATTGGACTCTGTTTATAGTCGTTTAAAGGTTGTGGGAAAGCAAAAATTCAAAGTTGGTGACATTGTTCGCATCAGTAAGGCTAAGCACGTGTTTGAAAAGGGTTATGTACCTAATTGGACCACTGAGTTGTTTAAAGTATCTCAGGTGAAGATTACCAATCCTACAACTTATTTGCTAGAGGATACGAGCGGTCAACCCATTAGTGGCGGATTCTATGAAGAAGAATTGCAAAAAACCAAACAATCTGACGTATTTCTTATTGAACAAGTTTTGCGTAAAAAGGGCAAAAAGATGTATGTCAAATGGCTTGGGTTTGATAAGTCGCATAATAGTTGGATCGATATGGTTAAGGATGTGGTTTAAGTCCGATCTCTGTACAAATAGTCAACATTTTCCGGTTTTCGTCAGTTTTGCCGTATTGCAAGGAGTGTAATACTGAAATTTTATCTCGTAGAGCTCATAACCGTACCACAAAACATAAGCAGCAATGTAGTGAGACCTTGTACTCTCATGTAAAATTAGTTCGAACTGCTTTTAAAAATCGCATACTAACTTACCATCTGACAAGTGACTTACATTCGACTGATGTTAAGCAATATTTAGAAGATCTCAAAGATACGGTTATTACTCTACTCACTGATCCTTTAAAGACTTATCCCCAGCTTAAAGTTAATATGGAGCTATATGGTCGTTATCTGTTGGCATCCACACAAGAACAAGACATAAAATCTTTTAATACAAAATTTAGTGTTATTTCTCCCAGCACTAATTTGGAGGACTTTTACAGCGAATATCAGATCTCTCTAGTGAAAAAAGCTTCCGAATTTACCGAGATGGGAAGCGGATGGGCGTTATCCAAACTGCTGTTTCTCGAACTTAACATCAATAAATGTGGAGTGGGGGTATAGTTTCCTCTACACTCATACTAATCCTAATGCGTTGGTTGCCGTCACTATTTTAGTGCGAACCATGGCTAGTAAAAGTTGTACCGCTGCTGCTGTTGCTCCAGAGGTTCCAGAAGAAGAAGAAGACGATAGTTCCCAAAGCTCATCCCCCTATTGGACTTATCTAGACAGTATGATTCTCCGAAGTAATAGAGAAATTCGCAAGGAGAATAAACTCTTGGGTGAATTTTACCATACTACTGGTAATTTTACAGTAATTGTGGGCCTCAGTGTTGCCAGGGGGATGATACCAAGTGTTAAACTAGTTCCCACAACGCCTGAACATCCACCAGTCTCCCTCAGTCATTCTGATTGGATCGAGTTTTTGGAGATCATTGACAAGATGTTTGAAGATATTGATGGAAGTATGACAACAACGCTGACGTCGTCATCGGAAAATTTTACCGTATCCAGTGCTATTCTTTTAAACGAGCGAATATTTCGACTTGGAAGCAATGATGTAACTTTAACGTTTTCTTGTAATGATATAAATTCTATTGTTAGCATTAAGCATTTAATTAACTATAGATTAGAATTAGTTAAACGTTTACAATTTAGAACCTATTATGATGATACTTTACAGTATGCTCAATGTTTTGTTGATATTAAGGAAAACTTTTTTCAAATTGTAACCAATCTGTGTAACTTAAACCCGTCTGAACAAAGTTATTACAAGCTGGAATTATTGCATTACAACCAGCAAAAATTGTTAGATGACTTTGATAAACTGTATATGTATACTGATGATTCATAATACTAATAAATAGTTTAAAGCTCAAGGTTCTTTTCTTTCTCCTTCTCTCTCTCTCTCTCTCTCTCTCTCTCTCTCTCTCTCTCTCTCTCCTTTCCTCCTGCCCCTCTCTGTTTCTGCTATCACTAATAAATACAGCTCGATTCTAGCAGAGATTTCATAGTTGTTTCAGCATTCGTTGCATACAGTTATAACCTGTCGAGACCTGTCGTGTGTGTTGATACCTATTTAGCAACATTCTACAATGAGTATTTCCAAGCAAACATTAGCGGAACTTAACGCTCGTATTAACAGTGATGTTGTGAACTTTCCCGAATGCAGAAATCTTTCCACTCTACCTATAGGAGTAGCGTATCCTATTCAAAAACTGAAATTTCTAACAACACGTTATGGGAGAGCTCTTGTTGCGACATTGATTGACTTAACCCAGGAGGATGTACTATTTCAAACATACTTACCGCAACGGATAGCTGAAACTATGTCGCAGGATCTGGTTGACAACATGAATCGATCGAGTGCCCAGTATACTCTAGCATATTTGGGGAAAAGCTTGACTGCTGCTGCTGGTGGTAACCCTCGCACCCTAATCCAGTTAGAATGCTTGGAATAAACCTGTTTCAAGAGATATTGATGATGGTGGTGGTGGTATATCTTACCTTACTTAAAGCCCTTCCGTACTGTAAACTGTTTAGAAGTTAGTTTAAAACCGTCGTCGTCGCTGCTACCTTCGAGTCTAACCAGTGTGCAAGATGTCTCAAGAACGTCAGGAAGTTTGCATCGATCTTCAAGGTTACCCTTTAGCCAGTGGGTTTATACCGAAGGAGTTGGCTGTATATGATGGCGTACGATTTTGCAGCTTTCTCTTCAAACCTCCGTATGGCAGGAAATTTTTGAAACCCGAAGATCTCAAGATAGTAGAACATTTGGAGGAAAAATACCATGGACTAATGTGGGAGTCTGGCTGTTTGGACTTGAACCAATTTGAAAGTGTTTTACGTGATATCCGTCTTCAGTATGACTCTCCTAAATTTCTGGTTAAGGGCGATTTAAAGGCAACTTGTTTAAAACAGATTTTTGATTCTTCCCTTATATTTAGTATTCCTTTAAAGACTGAACCTAAATTAAGTAAATATAAAAAAGTTGTAGAATTTTTCACCATAAGGACTTTAATGTTTGGCATTGTGCCTGTAATAATGCTAAGTTATTGTATAATTTCCGACATTGTTTTTTAAATGACATGGAATAAAAGTATATAACATATTTTGTTTGTTTTCTTTCTTAGTATAGATCGATTAGTCTAAGTAGAAAGACGTAAAATGGCTAGCCGCAGTGCAGATTGTACTGATTGCTTAGACGACGGTATTGCCGTTATTCGTACTTTTGAAGAAAGACTCATTACGTTTGCAAATTGGACTAATAAAGTTAGTCCTAAAGACTTAGCACAGGCTGGTTTTTATTACACCCAACGATTAGACATCGTTAAATGTGCATTTTGTCATTGCGAGTTTACTGATTGGAAGGAAGGAGATGATCCGTTAGCCGATCACTATAAGTACTCTCCGCATTGTCGACTAGCTAAAGTATTGTGGAAGTGCCGCCCACAGAAAAAGAAAGCCCCGCCGCGAAGCTTGAAAAAGAGACAACCAGAACCGCTCCGAACTCTCCATGTTGGTTCTCTGTTCTTACTACCGCTGTTAGTGTTATTAGCCAGTGGACTGATGCACCTCTATGATATTATAAATCTCCATTCTTCAACGCTTTAGCTCATTTTAACGTTGGCTATGGCTCTGTTAAGTTCGTCCTTCATTCTGCTGGTTGCAGTAGTACACAACGTCTTCTACGTATATCGACCTTTAAATGTTAAAAAAGCTTCTGTTTTGTTCGATTTTGGAGATTGTAACGCTAGCAGACCATGAATTTTGATGGATTTCAACCCGCAGAACGCTGACCACATGTCTGTATTCTCCGCCACGATACCGCCATCAAACAGCAGCAGCACCAGCAGCTCTTTTCGCTACAAGGTTCACTTTCTCTTTCAAGATTCGACGATTGGTGAAACAGGATGGCTGACGTTCCATAGCGAGTGCAAGAATGAGACCGCATCTCCACCTGTTACTCCTACTACGCCTCCTACTACTCAAACTACTCCAACTACTCCTAATTCTACACTAACGCCATCTTTCTCCGAAACTATGAACAGTATTTCTAGTTTACTTGTATTCGTAGCAGTAACCTGTTTAATATTATTAACTAATTTTGTCTATAAAGTTGTTAAATATCGATATGTCTTGTGGCTAAATAAATAATTTTCCTACGACTACTACGTGTTTTCTTCCTTCCCAACATTTCTTACCCACCGTTCTCATCGTGACTTCGCTCCACAAACAACAACAACAACCACTTTCCTGCCTAGCTGCCGCAAGTCTATATGTTCTGAACTCAATATTTTATGTGAAGCCGATGGCCAGATCGGTTAGAGCGTTGCTGTTCCACTATGCAGGTCCCAGGTTCTAATCCCAGCATGGACAAAATCAAGAAAAAAGTTTTTGACGTCATTTTTCCCCGAAATACTTAATACTAATAATATTCTTACGAAGTAGTACTCATATCCGATGCAGTTAGGGCCTAAACAGATAGTGCCCCAGTGGTTGGTGCCCCCCTCAAGTAGTTAAAGCCCCGAGTAGTTCAAGCCCCAAGTAGTTCAGACCAAAGTAACTAACGCCCAAGAGTGTGACAGTTGACAGATGACGTATGACAGATGACGTATGTCAGATGACAGTTGACAGATGACAGTTGACAGATGACGTATGACAGACGACGTATGATAGATGACATATGACAGATGCGCGCGCCGATGACGCCTGCGCATTAACTTTGGGCGATGGGTGGGCGCAGAACGCACTAACTCTCTCTACTCATTAGCCATACTCTTTTGCCTATTTAATTAAGATCTCTTTCGATGATTTTATTTCTAAGTTTGAACTTTATCGGGGAACGATTGGAATTTGTGAAGGTCCCTTCGAGGAAACAGATACTAAAGTAAAAGAGCACTGCCACAAAACGGGAAGGAAAAGCTACGGTGCCGCACATTCCATTTGTAATTTAAATTATAAATTACCTAATTTTGTCCCCGTCATATTCCATAATTTAAGCGTCTAAAGTAAAGTAAAGTAAAGTAAAGTATATATTCGCTTTTCAGAATATTACAAAAATACAAAGTATGATTGAAACATTACAACAAGCACGTCAATATTTGTAAATACGTAACATAGAAATAAATCACATAAATACAACGTCCCCCGTCATTCACCATCTAAAATCCGCTGACAATAATAAACAAATACATGTACAATAGACGGATCACACGTGTACCTTAATTAAAGAATTCATCCGCCGAATAAAAACATTTATCTATAAAGAATGTTCTGACGTTGCGTTTAAATATCGTCAGGTTGTCTGTTTCTTCGAAGCATTTGTGGTATACTAGAGCCCAATTATATGTTTTTAGTCCCATATATCTTGGGCTATGTTGTCCAGTGGATAGTCTTGAATAGGGTATGTCAAAATTATCTCTAGTCTATTACGAGTATTATGGTTATGAATTTGACATCTTTTATCCCATAATTTTATATTATTTTTTACATATAAAACTATGATAGCATAATAGAATTATGGAGATATAGGGATAAAATTGATGTAATAGCTCAAAGTTAAAGAGAAATATACATCATTTACAAAGAGCATTTACATGTATGACTACACTGATAAAAAAGCTGGGCAAATAAAGAAAAAAAATTAAAGTTGCGATTTATTGACAGCTTTAAATTTTTATCAACCTCATTGGAAAATTTGGATAAAGGTTTAAGTATTAACGAATTTAAAGAGACACGAAAACACTTTGTCAGTGATGATGAATTTAATTTAATGCGTAGAAAAGGCGTTTTTCCATACAGTTTTGTTGATTCCATTTATAAAATGAATAACCTTAATTTAACAACTAAAAATCAATTTTATAATTACTTACGTGAATAACACATTAGTGATGAGTGTTATGAGAGAGCTGAAGAAGTTTGGCGCTTGTAGTCGGGCGTTTTATTATTAAGTGATGTTTTTGAGTAGTTTCACGACACGTGTTTAAACGTTTACAAACTAGATCCTGCGCAGTAGTACACTCTTCCAAGTTATCCTTTGACTGTATGTTACGCATGACTAAGGTAGAATTTGAACTCATAACAGACATCGATGTAATTCATTTAAAAAAAAAGGTATCGTGGTGGTATAAGTCTGTACCGAAAGAAAGCATATTGGCAATAATTCCTATTTACCAGACTATGACCCTACAAAACCTTCATTTATAACTTATCTCGATGCATCGAATCTGTATGGCCATAGTATGTCCCAAGCATTACCATTTGGCGGTTTTAGGTGGTTGTCAGAGCGCTAAATTCTCGATTCCAGTGGAATTACATGATGCACATTTCGATCTTCCTTTTCTAGTAGAAAATATGAAACCACCTACAGAAAAAGCAAAATTATCAAAATTAATTCCTAACTTTAGTGATAAAAAGATATATTGTTCACTACAGAACTTTAAAACAAGCCGTTAACCATGGTCTAATGGTAATGCGGACGCATAGATTTTTAAAATTCGGCCAGTCGAAGTGGCTAAAAAAATACATTGATTTCAATACTGAATTACGAAATTTATCAGCTACAAAATTTGGTAAAGATCTCTTTAAAATAGGCATAAACGTAATTTTTGGAAAAACGATGGAAAATTTGGAAAATCGTAAAGATATCAAATTAATAACGCATTGGAAAATGCTAGAGGGAAAGGTGGGGCAAGAGCATTAGTTGCACTCCCCATTTTTAATAGTAGATCTATTTTTACCAAAGATTTTATTTCCATTCATATTGACAATTTAAAAATTATTTACAACAAACCAATATATATTGGGTGTTCCATATTAGACATTGTGATATATGACCAGTGAGCTGAATCACGATGAGACAACAGAGTTGCACTCAGGATAAAAGCTATTTTACAAGTTATTAAGACACCAACATTTGGTTTCCAAATACTAAACAGATTTTACAGTAGAATATAGAGTATTCGTTTCTGATAAACAACGCTTGGAGTTGCATGGGTATTGCATGGTTGCAAGTATTGTTCTTTCGCAGAAATCATAAATTAAAATAGTTGTAGCTAAATATAACGATATTTTTTATATATACACCTATTATAAAAATTGTATTTAATGAAAAAATGTATGTATATATGTTCTGGACTTTACATTCTAGCAGGCGCGGCTCGTCCATAAGGTCAATGACCCACCTAAATTTATTTTCAATGATCCACTTAATTTATTTTTTAAAACCAAACTTTTCTTTTAAAAAAATGCAAGTTCCATGTGAAAACTCCCGAAGAAAGAATCAAGCCAAGCCATCGTCGAAAGGTATCCAAGCTTGCTCCAGGCTCGGTCGTATTTTAAGTTGACCTCATAGGTGTATATGTATAGGGTGGCCCATTAGTGCGAGGAAGTCCAATATCTCAGTTGTCAGTAGAAATACGAAAAACTATTACGTACAAAAGTTATAGGATCCGTAAAGGTGCATACTTTAAAAATATTTTCCATTATACGAGGTGTCCCAAAAAAGCAGAGCAGCAAAAAGTTACTTCTTTTTAAATGACAACCCTTATTTTTTTAGACGGAATTGAATTCAGCATAAAATTTAGCATATACTTCAGTATTTTAATTTGGTGTTTGTTGCCACGCTATTTATAATTTACAAGAAAATCCAAGAAAAACAACCTATTTCAAATGCTTTTAAAAAATCAACTGATTTAAATTTAATAATACTGGATCACGGTTTTCGTAACCCAAGGGATTCCAGAATACTCTTATTAGAGAAAATTGGCCATAACTTATACAGAGTGTTTCTTACGAAGGTGCCAATATTGCTATTTTTGAAGTAACAAATCTTCATTTTTTTAAATGGGACACTCTGTATATTAATGCGCCATGTTGTTAAGTGTTCTATGCTCCATAAATTCGCAATTATAACTGATGTCCTAAAATCGGCCGTTTTGCCAAAATTTTGGATTTTAATGGAAAATGTAAAAATATCGTTGTTTTCCATGTACTCTTTTCTTGGTAGGCCATTGCCTAAACAAAAGCGCTTATTATCTGACGTAAATATTTTTTTAATCCCTTTTTAACGCTCCCTTATTATAAAATTTTATATAGTTTTTAGTTTCAATGTTAAGAAAAAACAATTTTATAATAATTTTTATAGTTTATTCAAATTTTGATTTCATTTTGTACATACTTAAATAGTTTATTCCAATAATGAAATAAATTCTAAAAATCCGAAACAAAGATTCGAGAACATAGAAATAAATAAAATAACTGTAAAAACAAACTATAAATGTTCTAAATGGCCGCCATTGTGATTTAAACATGCCTCTATACGTTCTGTAAAAGATCGACTGACTTCGTTCGGCATATTGTCATTGATGTTTATAAGAACTTCTCTTGTTCGTTGTTTCATATCTTCCTTAGTTGTCGGTGGGATTCTGTAGACTTGTTCTTTAACGTAACCCCATAAGAAGAAGTCCATTTTTGTCATATCGGGCGATCGAGGGGGCCTCTGAAATGGATCACCTCTTCCTATCGATCTGTTGGGAAAAGCGTTGCTTAAATGCTCATGAATTACTGCGGTATGATGGACTGGAGCTCCATCGTGTAAATACCACATTCTCTCCTTAATAAAGTTTGGTACAGCATTTGTAAGACGTGGCAACTCGTTTTGAAGGAATTGTAAATACACTTGACCAGTTACACTCTTCTCAAAAAAGTAGGGCCCAATAACATAAGTTCCAACTATGCCACCCCACACATTTAAAGGCCATCTTGTTTGACTATGAACTCTTATAAAATGTGGGTTTGTTGTTAAACAGTTATGGAAATTGTGACGATTCACATTACCATTTTTGAGAAAAGTGAATTCATCAGCGAATAGAATTCATAAGCTGAATGTGGTACGGATGCATTTTTTGATCATTTAAAACTCTGAATTGTTTGTCGTGTTATATTGGTTTCATTGGCAATTGTTCGGTGTAGAATATGCGGATTTTCTGTAACTTAAAGCAAAATGGTCAACTGATTTTCTTCTGTGCTGGCTGTTTTGCTTCTCTCAATCTTTTCGTAATCTACTTTTCCGGTTCGAACAAAACGATCCAATAATTTTTCAAACGCTTCTTTTCTTGGCTGTCTTCTTTCAGGAAGAGCTCGACAATAAAGCCTAGTGGCCAATAAACAATTTTTGTCACTGGTGCCTAATATAAAAACCATATCAACAAGTTCTTTCGAAAAATTCATTATAATTTCTTAATACTGCGTTAAAATTACAGATTCAAAACTCAAAGATACACAAAGTAATTACAAGAATATTCTAACTTCTGACAGTGACCGCTTTTGTTTAAGTCATAGCCACCGTTGTTTCTGTTCGGTGTCATGGCCTACCAAGAAAAAAACTAAATGGAAAACAACGATATTCTTGCATTTTCCATTAAAATCCAAAATTTTCGCAAAACGGCCGATTTTAGGACATGAGTTGTAATTGCGAATTTATGGAGCATAAAACACTTAACAACATGGCGCAATAATATACAGTGTCCCATTTAAAAAAATGATGATTTGTTACTTCAAAAATATCAATATTGGCACCTTCGTAAGAAACACTCTGTATAAGTTATGGCCAATTTTATCTAATAAGAATATTCTGGAGTTCCTTGGGTTACGAAAACCGTAATCCGGTATTATTACATTTAAACAGTTAATTTTTTAAAGGTATTTTAAATAGGTTGTTTTTCTTGGATTTTCTTGTAAATTGTAAATAGCGTGGCAACATCGCAATGAACACTAAATTAGAATACTGAAGTATATGCTAAATTTTATGCTGAATTCAATTCCTTATAAAAAAATAAGGGTTGCCATTTAAAAAAAAAGGAAATTTTTGCTGCTCTGATTTTTTGGGACACCCTGTATACGGGAAAATATTTTTAAAATATGCACCTTTGCGAATCCTATAACTTTTGTACGTAATATTTGTTCGTATTTCTGTTGACAACAGAGATATTGGACTTCCTCGCACTAATGGACCACCCTGTATGTATAATGCATATATGTATGTGTAAATGCATTAAAACTAAGAGAGAGATAAACATACGCGCTTTAGGAAGTTAAAAAGAGAGTTAAAATTTGTCGACAGCCCACCAATAATATCGCTTTCGGTGGCCGCGGTGTGTGTCTGTGTGTGTGTGTGCGTGTGCGTGTGCGTGTGCGTGTGCGTGTGCGGGTGCGTGTGCGTGTGTGTCTCTCTCTCTCTGTGTGTAATATATTTTATATAATCATTATGTTAAGTCTCGACCTCTGTTGGGTTGACTAGGGACTATTATTTTTTTAAATTTTTTTAATAACTTTTTTTGCTTTAAGACTGGGATATAAGAGAGGATTATTTTGTTTCCGGTTGGCTGTCCCGGAAGGAGAGACTAACAAGAGGCCAAATTTTGGGAAGGGTGACACAAGGTTTCAAAGGATCCCTATATCTAATCTATACCTAGTCCCTAGTCAACCCAACGAGGGCTCGTGGCTGGGTGGGAGTTGCTGCTTATAGTTTTATCAGTTTTTTGGTTTCTTTTGATTATCTTTTGATGGGCTAAACCACACAACCGCAGATGTTCTGCGGGTTTGTGGTAACGGTTTGTTAATGATCGCGGTTTAGTCCAATTTATCTAAAATGAAATTTAAAAATGTAAGTACTGTCCTATGTGTGTTATTGATAAATAAATTTTGTTTGAATTTGAATTTGAATTTGAAATAGAGCTGAAAATAGATAGAATATGCGATCTCTTTGGTTTGAAAGGAAAACCTAGCTTAGGGATTTTCTTCTATTTGAATTTTAAAGACAAAACATAAATCAAAATATTGTGTGTCTACATACCTTTTCATACAAAATAAACCCAAAAATTTGTTTTTCTAAACTTTTATGCCGTTGTATGCGCGTATTGACGAGAATTTTTTTACAAACGTACCAACGGCGAAACGGCCTAGTGCTAAGGTATCCGCTTATGGATCGGATCAAGATGTAGTGGATTCAATGCCGGACTCGACCGGTCTTTTTTTAAACTTTTGTCAAATTCATACTAAATGAGAATCCACGCGGGTGTTTCGAAGCTCCCAAGCTCCTGTGTCAGGGATATTTTTTAATGGCTTATACGGGCCGAGCGTAGCGACCGGGATTTAGTATTGCTTTTCTATGTGATTTAAAAGTCTAAGATTGTTAACCGCTCCCCGTTTTGATACGTCTCCTCAATAGATGTCGCGCCTTGTACTAAAGTATGATTATTCGTAATGTGTTAGAATAAATAGGCAATACAAGGAATCAAGGAATGTACTGTACCATGAAGCCATTTTCGTTAAACATGTATTTTTAGTGATTTACAATAAATCTAAGTTTTTCTACAGTTTATCCGTTTCATTATTTAATCCGACTATGCTAGAGGTACTAAAATTGTATTATTGCTGTAACTTGACCGAAATATCAAATAATATCCAAAAACATATTGATATTACACAATAAAATAGGAAAGCTAGCCGAAACACCGTTTTCTTTAATAAATACAATACAGATACTTTGCGCATATTAGGTAATTAGTTTTTCTTTGTCCAACCCAAATGTTTTTAAAGAGAATATTTCACGGGGCGGTTCGAGTGTATTGGCCCGGGACCGGCAGCGTCGACGGCCACGCGCGCACCGAAAGCGATATTATTGGTGGGCTGTCGACAAATTTTAACTCTTTTTAACTTCCTAAAGCGCGTATGTTTATCTCTCTCTTAGTTTTAATGCATTTACATAGTCCATATAACCTATGAGGTCAACTTAAAATACGACCGAGCCTGGAGCAAGCTTGGATATCTTTCGACGATGGCTTGGCTTGATTCTTTCTTCGGGAGTTTTCACATGGAACTTGCATTTTTTTAAAAGAAAAGTTTGGTTTTAAAAAATAAAAAAAAGTGGATCATTGAAAATAAATTTAGGTGGGTCATTGACCAAATGACCTTATGGACGAGCCGCGCCTGCTAGAATGTAAAGTCCAGAACATATATACATACATTTTTTCATTAAATACAATTTTTATAATAGGTGTATATATAAAAAAATAACGTTATATTTAGCTACAACTATTTTAATTTATTATTTCTGCGAAAGAACAATACTTGCAACCATGCAATACCCATGTAACTCCAAGCGTTGTTTATCAGAAACGAATACTCTATATTCTACTGTAAAATCTGTTTAGTATTTGGAAAACAAATGTTGGTGTCTTAATAACTTGTAAAATAGCTTTTGTCCTGAGTGCGACTCTGTTGTCTCATCGTGATTCCGCTCACTGGTCATATATCACAATATCTAACATGGAACACCCAATATATATTGGTTTGTTGTAAATAATTTTTAAATTGTCAATATGAATGGAAATAAAATCTTTGGTAAAAATAGATCTACTATTAAAAATGGGGCGTGCAATTAATGCTCTTGCCCCAACTTTCCCTCTAGCATTTACCCAATGCGTTATTAATTTGATATCTTTACGATTTTCCACATTTTCCATCGCTTTTCCAAAAATTACGTTTATGCCTGTTTTAAAGAGATCTTTACCAAATTTTGTAGTTGATAAATTTCGTAATTCAGTATTGAAATCAATGTATTTTTTTAGCCACTTCGACTGGCCGAATTTTAAAAATCTATGCGTCCGCATTACCATTAGACCATGGTTAACGGCTTGTTTTAAAGTTCTGTAGTGAACAATATATCTTTTTTATCACTAAAATTCGGAATTAATTTTGATAATTTTGCTTTTTCTGTAGGTGGTTTCATATTTTCGACTAGAAAAGGAAGATCGAAATGTGCATCATGTAATTCCACTGAAATCGAGAATTTAGCGCTCTGACAACCACCTAGAACCGCCAAATGGTAATGCTTGGGACATACTATGACCATACAGATTCGTTGCATCGAGATAAGTTTTAAATGAAGGTTTTGTAGGGTCATAGTCTGGTAAATAGAAATTATTGCCAATATGCTTTCCTTCGGTACACTGACTTATACCACCACGATACCTTTTTTTAAATGAATTACATCGATGTCTGTTAAAAGTTCAAATTCTACCTTAGTCATGCGTAACATACAGTCAAAGGATAAACTTGGAAGAGTGTACTACTGCGCAGGATCTAGTTTGTAAACGTTTAAACACGTGTCGCGAAACTGCTCAAAAACATCACGTAATAATAAAACGCCCGACTTTAAACACAGATAAATATAAATACAAAAACACTCATCACTAATGTGTTATTCACGTAAGTAATTATAAAATTGATTTTTCGTTGGTAAATTAAGGTTTCCATTTTATAAATGGAATCAACAAAACTGTATGGAAAAACGCCTTTTCTACGCATTAAATTAAATTCATCATCACTGACAAAGTGTTTTCGTGTCTCTTTAAATTCGTTAATACTTAAACCATTATTCAAATTTTTCAATGAGGTTGATAAAAATTTAAAGCTATCAATAAATCGCAACTTTAATTTTTTTTCTTTATTTGCCCAGCTTTTTTATCAGTGTAGTCATACATGTAAATGCTCTTTGTAAATGATGTATATTTCTCTTTAACTTTGAGCTATTACATCAATTTTACCCCTATATCTCCATAATTCTATTAGGCTATCGTAGCCGCTTAAATTATGGAATATGATGGGGACAAAATTAGGTAATTTATAATTTAAATTACAAATGGAATGTGCAGCACCGTAGTTTTTCCTTCCCGTTTTGTGGCAGTGCTCTTTTACTTTAGTATCTGTTTCCTCGAAGGGACCTTCACAAATTCCAATCGTTCCCCGATAAAGTTCAAACTTAGAAATAAAATCATCGAAAGAGATCTTAATTAAATAGGCAAAAGAGTATGGCTCATGTTTTAACCTTTAGGCGGTGTAAGAATTTTGTGGGTTTAGTTCGACTGTTTTAGTGGGTTTCAAAACAGATTCAAAATCTTCATAGACAACAAATTGAACCCGCATCTGCTTTTTCAAAATGTATCTACTTTTACGCCAGTCGAGGGCGTTAATGTAAAGATGTGTTTACAATCATGTTTTTGGTGTAATATTAAAGCTGATGGTGTTCCAAAATAAGTTAAGCAACCATCACAAAAGTATAATTTATCGTGATACTTTTAAATCTGACTAGAAACTAGACGAGAAAAATCTTTTATTCAACAGTAATGATTTTTTGAACAGCTTGCATCACAAACATGTGTATTATCATCTTCTTTAATATTACAATCTTTTGTTAACAGTAGCAAATTTACATGCTTTAATAACTTTTTCGGAGCCTATCCCAAAGGACCAACAACCTCATATTTTAATATGTCTTCGAAGCTAGCTGTGCTCGAGTGTTCTCTGATGAGCTAGCATCTGACTTAGTGGTACAGTTACATTACATGACACACAAGCATGCGTAGCAGATGTTGATACAGCACCATTAATTTATCACCGCTTTCCACCATCCGTATTATCAAATTTTGCAACACAAGATTCTTTTTTATATCGTATCAAATTGTAACTGCGGGTAAATTATCACAATTATCGTACATATGTAGCAGATGTTGATCCAGCATCATCAATTTAACACCGCTTTCCACCATCCGTATAATAAAATTTTGCAGCACAAGATTCTTTTTTATATCGTATCAAATTGTAACTGCGGGTAAATTATCACAATTATTACATCACACTTATCACACACTAAAGACATTTTTTAATATTGCTTAAGACTTAACTTAGTTCAGTCGCAAACTATGAAACGAAACCAACTGTCCTGCTTTATATATAAAAGGTTGGCAAGTCGAAGCCACACACTTACACCAAGGTCAAGTAGGAGTGATCAAAGACAAGGTCAAGGTGAACTTTCAAGGTAAACATTTCTCGATTAAGGTAATGCAAACGGCGTGCAAGGTCATTCAATTACAATACCATTGTCAAGATAAAAAAAAATTGTCAAGGTCAACTTTACAAGGTCAATTGAGGCGTTGAGAACCAGAGCGGACCATTTGTCTCTAATGCCAGAGCGAATCAAATGAGTTTCAGGATTCTTGTAACAGATGACAGCATTAAATAGGTTGGTCCATGTAGAATAATTTTTTAAAAAATTTTGATGCTATACTGGACTATGTAGCATACCGTGGGTTAGTACAGGCGGCTTAAGATAATGTCAAAATTAATGTTTAGTTTAGCGACAATGAAATATGTTTTTATGTAAAATCGTTTACTACTAAATATCTAAATGGCTTTAACTAGTGTGTAAATTACTGCTGGGCGTTAGGAAATAGCAGCTAAGTTATTTGTTTCGTATTTTGAATAACTGAAATGTTTAGAAATAAACCTAATTTTTAGAGCAAACTTTGGAAAGCGACAGTAAACTGTCTAGGTGTTTATAATCTGCAAACCAAAGAATCCACCATGTTTGTATGGAATCAATACGTAGGATTCACAGGACCCCAAGAAGTTGGTTCCTGTATTCTTCACTACATAAAAAATTTCGTGAACATCAAAAGAGTTATGATACACTCTGACGGTTATGAGGGCCAGAACAGAAATATAAAAATGACCTTACTTTGCACCTAGTCTCAAGAGTTCACTGTCAAAGAAATTAACCCCAAATTTTTAGTTAGTGGACATTCCTTTATGTTCTGTGATCGAGACTTGGGCCTCATTGAAAAAAATATAAAAAATTCTACCCCTACATTTATATTTCCTAAGACTGGATCGATGTTAGACAGCAAGGAAAAAAAAGCCCTTTACAATAATAGTAATGAAAAAAGAAAACTTTTTCTCAACTTCCGCCTTAGAGAAATTAATTACAAACCGGAAAATTGCGTCACATTCCACAAAAGTTAATGGAGTAAGCGATACTCAATCGTTATACCTAGTTAACATTCATAAAAGAAACGCCTCCAGAGATCAGATTCTTGCGACACTTCCAAGATTATATCCAAATGGAAATACCATAACAACTGCGAAAAAGCCAGACCTTTTACAGTTAATCCAGTTTGTACCGCCTATTTACCACCACTTTTATAATAATGTAAAATGTTCAGCTTGTAATGAAGATAATATTCCAGTTAGAGATAACTACTTTTAGTAAAAAAATATTGTTTTGAAAATATAAAAAATAAAAACAGATGTTTTTTAGTAAATTTAAAATGTAAATGTAAAAAACCTTTGTTTATATTTTATTATTCACAAAAGTTGCTCAAAATTGTTACAGTTTTCTCTAAGCCACTACACTCGAATTTCAAAATTTGCAGGGAGAGAAAACGGTAACAATTTTGAGCACCGACGGAAAAGTGTGTAATGCCCTAACTGAAACTCGATCCAGTCATACCTGCTACACTTGTGGAGCCACGCCTAAAACGGCGAATTTAGAAGATCATACAATAGATTCACGAGATAAACGAGAAAATTATAGTTTTGGTCTGTCGACCTTACATGCTACGAAGTTTTGAGTGTTTGTTACTTATTAGTACCGGCTTAATATAAAAACCTGGCAAATAAGAACTGAACCTGCGCAAGCTGATATGAAGCAAAGAAAGGCAGAGATACAAAAGCAATTTAAGACAGAGATGGGTCTTCTAGTAGACAGACCAAAACCAGTTTTGGCTCCACAAATGATGAGAATACGGCCAGAATATTTTTTAGAAATCTTCGAAAGAGTGCAGAGAAAACTCGATTAGATGAAAATCTTATAAAAAGATTTAGCGTTATTCTTCAAGCACTGTCGTCTGGCAATGAGATAAATATTGTGGAATTTGAAAAATATGCTGCTGCAACTAAGGCATTATATTTAAGTCTTTACCCTTGGTACTATATGCCTGTTACCGTGCACAAACTTCTTCTACACAGTAGTGACATAATACAACATAGTATATTGCCTATATGGCAATTATCTGAAGAGGCCCAAGAGGCCCGAAATAAGGACTGTAGGCGGTTCAGGGAATTTCACACTCAGAAACGATCTCGTACTGCCACAAATAAAGACCTAATTCGAATGCTGTTAATAATATCTGATCCTGTAATAAACAGTTATAGAGAACTTCCAAAAAAATTCCAGACATTCCATCAAAACCTCAGAGTTTTAGTAATTTGTCCAATAAGGACGATGCTGATACTTATATTGTTCAGGATTCTACAGAATCCGAAGTAGATGATACCGAATATGACAGCGATTGATTTTTAGTTACTATTCAGACCTTGTAAATATAGTGTAACTAAAATGCGTAATAAGTATAAACAATAAATTAGGATTTTTTTGTTTTTCGGATTTACTTCATATTTAGAAAGAGTTTTTATATTGTTTTATTCAATTTTCAATATTTGTACCTTTTGATATATTTTCACAAAGTGTATAACAGCTTTCGTGACTAAATACATACACAATAAGGAATAAACTACCTAATACTATACTATTCTTACGTTTTACATTAGGGCAAGAACTACTTGTTTGTAGTCAACACTTAGAATTTATATGTAAATATTTTATATAATAATAATATGCTCATGTAAGTTGCACAAAGTATATAAATAAATTCTGTCGGTGCATTAAGATGTTTTGTTTTCTTCCTATTACACACGCAGACATCGTTTTAATAAGTTTTTACCAAAATTTTAGTATTTTTACGTTTTGAACCCCTTGGAAAATTTGAGTGACGACGCTCATGCGTACAAACTATATAATGATGAATAAACTACTTAAGTACATGCTCTCCGACCGTATTTTGGTCATTAAGACTTAATACGAGTTTTGTCCACCTAGTTCTCGAAAACGGTTCACAGTGCTGCTGAAAAGACATATTTCGGGGATATTGAAGAGGCAACTATTCTAACTTGTCTGACAAAAATGACTTCAGCAAAGAAGAATATCTATTACATGTATTATCAAATAAATATGTTATAATCCCATAATGGGAAATGGCGTACCAAACATTTAGTTTTTTTAAATACTGACGGCGCGGCCCGGCGGTTCGCAATTCTAAATACTGGATTTTCCCTACCCCAGTATTTTCTTCAAACTTCTCAATAACGTAGCGATAACAATTCTCGCCATTTCTGTAATTTGGGAATATAAATATTCTTGGGTCCAAAGACACCATCTTTATTATTTGGACAAATACGCCACAGTAATCAAAGGTGTAACAAATAAAAAAGGTGACAATGATACTTAAAACAATTTTGATTTTAAGCGTAATTTAAAGATTTCAAATTTTTACTTGAAAATTTGGAATAAGAATTCTTTTAAAATTTAAAACTAGTTATAGAGCGCCTTTCAGGCTCGGTCTATATACCGAGCCGTTGGTCAGAAAAATGTGTGTATGTATGTGCGGCCGTATGTTGTCCGTTTCGACATTTTCACCTTTTCAATTTTTTTTCTCGAAAACAGTTTGAGGGAGAGCAACCAAATTTTCTGGGTTAATAGAGGGATAGTGCGACTAGCTTCGGTAAAAAAATTCATTTATACAGGGTGTTCCGTTTCGGAGTTATTAAACGTCAAAGACGAAATTTCAGCGATTTCCTATGGGATCGATTACAGGTCGCAAAACTTAATTAAATCGTTTTAAATTTTCGGAGGTTGTGGAGGACCGGGAACTTCAGAACCCTATTGAAACTGGCGGTATTCGGAAAATGGGAAGTAATTCTTTTGAATTTTTTTATGTCGAAAAATGCCGTTTGTAGACCCCACTTTGGCACTGAATAAGTCGAAACCGGAACTTCGGACAGAAAAACGGATTTGAACATAAAACTAAAGAATCTCAAATACTTTCTTTTTGCAATACATTTACCTATACCTAAAACGACTGGAAATTGTAAAAATTTGGGAAAAACTGGAAATTACGTATTTCATGCAAATTTTTGACAGTTGTTAATTTTTTTCGGGTCAAAATGGATCCAAATCGAAATCCCATGTACCTTATCGGAAAGAGCTCGCCGAACTACGTTATAAACGTATTTTTTGGTTCCTTTATTCTTAATAGGAAAGGAGCAATCGATAATTAAATTTTGGTTTTTAACCATTTTTTTCATGACATCTCTACATTTAAATCACTCTGTATCTTTTCCTATCTAATTTCTTCCAACTTTTTCAACGCTATCCCTTGGGTATATAATCAGGCTTTAAAATGATTCCCGAATGGGTGATCCAGGACCGGATTTAGGGAGTAAAAACTCATTTTTTCTGTTTTTTTTCCATCAAAATTCATCTTTAAATGGCATTATTATATATTATTTATCTTTTTTAACAGCTCTTTTTTGGTTTATTTTCTTCCCTTATCATCTGAGAACACTCTACACTAAGGAAAATTGCATAGTTTTTCGTTAACGTTATAAATAAAGAGCTTTGTTTGTATCGGTGCAGGAAAAATTTTAAAAAGTACATATTTTAAATGGCTTGCCTTGGAGAAACAAATGAAACGGACTCTCCTTACATTGAAATTAAAATATGACCTGTCAAAATGTCGCAAAAATGCCAGTTTTTCTTGGGAGATTGGAAGCAGTCTGGACCAACTTCGGCTTGAAATTTACCGGGCAAGGGAATTAGGGACCTTATACTTTCGGTAGAAAGACATTTCATTTGATAAATTCGGCTTTAAATACAAATTTTTTCGATCTTCCGATGACGCATCATTGAAGATTCTAATATTGCGCTCAGTGGCATCGAAAAACATGTTATAATATTAAAAAATATGCATTTTATTTCCTAAGCATGAGCGTGTATACCTTTGGGCCAATAAATTAATTATTATTAAATAATTTTAATTTAATTTTAGGGAAATGAATTGATTCGGATCGTTTTAAAGTAAACAGAACGATTCGAAAATACTTTTTATACCCTTGGGCAAGTCGGTGATTGTATACATGTCTACAGGGTGTCCGAAAAGTCTTTGTATGGACAAATACCTTTGCTATTTGTACAAATATAAACTTAATTGTCGGATTTAAAGCAAAACGTATATATTTGCATTTCTATGTGTACGGAGGTATATGTCTGTATACAGGCGGTCCAAAAAGTCTTGGTTGGAGTACTCCTAGTAGTACCAGGATAAATGTAATTAAACCGAATTTCATGCAAATCGATTATATTTGTTTTTATATGTGCTGTATATACGTATACAGGGTGTCCGAAAAGTCTTGGTATGGGCAAATACTTCTACTAGTACTACCTAGATAAACCTAATTAATTCGGATTTTAAGTAAATCGACTATATTCCTATTTAAACGTGTGGGTGTTAGTTTGAATGTATACAGGGTGTCCAAAAAGTCTTGGTATGGGCAAATACTTGCAAGATGAACTTAACTAATTCAGATTTTAAGTACATCGACTATATTCCTATTTAAACGTATTAGTGTTAGTGTGAATGTGTACAGGGTATCCAAAAAGTCTTGGTATGGGCAAATACTCCTATTATTACTTAGATAAACTTTATTTGGTCGGATTTCACGCACATCGAATACATTTGATGTGTTTATGTTTGTATGTATGTATACAGGGTGTCCGAAAAGTTTTTTGTTGGCAAAAATAGTTTCTACGTGTGGTGTTTGTAGGTGTGTAGCGACACGGTTACGAAGGGCGGTCTATTCTGCATCATCAGTCCGAAGAAGTGTGATATCTTCCTTAATACATGCTCTAGCAACACGAAATTTTCAGGGCGTGACAATGATGATATTACCGACCTTATAGAGCCCCCTCGGGGGGGATTAGGCGGTCTATGCAATCTAGTTATAGAGCGCCTTTCAGGCCGCTCTATATAACGCCCCGTCACTCAGGAAAATGTTCGGCGCTTGACAAATCGTGTTTTTCGACAATCTAAATTTTTTTTCTCCGAAATGGTTGTAGGCGGAGCGTTCAAATTTTCTGGATTAATAGAGGGATAGTGCGTCTAGCTTAGGTAAAAAATTCAGTTATACAGGGTGTTCCGTTTCGGAGTTATTAAACGTCAAAGTCGAAATTTCCGCGAATTCGTATGGGACACGATACAGGTCGCAAAACTGAATTAAATCGATTTACATTTTCGGAGGTTGTGGAGGACCGGGAGCTTCAGAACCCTATTGAAACTGGCGGTATTCTGAAAATGGGAAGTAATTCTTTTGAATTTTTTTATGTCGAAAAATGCGGTTTGCAGACCCCACTTTGGCACTGAATAACTCGCAAACGAAACGTCGTACAGAAAAACGTATTTGAACATAAAACTAAAGAATCTCAAATACTTTCTTTTTACAATACATTTACCTATACCTAAAGCGACTGGAAATTGTAAAAATTTGGGAAAAACTGGAAATTACGCCTTTTCATGCAAATTTTTGACAGTTGTTAATTTTTTTCGTGTCAAAATGGATCCAAATCGAAATCCCATGTACCTTATCGGAAAGAGCTCGCCGAACTACTTTGGAGACGTATTTTGTGGTTCCTTTATTCTTAATAGGAAAGGAGCAACCGATAATTAAATTTTGGTTTTTAACCATTTTTTTTCATGACATCTCTACATTTAAATCACTCTGTATCTTCTATCTAATTTCTTCCAACTTTTTCAACGCTATCCCTTGGAGATATAATCAGGCTTTAAAATGATTCCTGAATGGGTGATCCAGGACCGGATTTAGGGGGTATAAACTCATTTTTTCTGTTTTTTTCCATCAAAATTCATCTTTAAATGGCATTATTATATATTATTTATCATTTTTAACAGCTCTTTTTTGGTTTATTTTCTTCCCTTATCATCTGAGAACACTCTACACTAAGTAAAATTGCATATTTTTTCGTTAAAGTTATAAATAAAGACCTTTGTTTGTATCGGTGCAGGAAAAATTTTAAAAAGTACATATTCTAAATGGCTTGCCTTGGAGAAACAAATGAAACGGACTCTCTTTACATTGAAATTAAAATATGACCTGTCAAAATGTCGTAAAAATGCCAGTTTTTCTTGGGAGATTGGAAGCAGTCTGGACCAACTTCGGCTTGAAATTTACCGGGCAAGGGAATTAGGGACCTTATACTTTCGGTAGAAAGACATTTCATTTGATAAATTTGGCTTTAAATACAAATTTTTTCGATTTTCCGATGACGCTACAAGACATCATTGAAGATTCTAATATTGCGCTCAGTGGCATCGAAAAATTTGTTATAATATTAAAAAATATGCATTTTATTTCCTAAGCATGAGCGTGTATACCTTTGGGCCAATAAATAAATTATTATTAAATAATTTTAATTTAATTTTAGGGAAATGAATGATTCGGATAGTTTTAAAGTAAACAGAACGATTCGAAAATACATTTTATACCCTTGGGCTAGTCGGTGATTGTATCCATGTCTACAGGGTGTCCGAAAAGTCTTTGTAAGCGCAAATATCTTAGTCATTAGCACTAAGAAAAACAATGAGTCTTATTTCAACGAAATCGTAATTTTTTTATTCCTTTGTGTGATTGTTTATATGTTGGTATGTATACAGAATGTCCAAAAAGTCTTTGTATGCGGAAATATCTTTGCCATTAGTACGAAGATAAACCTCTTGAGCAGGTTTTCAAGAAAATCGGAAATATTTAAATTACTATGTGTCGTGTTTGTTGTGTTTGTATGTATAGTACAGGGTGTCCGAAAAGTCGTTGTATGGACAAATACCTTTGCTCTTTGTACAAATATAAACTTAATTGTCGGATTTAAAGCAAATCGTATATATTTGCATTTCTATGTGTACGGAGATATATGTCTGTATACAGGCTGTCCAAAAAGTCTTGGTTGGAGCAAATACTTCTAGTAATACCAGTATAAATCTAATTAAACCGGATTTCATGCTAATCGATTATATTTGTTTTTATATGTGTTGTATAAACTTATACAGGGTGTCCGAAAACTCTTGGTATTGGCAAATACTTCTACTAGTACCGAGATAAACCTAATTAATTCGAATTTTAAGTAAATCGACTATATTCCTATTTAAAGGTGTGGGTGTTAGTGCGAATGTATACAGGGTGTCCAAAAAGTCTTGGTATGGGCAAATACTCCTATTAGTACTTAGATAAAATTTATTAGGTCGGATTTCAGGCAAATCGAATATATTTGTATTAATATGTGTTTATGTTTGTATGTATGTATACAGGGTGTCCGAAAAGTCTTGGTATGGGTAAATACTTCTACGAGTACCGAGATAAACCTACTTAATCCGGATTTTAAGTAAATCGACTATATTCCTATTTAAACGTGTGGGTGTTGGTTTGAATGTATACAGGGTGGCCGAAAAGGCTTGGTATGGGCAAATACTCCTATTATTACTTAGATAAACTTTATTAGGTCGGATTTCACGCAAATCGAATATATTTGTATTAATATGTGTTTATGTTTGTATGTATGTATACAGGGTGTCCGAAAAGTCTTCGTTGGAAAAAATAGTTTCTACGTGTAGGTGTTCGTATTTATGTAGCGATACGGTTACGAAGGGCGCTCTATTCTGCATCATCAGTCCGTAGGAGTGTGATATCTTCCTTAATACATGACCTAGAAACAAGAAACTTTCAGGGCATGACAATGATGATATTACCGACCTTATAGAGCCCCCTCGGGGGGCGATTAGGCGCTCTACGCATGCTAGTTATAGACCGCCAACAGTGGTCTATATAACGAGCCGTTTGTCAGGAAAATGTGTGTGTGTGTGTGTGAAAGTTGTCCGTTTTGACATTTTCACCTTTTCAATTTTTGTTCTCGAAAAGTGTTAGAGGGGAAGCAACCAAATTTTCTGGGTTAATGGAGGGATAGTGCGACTAGCTTCGGTAAAAAATTCAGCTATACAGGGTGTTCCGTTTCGGAGTTATCAACCGCCAAAGTCTAAATTTCCGCGAATTCCTATGGGATCGATTACAGGTCGCAAAACTTAATTAAATCGATTTCAATTTTCGGAGGTTGTGGAGGACCGGGAGCTTCAGAACCCTATTGAAACAGGCGGTGTTCGGAAAACGGGAAGTAATTCTTTTGAATTTTTTTATGTCGAAAAATGCCGTTTGCAGACCCCTCTTTGGCACCAAATAACTCGGTCGCCGGAACCTCGGACAGAAAAACGTATTTGAACTTAAAACTAAAGAATCTCAAATACTTTCTTTTTGCAATACATTTACCTATACCTAAAACGACTGGAAATTGGAGAAATTTGGAAAAAACTGGAAATTACGAATTTTCATGCAAATGTTTGACGGTTTTGAATTTTTGGGGGGTCAAAATGGATTCAAATCGAAATCTCATGTGCCTTATCCGAAAGAGCTCGCCGAAACACGTGGTTTCCATATTTTTTGGTTCCTTCATTCGTAATAGGAAAGGAGCAATTGATAATTAAATTTCGATTTTTGACCATTTTTTTTCATGACATCTCTACATTCGAATCACTCTGTATTTTTTCCTATCTAATTTCTTTCAACTTTTTCAACGCTATCCCGTGGGGATATAATCAGGCTTTAAAACGAATCCCGAATGGGTGATCCTGGGCCGGATTTAGGGGGTAAAAACTCATTTTTTCTGTTTTTTTTTTCATCAAAATTCATCTTTAAAAGGCATTGTTATATATTATTTCTCCGATTTAACAGTTCTTTTTTGGTTTATTTTCATCCCTTATCATCTGAGAACACTTCTAACTAATTAAAATTCCATATTTTTTCGTTAAAGTTATAAATAAATACCTTTTTTTTGCATCGGTGCAGGAACAATTTTAAAAAGTGCATATATTAAAAGCCGTGCTTTGAAAAAACAAGTGAAACTGACCCTCTTTACATCGAAATTAAAATATGACCTGTCAAAATGTCATGAAAATAACAGTTTTTGTAGCGATATTGGAAGCTTCCTGGACCGATTTCGGCTTGAAATATACATGGCAAAGGTAAAACGGACTTTATATTTTTAGTTACAATACATTTCATTGGACGATTTAAGCATTAAATACGAATTTTTTTAATTTTTCTCAGACCATGCAAATGCATGTCAAAATCAGTTTTATACGGAAAAACGTATTAAAATATGTGTCTAAATGTCGCAAAAATGCCAGTTTTTCTTGGGAGATTGGAAACAGTCTGGACCAACTTCGGCTTGAAATTTACCGGGCAAGGGAATTAGGGACCTTATACTTTCAGTAGAAAGACATTTCATTTCATAATATACCGATTAAATACCATTTTAATCGATTTTCCTATGACGCTACAAAGCATCATTGAAGATTCTAATATGGAGCTCAGTGGCTTCGAAAAAATCCAGAAATATGCATTTTATTTGCTAACCATGAGCGTGTATACCTTTGGGACAATATATTAATTATTATTGAATCATTTTAATTTAATTTTAGGGAAATGACTTGATTCGGATCGTTTTAAAGTAACCAGAACGATTCGAAAACACATTTTATACCTTTCGGGCATGTGAATGGTTGTACATATGTCTACAGGGTGTCTGAAAAGTATTTGTATGCGCGAATATCTTTGTCATTAGTAAGAAGAGAAGAATAATTGAGCCTTATTTCAAGGAAATCGTAAATTTTGTATTCCTTTGTGTGGTTGTTTATGTTTGTATGTATACAGAATGTCCAAAAAGTCTTTGTATGCGCAAATATCTTTGTCATTAGAACGAAGAAAAACTTAAATGAGTCTTATTTCAAGGAAAACGTAAATTTTTTATTCCTTTGTGTGGCTGTTTATATGTTGGTATGTATACAGAATGTCCAAAATGTCTTTGTATGCGCAAACATCTTTGCAATTAGTACGAATATAGACGTAATTGAGCCGGTTTTCAATCGCAAAAATATAAAAATATAAAATATTTAAATTACTGTGTCGTGTTTGTTGTGTTTGTATGTATGTACAGGGTTATCCAACGAGGACTGAACAAGGCCTTATTTTTGACCTTCCCTATATTTTTGAAAAAAACGAAAAAAGCAGATTGGCGTAACTTCTATCGCTGAATTTTAAATTGGCACTTAGAAAACGATTGCGCTCAAAACAAAAGAACTACGACATAAACTTGTATTTTCTTTTATGGAATACCCTATATTTTATTTGATATTTGAAAAGCCGCCATTTTTCTGCGTATATTGCAGTGTAAATCTTATCTATTAACTTAATCGTTAACTGTTATTTATTTCGTTTTAAAGAAAAATGTTTCCCTTATTTTTACCTAAATATTGCTATAGGTAACAGGTAATTAATTGATTACCTATGATCTATCAAATAGAGAAAGTCAAAATACCATTTTAAGGATAAAAAATGTATTCGAGGAAACAAAATCAAATATAAAAAGAAAACAAATAAAAATAATAAATCAACATATTAAAACTAATAGCACTAATAATTTAAATGTTCTATGTAACCGCCGTTATTCTCGAAACAACATCTGTAGATTCTTTGCAATCTTTCTAGACTTGCTGTGAGGATATAATTTTCCAGATTAAGTCTATTAACTTCGTTAACTATTTTTTCCTGAATTTCTTCAATGTTTTGGTTTCTTTCCCTATATACCAAATTTTTCAGATGACCCCAAAGAAACGAATCTAAATGCGACAATTCTGGACTATTTGGGGCCCACGGAATTGTTCCATTGCGTCCAATCCATTCCTCGTGGCGTTGGTTTAGAAAATTATTCACGTCGCGAGTGGCGTGCGGGGGTGCTCCGTCGTGTTGCCAAATTAGAGAGCGATATACTTCCAGAGGTAATTCTTCTAAGAAAGCTTCAATTTCATTATGAACAAAGTTGAGATACCTTTGACCAGTTAACGCCCCATGATAAAATATTGGTCCTACAATTAAATTGTTTATCATTGCACACCAAACATGCACGGACGTTCTTCCCTGAAATTTAATAGGTTGAAATTTCCGTGGGTTTTCACTGGCCCAGTGGTGTTTGTTGTGGCGATTAAACATGCCTGACGTGGTAAATGTAGCCTCGTCGGTCCAAAAAATTTTCTTAAATATGTCCGGATCATTGTCTTGCTGCCTAATTATTATTTGGGATACATATTGAAATCTCGACTCCTTTTGTTGGGGTGTTAAATGTGGGACAGGAAGAACGTGGAATGGCTTGAATTTGTTTTCTTTCAAAGTTCTGTTTACCGTTCCATAACTAACTCTTCGCCTGTAATTACCATATCTGATGTCTCGAACTGCGTCAGGTATAGAATTCGCAGGATGTAGTGTAAAATAATTCGTAATTGCGTGGTCTCGAAGTCTTCTTCTTGCAACGGTTCTCTTCTTGTCACGCAAAGATTTTGTTTCCTCGAATAAATTTTTTATCCTTAAAGTGGTATTTACCGATATATCCCTTCCAAACGTAGCAATATATCTTCTCCTGGCTTCTCTAGCGTTTTCTTGGCTTTTATAATACGTCGTAACGATTTGCAGTCTCTCTGCTAATGAATACTTCATTGTGTAACAATATTCCAAAGTCTATTTTGACTTTCTCTATTTGATAGATCATAGGTAATCAATTAATTACCTGTTACCTATAGCAATATTTAGGTAAAAATAAGGGAAACATTTTTCTTTAAAACGAAATAAATAACAGTTAACGATTAAGTTAATAGATAAGATTTACACTGCAATATATGCAGAAAAATGGCGGCTTTTCAAAGATCAAATAAAATATAGGGTATTCCATAAAAGAAAAGCGCAATCGTTTTCTAAGTGCCAATTTAAAATTCAGCGATAGAAGTTACGCCAATCTGCTTTTTTCGTTTTTTTCAAAAATATAGGGAAGGTCAAAAATAAGGCCCTGTTCAGTCCTCGTTGGATAACCCTGTACAGTACAGGATGTCCGAAAAGTCTTTGTATGGACAAATTCCTTTGCTATTTGTACAGCTATAAACTTAATTGTCGGATTTAAAGCAAATCGTATATATTTGCATTTCTATGTGTACGGAAATATATGTCTGTATACAGGCTGTCCAATAAGTGTTGGTTTGAGCAAATACTCCTAGTAGTACCAGGATAAATGTAATTAAACCGGATTTCATGCAAATCGATTATATTTGTTTTTATATGTGTTGTATATACGTATACAGGGTGTCCGAAAAGTCTTGGTATGGGCAAATACTTCTACTACAACAGAGATAAACCTAATTAATTCGGATTTGAAGTAAATCGACTATATTCCTATTTAAACGTGTGGGTGTTAGTTTGAATGTATACAGGGTGTCCAAAAAGTCTTGTATGAGCAAATACTCCTATTATTATTTAGATAAACTTTATTAGGTCGAATTTCAAACAAATCGAATATATTTGTATTAATATGTGTTTATGTTTGTATTTATGTATACAGGGTATCCGAAAAGTCTTGGTATGGGCAAATACTTCTACTAGTACCGAGATAAACCTACTTAATTCAGATTTTAAGTAAATCGACTATATTCCTATTTAAACGTTTGGGTGTTAGTTTGAATGTATACAGGGTGTCCAAAAAGTCTTGGTATGGGCAAATACTCCTATTATTACTTAGATGAACTTTATTAGGTCGGATTTCACGCCAATCGAATATATTTGTATTAATATGTGTTTATGTTTGTATGTGGGTATACAGGGTGTCCGAAAAGTCTTGGTAAGGGCAAATCCTTGTACTAGTAGCGAGATAAACCTACTTAATCCGGATTGTAAGTAAATCGACTATATTCCTATTTAAACGTGTGGGTGTTAGTTTGAATGTATACAGGGTGTCCAAAAAGTCTTGGTATGGGCAAATACTCCTATTATTACTTAGATAAACTTTATTAGGTCGGATTTCACGCAAATCGAATACATTTGTATTAATATGTGTTTATGTTTGTATGTATGTATACAGGGTGTCCGAAAAGTTTTTTTGGCAAAAGTAGATTCTATGTTTGGTGTTTGTATGTGTGTAGCGACATGGTTACGAAGGGCGGTCTATTCTGCATCATCAGTCCGTAGGAGTGTGATATCTTCCTTAATGCATGGCCTAGAAACACGAAATTTTCAGGGCATGACAATGATGATATTACCGACCTTATAGAGCCCCTCGGGGGGCGATTAGGCGCTCTATGCGTGCTAGTTATAGAGCGCCAACAGCGCTCTATATAACGCCCTGTCAGTGAGGAAAATGTTCGTGTGTTGTCCAATTCGGTTTTTCGACAATCTCAATTTTTTTCTCCGAGATGGTTGCAGGTGAAACGATAAAATTATAATAAATACCCGTACTAGTTATAGACCGCCTCTCAGGCCGGTCTATATACCTAGCTGTCACTCAGGAAAATGTTCGTTGGTTGGGGAATCGGGTTTTTCGACAATCTCAATTTTCTCCGAGATGGTTGCAGGTGGAACGTTCAAATTTTCTGGGTTAATAGAGGGGTAGTGCGTCTAGCTTCGATAAAAAATTCAGCTATACAGGGTGTTCCGTTTCGGAGTTATTAAACGTCAAAGTCGAAATTTCCGCTAATTCCTATGGGATCGATTACAGGTCGCAAAACTTAATTAACTCGATTTATATTTTCAGAGGTTGTAGAGGACCGGGAGCTTCAGAACCCTATTGAAACTGGCGATATTCGGAAAATTGGAAGTAATTCTTTTGAATTTTTTTATGTCGAAAAATGCAGTTTGCAGACCCCTCTTTGGCACCAAATAACTCGGTCGCCGGAACGTCGGACAAAAAAACGGATTTGACCATAAATCTAAAGAATCTCAAACACTTTCTTTTTGCAATACATTTACCTATACCTAAAACGACTGGAAATTGGAAAAATTTGGGAAAAACTGGAAATTACGATTTTTCATGCAAATTTTTGACGGTTGTCAATTTTTTTGGGGGTCAAAATGGATTCAAATCGAAATCCCATGTACCTTATCGGAAAGACCTCGACGAACTACGTTATAAACGTATTTTTTGGTTCCTTCATTCTTAATAGGAAAGGAGCAATCGATAATTAAATTTAGATTTTTTTACGATTTTTTTTCATGACATCTCTACATTTGAATCACTGTATCTTTTCCTATCTAATTTCTTCCAACTTTTTCAACGCTATCCCGTGGGGATATAATCAGGCTCTAAAATGAATCCCGAATGGGTGATCCAGGACCGGATTTAGGGGGTAAAACCTCATTTTTTCTGTTTTTTTCCATCAAAATTCATCTTTAAAAGGCATTATTATATATTACATATTTCTCTTATTTAACGATTCTTTTTTGGTTTATTTTCATCCCTTATCATCTGAGAACACTTCTAACTAATTAAAATTCCATATTTTTTCGTTAAAGTTATAAATAAACACCTTTTTTCGCATCGCTGCAGGAAAAATTTTAAAAAGTACATATTTTAAATGCCTTGCCTTGGAGAAACAAATGACTCTCTTCACATCGAAATTAAAAAATGACCTGTCAAAATGTCATGAAAATAACAGTTTTTGTAGCGATATTGGAAGCTTCCTGGACCGATTTCGGCTTGAAATATACATGGCAAAGGTAAAACGGACTTTATATTTTTAATTACAATACATTTCATTGGACGATTTAAGCATTAAATACGAATTTTTTAAATTTTTCTCAGACCATGCAAATGCCTGTCAAAATCAGTTTTATCCGGAAAAACGTATTAAAATATGTGTCTAAATGTCGCAAAAATGCCAGCTTTTCTTGGGTTGGGATGGGTAGCAGCCTGGACCAACTTCGGCTTGAAATTTACCGGGCAAGGGAATTAGGGACCTTATACTTTCGGTAGAAAGGCATTTCATTTCATAATATACCGATTAAATACCATTTTAATCGATTTTCCGATGACGCTACCAAGCATCACTGAAGATTCTAATATGGAGCTCAGTGGCATCGAAAAATTTGCTATATGTTATCCAAAAATATGCATTTTATTTTCTATCCATGAGCGTGTATACCTTTGGGGCCATATATTAATTATTATTGAATAATTTTAATTTAATTCGATTCGAAATCACATTTTATACCTTTCGGGCATGTGAATGGTTGTACATATGTATGTCTACAGGGTGTCCGAAAAGTATTTGTATGCGCAAATATCTTTGTCGTTAGCAAGAAGAGAAGAATAATTGAGCCTTATTTCAAGGAAATCGTAAATTTTGTATTCCTTTGTGTGGTTGTTTATGTTTTTATGTATACAGAATGTCCAAAAAGTCTTTGTATGCGCAAATATCTTTGTCATTAGAACGAAGAAAAACTTAAATGAGTCTTATTTCAAGGAAAACGTAAATTTTTTATTCCTTTGTGTGGCTGTTTATATGTTTGTATGTATACAGAATGTCCAAAAAGTCTTTGTATGCGCAAATATCTTTGTCATTAGAACGAAGAAAAACTTAAATGAGTCTTATTTCAAGGAAAACGTAAATTTTTTATTCCTTTGTGTGGCTGTTTATATGTTGGTATGTATACAGAATGTCCAAAAAGTCTTTGTATGCGCAAACATCTTTGCAATTAGTACGAATATAAACGTAATTGAGCCGGTTTTCAATCGCAAAAATATAAAAATACAAAATATTTAAATTACTTTGTCGTGTTTGTTGTGTTTGTATGTATGTACAGTACAGGATGTCCGAAAAGTCTTGGTATGGACAAATTCCTTGGCTATTTGTACAACTATAAACTCAATTGTCGTATTTAAAGCAAATCGTATATATTTGCATTTCTATGTGTACGGAAATATATGTCTGTATACAGGCTGTCCAAAAAGTGTTGGTTTGAGCAAATACTCCTAGTAGTACCAGGATAAATGTAATTAAACCGGATTTCATGCATATCGATTATATTTGTTTCTATATGTGTTGTATATACGTATACAGGGTGTCCGAAAAGTCTTGGTATGGGCAAATACTTCTACTACAACCGAGATAAACCTAATTAATTCGGATTTTTAGTAAATCGACTATATTCCTATTTAAACGTGTGGGTGTTAGTTTGAATGTATACAGGGTGTCCAAAAAGTCTTGTATGGGCAAATAATCCTATTATTATTTATATAAACTTTATTAGGTCGAATTTCAGACAAATCGAATATATTTGTATTAAAATGTGTTTATGTTTGTATGTATGTATACAGGGTATCCGAAAAGTCTTGGTATGGGCAAATACTTCTACTAGTACCAAGATAAACCTAATTAATTCTGATTTTAAGTAAATCGACTATATTGCTATAGATGCAATTTCCTTGGGGTCCAGATTGACACAATTCAGAATGGATGTGGAAAATCTCCCATGTCGGGTATGCATCCAAAAAATTGGTCGTGATCCACATGTGGGATGCACAGGAGTCTGTAAGGGGTTTTGTCACGTAAAATGTTTGTCTCTGAGCAATAAGGAATACAATGCCGTCAAGAATGTAGCAGGATATAAGTGGTTTTGTCAGAGCTGTCTGGCTTTTGTTGAATTCTGTATGGATATAAAGCAGGAATTTCAGTCTTTTAAGCAGTTGATATTAAGCGAGTTGGATGGAGTGAAAAATGTTATAAATACAACGGCAAATATACCATTGCATAGATCAGAAAGTGTCTCGTATGCAGATATTGCAAAGAAGCAGAATGAGGCTATACTTATTAAGCCAAAAAATAAACAAGACAGCAACAAAACAAAAGAATTCGTAACAAAAAAATTGAATCCGTCAAGCATGGAAGTTGGTATAACTGGACTGCATGCAGTTAAAGATGGTGGAATACTAATCAAGTGTAAAACCAAGGAGGAAATAGAGAAAGTGAGGAAGGAGGCTGAAAAGGCTCTGGGGAGAAGTTATCAAGTAACCATGCCGTCCCTAAAAAATCCGTGTTTTAAGGTCTGCGACATAATCGAAAGCCTTAAGGATGACGAACTAGTTGATGCTTTAAAGTCTCAAAACAACTTTATGTGCCATGATGATATGAAATTGAAAGTTCTAGCAATCAGAAAGATGAAAACCCGCTATATGGCAATAGTTGAGTGTGATCCCACAACTTGGAAATCTGTGATAATGGAAGGAAAGTTAAGTATTGGATGGTCAGCGTCATGTAGAGTGTTTGATTACGTAAGACTGTTTAGGTGTTTTAAGTGCGCAGGTTTCGGCCATAAGGCCGAAGAATGTAAAGTGGATATTTTGTGTGTAAAATGTGGCGCAGATGATCATGTTAAAAGTGACTGTAGCTCCAATATAATTAGATGTGTTAACTGCATTGACTCAAATGGTAAATCAGGTCTGTCTCTTGACATCTGTCACTCTGCCTTTGATGCTGGAAAATGCAAAGTTCTGCAAAAGCGGCTAAACGCTGAAAAACAAAAAATTAAATGTACTGATGAATAGCAATTAAAGCAGCAAGGGCAGTGTGACTTGGATACGCTTGATGTTGTAAAAGTGTATCACCAGAATATGCAGTCTTTAAAGAATAAGTTGGATATCTTGGAGGTGAGTCTAATGCAGTGTAGGGCTGATATTGTGTGCATTTCGGAGCACTGGATGAGGGAAGATCAGCTTGATGTGGTAAGTCTTAGAAATTTTAAATTAATTACTAAATTTTGCAGATCAGAGCACAGGGGTGGCGGAGTTGCAGTGTTCTGTAGGGCTGATCTCTTCACCCTTTCAAATAAAAGTAATTTAAACAATTTTAGCTCTCTAGAAAAATTCTTTGAAGTTTGTGGTGTGGGCATTTCCCTGCAGGATGGTGGTGCTCTTAAGATATACTGTATTTATCGCTCTCCATCTACCGATGTAAATGTCTTTCTTGTTGAATTATCTAAATTTTTAGAAGCTAACATCAAGAGTAACAAAAGCGAACACGTTGTTTTATGTGGGGATTTAAATATTGATTTTCTTGGTAAATCAGTTGAACGCAATGAACTTATAGATTTACTGGCTGCATACGGCATTGCATGTCATGTCGATTCGCCTACAAGATGTACAGCTGGTTCTGGTACAGCTATTGACTATATTTGTACTAATTTCTCCAATATAGAACAAAAAGCAATAATTGATTTCAACGGTTTGTCTGATCACTCTTCGCAAATGTTGGAAATAAGAGTGACTTCTTTTGCAGAGAAAACCCCACAGTTTGCTTATAAACGTTTCTTTAATGAACAAAATTATAATACCCTTTATTCTTACTTACATAATGAGACATGGTTGTCAGTATATGAAGCACACGATGTAAATACTGCCTTTAGGGTATTTAGTGAACTTTTAATTTATTACATAGATATAGCTTTTCCTCTTAAAAGGGTATGTTTGAATAAAAATCAGAAGAAACCTTGGATGACCCGGGGTATTCGCACATCAGCTACAAATTTAAAATTGTTATATAAAGTAGTCATTGAATCCAATTATAATATTATTATTACAAGCCACTATAAAAAATATAAAAAAATGTACAAACGGGTTATTATAGCTGCTAAAAAGATTCATAATGATAGTCTGTATAGCATTTCCACAGATAAAAGTAAAACTGCATGGAATATTATTGCAAATACTTTATCAAATAAAAATATTGTTAATATAACTACCATGTTGATAGAAAAGAAAAAGACGAACGATAAACGTCTTATTTCCAACAGTTTTAACACATATTTTGTTGATGCACCTCAGAAATTAGTGTCGACTCGAAATGCTGATGGAGATCATTTGAATTTTCCGGCAAACCTAATCAATATGTTTTTCTCACCCGTTTGCGATTATGATATAATCAGAGTCATAAAATCTTTAAAAAAATCTAATTCGTTTGGATTAGATGGAATATCATCAAACTTTTTAAAATCGGTCATTGATTTTATAGTAGGGCCGCTAACATATCTTGTCAATATGTCTATTGAATCCGCAATATTTCCAGATATATTTAAAACAGCTAGAGTGATTCCTTTGTACAAAAAAGGGGATAGTATGCTGCTAGAAAATTATCGCCCAATATCTTTATTAAGTTCAATTTCAAAAATTCTTGAAAAGATAGTATTTGAACAAATATGTAATTTTCTGTCAGCTCTTCGAGTGTTTACAAACTGCCAGCATGGTTTTAGAAAGGGTAAGAGTACAGTGTCAGCCATTCTACAGTTTTTTCAGCAACTATATAATTACTTGGATATAAACAAAAAATGTTTTGGTCTCTTTATGGATTTAAGTAAGGCGTTCGATTTGGTCGACCATACCCTATTAATATCGAAAATAAATCATTACGGTCTTAGAGGAAAGGTTAGTGATTGGCTACAGTCATATCTTAAGAATAGGAATCAAGTAGTAGATATTGATGGAGTGAGGTCGGACAGATCGAGTGTCTCAATAGGTGTGCCGCAGGGATCCATTCTTGGACCTCTGCTATTCTTGATATTTGTGAACGATTTGCCTGGGGTTGTGAATGATCAAAGTGACTTGACAATGTTCGCGGACGATAACACGTACATATGTTGTGATACTACAGTTGAGAGGGCTGTCGCAAGACTTCAAAGTATGCTAAGTACATTTGAACAGTGGTTTACTAGAAACAAATTAAGCCTTAACCCCAGAAAAACTGTCTTTATAAACTTTACGCCAAGAGCATCATCAATCAGTGAAAGCTACTTAGTTAGGTCTAATATAGATGGACACTCTATTGCGCAGGTGCCTGAGACTAAACTCTTGGGTATTTATATTGACAATTCTTTAAATTGGAGCTGTCATACAACCGAATTGTGTAAAAAATTATCTACAATTTGTTTCGCTATTTTTCGCCTAAGAAATGTTGTTAACGATAATACTCTAATATCGTATTATTTTGCGCAGTTTGTTTCTCGTTTAAAATATGGCCTAATATTCTGGGGTGCATCTCCAGGAATGTTAAGAGTTTTTAAATTGCAAAAAAGAGCATTAAGAAATGTTGCTGGTGTTGGGATCAGGCATTCATGTCGTGATCTTTTTAGAAACTATGGCTTTCTTACTTTGCCTGCTATGTATATACTGGAGATTTTAATTTATGTTAGAAGGAATGTTGATAATTTTGTGTCCATGGGGGACATCCATAGCTATAATACTAGATATAATCAAAATTTAATTACTCCAGAACATAACCTAGCTCTAACTGAGAGAAGTCCTTATTACATGGGCACAAGGTTATTTAATAAGTTACCATTAGATATAAGGAATATGAATTTGCAATTGTTTAAAAAATATATATCTCGAATCTTAATCAACAGCGTTCCCTACAGCATACAGGATTACATGCAAATGGACAATTTCGAGAATAACATTGGACACTATTAAAGTCATGTTTTCTTTTCTTTTCTTTTTGGTAAAAAACAGCGTTGCCTAGCCATTAACATGTTGTTTCTGGCGGCAACCCCCTGACGTTTTCCATACCATGTACTTTGGTCTACGAAATAAAAGCTTATTTATTTATTTATTTTATTTATTTAAACGTGTGGGTGTTAGTATGAATGTATACAGGTTGTCCAAAAAGTCTTGGTATGGGCAAATACTCCTATTATTTGTATATTTGTATTAATATATGTTTATGTTTGTATGTATGTATACAGGGTGTCCGAAAAGTGTTGGTATGTGTAAATACTTCTACTAGTACCGAGATAAACCTACTTAATTCGGATTTTAAGTAAATCGACTATATTCCTATTTAAACGAGTGAGTGTTAGTTGGAATGTATACAGGGTGTCCAAAAAGTCTTGGTATGGGCAAATACTCCTATTATTACTTAGATAAACTTTATTAGGTCCGATTTCACGCAAATCTATTAATATGTGTTTATGTTTGTATGTATGTATACAGGGTGTCCGAAAAGTCTTTTTGTTGACAAAAATAGTTTCTACGTGTAGGTGTTTGTATGTATGTAGCGACACGGCTACGAAGGACGGTCTATTCGCCATCATCAGTCCGAAGGAGTGTGATATCTTCCTTAATACATCGCCTAGCAATCCGAAATTTTCAGGGCATGACAATGATGATATTACCGACCTTATAGAGATTAGGCGGTCTACCCGTACTAGTTATAGACCGCCTTTCAGGCCGCTCTATATAACGCCCCGTGAGTGAGGAAAATGTTCGCCGGTTGAGAAATCGTGTTTTTCGACAATCTCAATTTTTTTTTCTCCGAGATGGTTGCAGGTGGCACGTTCAAATTTTCTGGATTAATGGAGGGATAGTTCATCTAGCTTCGGTAAAAAATTCAGTTATACAGGGTGTTCCGTTTCGGAGTTATTAAACGTGAAAGTCGACATTTCCGCGAATTCGTATGGGATCGATTACAGGTCGCAAAACTTAATTAAATCGATTTAAATTTTCGGCGGTTGTAGAGGACCGGGAGCTTCAGAACCCTATTGAAATTGGCGGTATTCGGAAAATGGGAAGTAATTCTTTTGAATTTTTTTATGTCGAAAAATGCCCTTTGTAGACCCCTCTTTGGCGCTTAATAAGTCGAAGCCGGAACATCGGACAGAAAAACGTATTTGAACATAAAACTAGAGAATCTCAAATACTTTCTTTTTGCAATACATTTACCTATACCTAAAACGACTGGAAATTGGAAAAATTTGGGAGAAACTGGAAATTACGATTTTTCATGCAAATTTTTGACGGTTGTCAATTTTTTTGGGGCTCAAAATGGATTCAAATCGAAATCCCATGTGCCTTATCGGAAAGAGCTCGCCGAAATACGTAATTTTCATATTCTTTTTCCCTTCATTCTTAATAGGAAAGGAGCAATCGATAATTAAATTTCGGTTTTTAACCATTTGTTTTTCATGACATCTCTACATTCGAATCACTGTATCTTTTCCTATCTAATTTCTTCCAACTTTTTCAACGCTATCCCTTCGGGATATAATCAGGCTTTAAAATGATTCCCGAATGAGTGATCCAGGACCGGATTTAGGGAGTAAAAACTCATTTTTTCTGTTTTTGTCCATCAAAATTCACCTTTAAATGGCATTATTATATATTATTTATCTTTTTTAACAGCTCTTTTTTGGTTTATTTTCTTCCCTTATCATCTGAGAACACTACACTAAGTAAAATTGCATATTTTTTCGTTAAAGTTATAAATAAAGAGCTTTGTTTGCATCGGTGCAGAAAAAAAATTAAAAAGTACATATTTTAAATGTCTTGCCGTGGAGAAACAAATGAAACGGACTCTCTTTACATTGAAATTAAAATATGACCTGTCAAAATGTCGCAAAAATGCCAGTTTTTCTTGGGAGATTGGAAGCAGTCTGGACCAACTTCGGCTTGAAATTTACCGGGCAAGGGAATTAGGGACCTTATACTTTCGGTAGAAAAACATTTCATTTGATAAATTTGGCTTTAAATACAAATTTTTTCGATTTTCCGACGACGCTACAAGACATCATTGAAGATTCTAATATTGCGCTCAGTGGCATCGAAAAATTTGTGATAATATTTAAAAATATGCATTTTATTTCCTAAGCATGAGCGTGTATACCTTTGGGCCAATAATTTAATTATTATTAAATAATTTTAATTTAATTTTAGGGAAATGGATTGATTCGGATCGTAAGTAAACAGAACGATTCGAAAATACATTTTATACCCTTGGGCAAGTCGGTAATTGTATACATGTCTACAGGGTGTCCGAAAAGTCTTTGTAAGCGCAAATATCTTAGTCATTAGCACTAAGAAAAACAATGGGTCTTATTTCAAGGAAATCGTAAATTTTTTATTCCTTTGTGTGATTGTTTATATGTTGGTATGTATACAGAATGTCCAAAAAGTCTTTGTATGCGGAAATATCTTTGCCATTAGTACGTAGATAAACCTATTGAGCAGGTTTTCAAGAAAATCGAAAATATTTAAATTATTACTATGTGTCGTGTTTGTTGTGTTTGTATGTATGTATAGTACAGGGTGTCCGAAAAGTCTGTATGGGCGAATACCTTTGCTATTTGTACAAATATAAACTTAATTGTCGGATTTAAAGCAAATCGTATATATTTGTTTTTATATGTGTTGTATATACGTATCCAGGGTGTCCGAAAAGTCCTGGTATGGGCAACTACTTCTACTAGTACTACCGAGATAAACCTAATTAATTCGGATTTTAAATAAATCGACTATATTCCTATTTAAACGTGTGGGTGTTAGGTTGAATGTATACAGGGTGTCCAAAAAGTCTTGGTATGGGCAAATACTCCTATTATTACTTAGATAAACTTTATTTGGTCGGATTTCACGCAAATCGAATACATTTGTATTAATATGTGTTTATGTTTGTATGTATGTATACAGGGTGTCCGAAAAGTTTTTTGTTGGCAAAAATAGTTTCTACGTGTGGTGTTTGTAGGTGTGTAGCGACACGGTTACGAAGGGCGGTCTATTCTGCATCATCAGTCCGAAGGAGTGTGATATCTTTCTTAATACATGCTCTAGCAACACGAAATTTTCAGGGCGTGACAATGATGATATTACCGACCTTATAGAGCCCCCTCGGGGGGCGATTAGGCGGTCTATCCAATCTAGTTATAGAGCGCCTTTCAGGCCGCTCAATATACCGCCCCGTGAGTGAGGAAAATGTGTGTGCGTGTGTATGGCCGTATGTTGTCGTCCGTTTCGACATTTTCACCTTTTCAATTGTTTTTCTCGAAAACTGTTAGAGGGGGAGCAACCAAATTTTCTGAGTTAATAGAGGGATAGTGCGGCTAGCTTCGGTAAAAAATTCAGTTATACAGGGTGTTCCTTTTCGGAGTTATTAAACGTCAAAGTTGAAATTTCAGCGATTTCCTATGGGATCGATTACAGGTCGCAAAACTTAATTAAATCGATTTAAATTTTCAGAGGTTGTGGAGGACCGGGAGCTTCAGAACCCTATTGAAACTGGCGGTATTCGGAAAATGGGAAGTAATTCTTTTGAATTTTTTTATGTCGAAAAATGCCCTTTGTAGACCCCTATTTGGCGCTTAACAAGTCGAAACCGGAACATCGGACAGAAAAACGTATTTGAACATAAAACTGAAGAATCTCAAATACTTTCTTTTTGCAATACATTTACCTATACCTAAAATGACTGGAAATTGGAAAAATTTGGGAAAAACTGGAAATTTCTATTTTTCATGCAAATTTTTGACGGTTGTCAATTTTTTTCAGGGTCAAAATGGATCCAAATCGAAATCCCATGTACCTTATCGGAAAGACCTCGCCGAACTACGTTATAAACATATTTTTTGGTTCCTTTATTCTTAATAGGAAAGGAGCAATCGATAATTAAATTTTGGTTTTTAACCATTTTTTTAATGACATCTCTACGTTTAAATCACTGTATCTTTTCCTATCTAATTTCTTCCAACTTTTTCAACGCTATCCCTTGGGGATATAATCAGGCTTTAAAATGAATCCCGAATGGGTGATTCAGGGCCGGATTTAGGGGGTAAAAACACATGTTTTCTGTTTTTTGCCATCAAAATTCATCTTTAAAAGGCATTATTATGTATTATTTCTCTTATTTAACAGCTCTTTTTTGGTTTATTTTCTTCCCTCATCACCTGAGAACACTGCTAACTAATTAAAACTGCATATTTTTGCGTTAAAGTTATAAATAAATAGGTTTTCTTCCTTCGGTGCAGGAAAAATTTTAAAAACTGCGAATGTTAAACCATGCCATGAAAAAAAAACAATTGAACTGGTGACGCTTTACATCGAAGTTAAATATGAGCTGTCAAAATATCCAGTTTTTCTAGCGATATTTTAAAGATCCTGAGCCAGTTTCGGCTTGGAATATACATGGAATTGATAGAATTGACGTTTTTTTATCTATTCCTGACCATTTCGTAGCACGAGATGGGCATTAAATATCATTTTTTTGAAATTTTTGTTGACCCTACATTGCATTATAAAAATCAATTTCTATACGGGAAAATGTATTAATTTAATTATAATGTATGAAATGTCACAATTTGGCTAAAATGTCAGCATTTCGATGCGAAATAGGAAGAACTGGACCAACTTCGGCTTCAAATTTACCGGGCAAGGGATTTAGGGACCTTATACTTTCGGTAGAAAGATATTTCATTTGAGAAATTTGGCTTTAAAAACCAATTTTATCGACTTCGATTTTCCGATGACGCTACAAGACATCATTGAAGATTCTAATATTGCGCTCAGTGGCATCGAAAAAATCCAAAAATATGCATTTTATTTTCTAACCATGAGCGTGTATACCTTTGGGGCAATATATTAATTATTATTGAATAATTTTAATTTAATTTTAGGGAAATGACTTGATTCGGATCGTTTTAAAGTAACCAAAACGATTCGAAAATACATTTTATACCTTGCGGCATGTGCATGATTGTATATATGTCTACAGGGTGTCCAACTAGTACGGGTAGACCGCCTAATCGCCCCCCGAGGGGGCTCTATAAGGTCGGTAATATCATTGTCATGCCCTGAAAATTTCGTATTGCTAGGCGATGTATTAAGGAAGATATCACACTCCTTCGGACTGATGATGACGAATAGACCGCCCTTCGTAGCCGTGTCGCTACATACATACAAAAACCTACACGTAGAAACTATTTTTGCCAACAAAAAGACTTCGGACACCCGGTATACATACATACAAACATAAACACATATTAATACAAATATATTCGATTTGTGTGAAATCCGACCTAATAAAGTTTATCTAAGTAAAAATAGGAGTATTTGCCCATACCAAGACTTTTTGGACACCCCGTATACATTCCAACTAACACCCACTCGTTTAAATAGGAATATAGTCGATTTACTTAAAATCCGAATTAAGTAGGTTTATCTCGGTACTAGTAGAAGTATTTACACATACCAACACTTTTCGGACACCCTGTATACATACATACAAACATAAACACATATTAATACAAATATACAAATAATAGGAGTATTTGCCCATACCAAGACTTTTTGGACAACCTGTATACATTCAAACTAACACCCACACGTTTAAATAGCAATATAGTCGATTTTCTTAAAATCCGAATTAATTAGGTTTATCTTGGTACTAGTAGAAGTATTTGCCCATACCAAGATTTTTCGGATACCCTGTATACATACATACAAACATAAACACATATTAATACAAATATATTCGATTTGCTTGAAATTCGACCTAATAAAGTTTATCTAAATAATAACAGGAGTATTTGCTCATACAAGACTTTTTGGACACCCTGTATACATTCAAACTAACACCCACACGTTTAAATAGGAATATAGTCGATTTACTTATAATCCAAATTAATTACGTTTATCTCGGTTGTAGTAGAAGTATTTGCCCATACCAAGACTTTTCGGACACCCTGTATACGTATATACAACACAATAAAAAACTGGGGTACATACAATTCCTTCAAGGTTGCTCTAGAAACAGATATTTTAAAGAAGGTACTTCAACCAGAATTATGGCCCCAAGGAGTAACTGTATCAGAATATAACTTTGGACAGCGCAAAAATACCTCCACATCTACACTTGAACTGCAGCCCTTTCGTCCACCAGCTGGAGGATGGAGAGGAGGAGCAGGAAGGAACAAAAGAAACCTACAAAACAGAAACAGCCGACAAAGATTCCATCATGGAGCTACGGACGACAATAGATGGAGGGCTAACCAAGAAAGTTATACCTTACCAAAGTACCAAAAACGATAACAAAACTATCCTTCCAACAGGCGATGGAATCGCGGGGGCCAGTATTTCTCCTCGCAAATCATTGACAAAACTCACAAATATTGAGGTATTTCATATAAATATACAATCTGTACGCAATAAAATTATGGAACTAGAAACTTATTTTTACGATATAAGAAACTTTTATGACATACTATGTTTCTCAGAACACTTCCTTTCGCCACATGAAGTGTCGCATTTTAAAATAAATAATGAATATAAATTAATTTCATCCTTCTGTAGGAGTGAACTGACACGTGGGGGTGTAATGATCATGTCGAGGGACTACCTTGACCTTGTGCCCTTAGAAGAACTGAACGCGCTGAGTCAGGAGCTGCACTGTGAAGTGGCTGCGGCAGCCAGCGAGTCTCTGAAAATCCTTATAGTAACAATTTATCGTTCTCCCGCGGGGAACTTCGATAATTTTTTAAGAATATTTGACAGATTACTTTGCAAAGTACAAAAATATAACATGAATACTATTATAAACGGAGATTATAATATAAAATTCCACACTACAGATACGCTACTCCTCAAATTTAATGATCTAATATCAACGTTTAATTTTAGATATATTATAAAAACCAATACTAGAAAAACAAATTGCATTGACAACATCATAACCAACTTAGAGGAGGCAACCTACACATCTGGAGTGATTGAACCTGGTTTATCAGACCACGCTGCGGTAACTATATCGATGAAAGTACCTAGCTTACATAACGAGACCAAAATAATCAAGTATCGTAAATTCACAGATCAGGCCATGTTTAACTTTTATCGTAGAATGGAAACAGTTGACTGGTCTTTTATACAGGATCCAAGCATTGATCTTGACGGCAAATGCTCCCTCTTCGTGGAAGAGATAAAGAATAATATTGAGCAATTTTTCCCAACTAAAGAAAAAATTATTAATCCTAAAAAAAACAGACAAAAACAACCGTGGTTTAATAATAATTTAGCATCTATCCGCAGCAATTTAACTTTGCTCTGTGAATTACAAAACAATTTCCCTGATAAAACTTTAAAAAATCATATTTCAGATTACAGAAATTTTTATAAGAAACAAATTAAACAAGCAAAACAAGATTACTATAAAAAACAAATAGATGATAACAAAAGAAACCCTATAACCTACTGGAATATAATAAATTCCCATCGACCCTCAAAAATAAATAATAAAGAATCGACCAACTTAAATAGAAATTCCTTAAATAAATTTTTTGTGAGCGTCGCTGATGGTATAACAAAAAATTTACCAATTTTGAAAGAAAAAAAACAATTTCTTCCAACCCATAAAACATACCCACCATTTTATTTCAAGGAAGTAACATATAATCAAGTTAGAAACGTAATAAACAAACTAAAAAATAAACCAAGCTTAGACCACTACGAAATATCTATGAAACTCCTAAAAAACATTAAAAATATTATAATTTATCCTTTAACTAAATTAATAAACCAAATTATTAACCAGGGATATTTTCCACACACCCTAAAAATGGCAAAAATAATCCCGTTACACAAGGGAGGAAACATAGAATATAACAACTTTAGACCTATTTCATTGGTGCCAAACATCTCAAAAATAATTGAATCTGTATTACGTAATCAAATAACTGAGCATTTTGAATCCAACAGCTTATTCTATACACATCAATATGGGTTTAGAGAGAGGAAATCTACAGATCACGCAATTAATTACTTGGTGGAAAGTATAGTTAAATGTCAAGAACGAGGTAATGTCATAAATACAACCTTTTGCGACATATCTAAGGGATTTGATTGTGTACCACATAAAGATCTTTTAGAAAAACTCAAACATTATAACTTTAACGACTCTAGTAGACTTTTAATAAAATCTTTTCTTACCAACAGGCAGCAATATGTGTACTTCAATAATAAACCCTCCGAAGTCTTAATAAACGAAAATGGGGTGGTACAGGGCTCAGTTTTAGGACCGACGCTGTTTCTTATTTACATAAACGACCTTGTCGATGCAGTACCAAACAACCAACTGACACTTTTTGCAGACGACACAACCCTCATTTCTGAGCACTCAGATATTGCTACCACAACAGAAAATTCCCAACGCACCCTCAAACTGGCAGAAGACTGGTTCACACAGAATAAATTAGCATTAAACAAAAATAAAACTATAAGCATGGTATTTTCACAGAGAGAAACAGGACAAGATGTTGAATGCGCGAAATTCCTAGGTATACACTTGGATCCTAAGCTGAACTGGTCTCCGCACATTGACAAATTAGCAGCTAAAATTTCAAAAAATATTTTCCTTATTAGGTGTTTGTCAAAATTAGTAAGCATCCCTTTACTTATAACTGCCTACCATGCTCTCATAGCTTCTCATTTGACGTACGGTCTGATAAATTGGGGACAATCGCCAGCGGCATCAAGAATTTTTAGTCTCCAGCGTAAAGTTCTTCGAATAATAACCAAGTTAAAGTATCGAGAAGATGTCAAACAAAAATTTATAGATTTAAAAATTTTAACTCTGCCCTGTCTTTTTATTTATAAATGCTTAATTAATGCCTATGAAAATAAATGGCAATATGTCACCTCAGATTCCCTTCATGATCACAATACTCGGCAGAATAATCATTATAGAACAGATTTCTATCGACTAAATGCCAGTAAACTTGGAAGTAACTATTACTGTATAAAATTCTTTAACAAAATTCCTTTGGAGATAAGGTTATTACCAAAAGCATCATTCTGTAGGAAGATCCGGGACTTCCTGGCTCTTCAGGCATTTTACGGAATAGACGAGTTTCTGCTCATGGACACACCTGTGTGGTAGTCCCTTGGCAGGTACATCTCCGTGGTTCTGTGAATTCTATTGCTTTTTTTCTGTTTTTGTTATGGTCCTATATTTTTATAATTTTACAATTCTTTGTACTCTACTGTAGTGTATTATATTCAATGTTTGTTATTTATTAATACTTGTTGACGATTGTAAACACAAAAGTGTAAACAGCATGAAATAAATTGATTGATTGATTGATTGATTGATAAAAACAAATATAATCGATTTGCATGAAATCCGGTTTAATTACATTTATCCTGGTACTACTAGGAGTATTTGCTCAAACCAACACTTATTGGACAGCCTGTATACAGACATATATTTCCGTACACATAGAAATGCAAATATATACGATTTGCTTTAAATCCGACAATTAAGTTTATAGTTGTACAAATAGCAGAGGAATTTGTCCATACAAAGACTTTTCGGACATCCTGTACTGTACATACATACAAACACAACAAACACGACACAGTAATTTAAATATTTTATATTTTTATATTTTTGCGATTGAAAACCGGCTCAATTACGTTTATATTCGTACTAATTGCAATGATGTTTGCGCATACAAAGACATTTTGGACATTCTGTATACATACCAACATATAAACAGCCACACAAAGGAATAAAAAATTTACGTTTTCCTTGAAATAAGACTTATTTAAGTTTTTCTTCGTTCTAATGACAAAGATATTTGCGCATACAAAGACTTTTAGGACATTCTGTATACATACAAACATAAACAACCACACAAAGGAATAAAAAATTTACGATTTCCTTGAAATAAGGCTCAATTATTCTTCTCTTCTTGCTAATGACAAAGATATTTGCTCATACAAATACTTTTCGGACACCCTGTAGACATATGTACAACCATTCTCATGCCCGAAAGGTATAAAATGTGTTTTCGAATCGAATTAAATTAAAATTATTCAATAATAATTAATATATTGCCCCAAAGGTATACACGCTCATGGATAGAAAATAAAATGCATACAAAGGAATAAAAAATTTACGATTTCCTTGAAATAAGGCTCAATTATTCTTGTCTTCTTGCTAATGGCAAAGATTTTTGCGCATACAAATACTTTTCGGACACCCTGTAGACATATGTACAACCATTCACATGCCCGAAAGGTATAAAATGTGTTTTCGAATCGTTCTGGTTACTTTAAAACGATCCGAATCAAGTCATTTCCCTAAAATTAAATTAAAATTATTCAATAATAATTAATATATTGTCTCAAAGGTATACATGCTCATGGATAGAAAATAAAATGCATATTTTTGGATAACATACAGAAAATTTTTCGATGCCACTGAGCTCCATATTAGAATCTTCAGTGATGCTTGGTAGCGTCATCGGAAAATCGATTAGAATGGTATTTAATCGGTATATTATGAAATGAAATGTCTTTCTACCGAAAGTATAAGGTCCCTAATTCCCTTGCCCGGTAAATTTCAAGCCGAAGTTGGTCCAGACTGCTTCTAATCTCCCAAGAAAAACTGGCATTTTTGCGACATTTAGACACGTTTTTCCGTATAAAACTGATTTTGACATGCATTTGCATGGTCTGAGAAAAATTTAAAAAATTCGTATTTAATGCTTAAATCGTCCAATGAAATGTATTGTAATTAAAAATATAAAGTCCGTTTTACCTTTGCCATGTATATTTCAAGCCGAAATCGGTCCAGGAAGCTTCCAATATCGCTACAAAAACTGTTATTTTCATGACATTTTGACAGGTCATATTTTAATTTCGATGTAAAGAGGGTCAGTTTCATTTGTTTTTTCAATGCACGGCTTTTAATATTTTTAAAATGTTTCCTGCACCGATGCAAAAAAAGGTATTTATTTATAACTTTAACGAAAAAATATGGAATTTTAATTAGTTAGAAGTGTTCTCAGATGATAAGGGATGAAAATAAACCAAAAAAGAACTGTTAAATCGGAGAAATAATATATAATAATGCCTTTTAAAGATGAATTTTGATGGAAAAAAACAGAAAAAATGAGTTTTTACCCCCTAAATCCGGCCCAGGATCACCCATTCGGGATTCATTTTAAAGCCTGATTATATCCCCAAGGGATAGCGTTGAAAAAGTTAGAAGAAATTAGATAGGAAAAAATACAGAGTGATTTGAATGTAGAGATGTCATGAAAAAAAATGGTCAAAAATCGAAATTTAATTATCAATTGCTCCTTTCCTATTACGAATGAAGGAACCAAAAAATACGTTTATAACGTAGTTCGGCGAGGTCTTTCCGATAAGGTACATGGGATTTCGATTTGAATCCATTTTGACCCCCAAAAAAATTGACAACCGTCAAAAATTTGCATGAAAAATCGTAATTTCCACTTTTTCCCAAATTTTTCCAATATCCAGTAGTTTTAGGTACAGGTAAATGTATTGCAAAAAGAAAGTATTTGAGATTCTTTAGTTTTAAGTTCAAATACGTTTTTCTGTCCGAGGTTCCGGCGAGTTATTTGGTGCCAAAGAGGGGTCTGCAAACGGCATTTTTCGACATATAAAAATTCAAAAAAATTACTTCCCATTTTCCGAATACCGCCAGTTTCAATAGGGTTCTGAAGCTCCCGGTCCTCTACAACCTCTGAAAATATAAATCGATTTAATTAAGTTTTGCGACCTGTAATCGATCCCATAGGAATTCGCGGAAATTTCGACTTTGGCGTTTAATAACTCCGAAACGGAACACCCTGTATAGCTGAATTTTTTATCGAAGCTAGATGCACTATCCCTCTATTAACCCAGAAAATTTTATCGTTTCACCTGCAACCATCTCGGAGAAAAAAATTGAGATTGTCGAAAAACCGAATTGGACAACACACGAACATTTTCCTCACTGACAGGGCGTTATATAGAGCGCTGTTGGCGCTCTATAACTAGCACGCATAGAGCGCCTAATCGCCCCCGGGGGGGGGGGCTCTATAAGGTCGGTAATATCATCATTGTCATGCCCTGAAAGTTTCGTGTTTCTAGGCCATGTATTAAGGAAGATATCACACTCCTACGGACTGATGATGCAGAATAGAGCGCCCTTCGTAACCGTGTCGCTACACACATACAAACACCAACACCACACGTAGAAAGTATTTTTGCCAACAAAAAACTTTTCGGACACCCTGTATACATACATACAAACATAAACACATATTAACACAAATGTATTCGATTTGCATGAAATCCGACCAAATAAAGCTTATTTAAGTAATAATAGGAGTATTTGCCCATACCAAGACTTTTTGGACACCCTGTATACTTTCAAACTAACACCGACACGTTTAAATAGGAATATAGTCGATTTACTTAAAATCCCAATTAAGTAATTTTATCTCGGTATTAATAGAATTATTTGCCCATACCAAGACTTTTCGGACACCCTGTATACATACATACAAACATAAACACATATTAATACAAAAATATTCGATTTGCGTGAAATCCGACCTAATAAAGTTTATCTAAGTAATAATAGGAGTCCCATACCAAGACTTTTCGGACTCCCTGCATACATTCAAACTAACACCCACACGTTTAAATAGGAATATAGTCGATTTAATTAGGTTTCTCTCGGTACTAGTAGAAGTATTTGCCCATACCAAGACTTTTCGGACACCCTGTATACATATATACAACACATATAAAAACAAATATAATAGCTTTACATGAAATCCGGTTTAATTACATTCATCCTGGTACTACTAGGAGTATTTGCTCCAACCAAGACTTTTTGGACAGCCTGTATACAAACATAATATATCTCCGTACACATAGAAATGCAAATATATACGATTTGCTTTAAATCCGACAATTAAGTTTATCTTTGTACAAATAGCAAAGGTATTTGTCCATGCAAAGACTTTTCTGACACCCTGTACTATACATACATACAAACACAACAAACGCGATACATAGTAATTTAAATATTTTCGATTTTCTTGAAAACCTGCTCAATAAGTTTATATTCGTACTAATGGCAACGATATTTCCGCATACAAAGACTTTTTCGACTTCTGTATACATACCAACATAAAAACAACAACACAAAGTATAAAATGTATTTTCGAATCGTTCTGGTTACTTTAAAACGATCCGAATCAAGTCATTTCCCTAACATTAAATTCAAATTATTCAATAATAACTAATATATTGCCCCAAAGGTATACACGCTCATGGTTAGAAAATAAAATGCATATTTTTGGATTCTTTCGATGCCACTGAGCTCCATATTAGAATCTTCAATGATGCTTTGTAGCGTCATAGGAAAATCGATTAAAATGGTATTTAATCGGTATATTATGAAATGAAATGTCTTTCTACTGAAAGTATAAGGTCCCTAAATCCCTTGCCCGGTAAATTTCAAGCCGAAGTTGGTCCAGAGTCATTCCTATTTCGCATCAAAATGCTGACATTTTAGCCAAATTGTGACATTTCATACATTATAATTAAATTAATACATTTTCCCGTATAGAAATTGTTTTTTATAATGCAATGTAGGGTCAACAAAAATTTCAAAAAAATGATATTTAATGCCCATCTCGTGCTACGAAATGGTCAGGAATAGATAAAAAACGCCCATTCTATCAATTCCATGTATATTCCAAGCCGAAACTGGCTCAGGATCTTGAAAATATCGCTAGAAAAACTGGATATTTTGACAGCTCATATTTAACTTCGATGTAAAGCGTCACCAGTTCAATTGTTTTTTTTCATGGCATGGTTTAATATTCGCAGTTTTTAAAATTTTTCCTGCACCGAAGGAAAAAAACCTATTTATTTATAACTTTAACGCAAAAATATGGAGTTTTAATTAGTTAGCAGTGTTCTCAGATGATGAGGGAATAAAATAAACCAAAAAAGAGCTGTTAAATAAGAGAAATAATACATAATAATGCCTTTTAAAGATGAATTTTGATGGAAAAAAACAGAAAAAATGTGTTTTTACCCCCTAAATCAGGCCCTGGATCACCCGTTCGGGATTCATTTTAAAGCCTGATTATATCCCCAAGGGATAGCGTTGAAAAAGTTGGAAGAAATTAGATAGGAAAAGATACAGAGTGATTCAAATGTAGAGATGTCATGAAAAAAAATGGTTAAAAATCGAAATTTAATCGTCGATTGCTCCTTTCCTATTAAGAATAAAGGAACCAAAAAATATGGAAACCACGTATTTCGGCGAGCTCTTTCCGATAAGGCAGATGAGATTTCGATTTGAATCCATTTTGACCCCCCAAAAATTCACTACCGTCAAACATTTGCATGAAAATTCGTAATTTCCAGTTTTTCCCAAATTTTTCCAATTTCCAGTCGTTTTAGGTATAGGTAAATGTATTGCAAAAAGAAAGTATTTGAGATTCTTTAGTTTTATGTTCAAATGCGTTTTTCAGGCCGATGTTCCGGTTTCGACTTATTAAGCGCCAAAAATGGCTCTGCAAAGGGCATTTTTCGACATAAAAAAATTCAAAAGAATTACTTCCCATTTTCCGAATACCGCCAGTTTCAATAGGGTTCTGAAGCTCCCGGTCCTCCACAACCTCCGAAAATTTAAATCGATTTAATTAAGTTTTGCGACATGTAATCGATCCCATAGGAAATCGCTGAAATTTCGACTTTGACGTTTAATAACTCCGAAACGGAACACCCTGTGTAACTGAATTTTTTACCGAAGCTAGTCGCACTATCCCTCTATTAACCCAGAAAATTTGGTTGCTCCCCCTCTAACTGTTTTCGAGAAAAAAAAATTGAAAATGTGAAAATGTCGAAACGGACGACAACATACATACGTCCGCACATACACACATTTTTCTGACCGACGCCGACGGCTCGGTATATAGAGCGCCTTTGGCGCTCTATAACAAGTCTTTGTATGCGGAAATATCTTTGCCATTAGTACGAAGATAAAATTAATTGAGCCGGGTTTCAAGAAAATCGAAAATATTTAAATTACTATGTGTCGTGTTCTGTTGTGTTTTTATGTATGTATACAGGGTGTCCGAAAAGTCTTTGAATGGGCAAATACCTTTGGCTTTTGTACAAATAGTAACTCAATTGTCGGATTTAAAGCAAATCGTAGGTATATATTTGCATTTCTATGTGTACGGATTTATATGTTTGTATACAGGGTGTCCTAAAAGTCTTAGTATGGGCAAATACTTCTACTAGTAACAAGATAAACTTAACTAATCAAGATTTTAAGTACATCGACTATATTCCTATTTAAACGTGTTAGTGTTAGTGTGAATGTATACAAGGTGTCCAAAAAGTCTTGGAATCGACTAATACTCCTATTAGTACTTAAATAAACTTTATTAGGTCGAATTTCAAGCAAATCTAATATATTTGTATTAATATGTGTTTATGTTTGTATGTATGTATACAGGGTGTCCGAAAAGTCTTGGTATGGGCAAATACTTCTACTAGTACCGAGATAAACCTAATTAACTCGGATTTTAATTAAATCGACTATATTCATATTTAAACGTGTGGGTGGTAGTTTGAATGTATACAGGGTGTCCAAAAAGTCTTGGTATGGGCAAATACTCCTATTATTACTTAGATAAACTTTATTAGGTCGGATTTCACACAAATCGAATATATTTGTATTAATATGTGTTTATGTTTGTATATATGTATACAGGGTGTCCGAAAAGTCTTTTTGTTGGCAAAAATAGTTTCTACGTGTAGGTGTTTGTATGTATGTAGCGATACGGTTACGAAGGGCGCTCTATTCTGCACCATCAGTCCGAAGGAGTGTGATATCTTCCTTAATACATGGCCTAGAATCACGAAATTTTCAGGGCATGACAATGATGATATTACCGACCTTATAGAGCCCCCTCGGTGGGCGATTAGGCGCTCTACGCATGCTAGTTTTTTAACGTTTTGCATTAAAATTTAAAGAATGCAACTTTACTCTTAACCAAATTTTACGTTTTTGTATTTTTTGCGTACCTTGTACAAAAAACAAATTTTTGGCATCGTGGATCATATTTTTAGAGCAAGCAAAAACGTTTATATAGAGTGACCTTTTTTCGTATCTTTTACTTTTTGGTCCATTTGTCCTCTTGTCTATCCCAGCCGTCGACATCTTGTATATAAACCTAATTCTTAATTTTTAATTAGGTAAGCTTTAAAATTAATCATAATCTACAACCTTTAGGTGAGGTCAGAGCAGCCAGAAATCACTCGTCAGCTGAGAGACTTACTGCAGAGGCAACAAAAGTTGAAAAATGTAGATGTAAGTCAAGAACAAACTACGAAAAGAATTTGGAATCCAAATGATAATCCAGAGACTGAAACGCCCCATATGGAAGTAGTTTTAGGAGGGAATAACACATTTAGGTAATTTGTTGGTAGATACTATGTTAGGATTGCAGATTATAGTTTTTTACATTGTTTAAGATCGATTTATAACATATTTTGGGGTTAATTTATTTAATATAATAATAATAATGTGTATTTGTGGGTAAATGTGTGCGTGCGTCCATAAAGAAATTAGAACAAATACTAACTAGGTTTATTTGTTACATCTGTTGTAATTTTTGGTAAATTTAATAATTTTTATAAACTACATGTTCCCCTGTATAATATAAACGTAGACTTAAATCGATAACTACTTGTCAAAGAAATACATCAAAATAGCGTCTAACCGTCGCACAGTGTTCAAAATTGATGAAAACATGATCGAAATTAATTACGTCTAAATTGTAAAACCAAGCTAACTGAAAAGTTGAATTATTTGATATATACTGTAGAATGAATATAGAAAAATAATGTTTTGATTTTTTTTTGGAAGTTTTGAATGAGGGGCGTTCTTTTCGGTTCCCACCCCTTAGAGTGTAAAATATTTTTAAAAATGTCGTAAATGTTTAAGAGCTTTAATTCCTCTGTTATTTAGCTAAGAAATGTTTTAGAAAGGCATTTAGTACGGTTTATATTCCTTATCCTTTTAAGTATTGAGAGGAGGTGACTTAAATGTAAACCAGTTTTTGCTTAATTATCAGCACCTTTTTATTGTAGGTGGCAGTATTACTATTTTATTTATACAAGTATAAAAATTAAGCATCTGAGTCCTCCGATATTTCTTCCCCATCGTTTTCATCGTCGACATATTCATCCTCTTTGAGTTCACATTGTTCCGTGTCTGTAAGGTCTAGCAAAGGAAGCATGCTCTGGTCTATTTTTTGATGGGCTTTTTTTGAGGGCTGCAACGAAGACAGAAGTGGATCTGAACTCAATAAAAGTCTATTGAATAAGTCCTCATTGATTTTACTAGGACTGATTTTTTGTGTGTGGCTGTCACGGTATTTCCTTATGTCCTTATTTTTTGACTCCTGTGCCTCTTCTGACAGTTCACCGATGGGCAGTAGGGTTTCCTTAATGACCACAGCACCATGCATGAGAATTTTATGTACTGAAGGTGGCATATAGTACCAGTTGTATAAGGATACATATAATTCTGCAGTGGCCTTACAATATTCTTCAAACTTGCCAATATTAATAGAATATCCACTATTTAACACACGCAAAATGACACCAAATCGTTGAATCAGTGTCTCATCTATACATAGGAAAAAGAAATGGTAATATGGATTAATTATATATACCCTTAACTTGAGACATCATTACTAACCCGTAATTTGTGACGATAAAGTTGGATTTGAAAAGACTCTTCGAGCAGTGTTACCATTATTAGTGGATCCAGCTCCTTGTTTAGGTATATCCACTAGGAGTCCCATTTTACTTCTAAAGTCTTGCTGAATTTCCTTTTTTCTTGAATCATACGCGGCTTTCTTCTCTTTTGGTACCTACAAAAAATATTGTGTGTACTTGTCTTACACTTTAAAATAAAACATGCTTACCTTCCAACTTTTGATTTCAAGCCTGTAAGCCACGTGTAAAAGACATTCGAAAAATCTTATATATGCGTGTAGCACTGAAAGTCCAAATTGCAGACCTTCTTGATGGATTGGGCGCGGAGATAAATCATTCATCTTCGATATTTTGACGTCACAAATGTAACATGTCATGCTGGAGGTTTCGGTCAATGCACTACATACTTTTCCATCCACCATTGTAAGTTTTAAGTCGAACTTAATGGGTCCGAAATTTGAGAGGCATGGTTGTATCAGTCCTATTTGCTGCTCAATCTCCTCTTGCTCTAGCCTTGATATTGCATCTGTCTCGTGCACCCATTGCAGTCTTATTGGACGACAGTAACTTTTGGAGGACGGCCGGGGATTTTTCCACACTATTGCATTTGAACTTTCATCAATTACTCGCAGGGGTACTAAAGATGTAGTGAACAAGCCTTCCTCAGCCCTGGTGCTTTGTCCTTCTCGAATTTGCCTATACGATGTATACTCAGAAGATCCGTCAAACCCCCATTTGCAAATTAAACAAAATGTGCTTTTCTCCGATATAGTTACACATTTCATCAAACTTTCACAAGTTTTGTGCAACAGGTTTTGCAGGGGAACTTCACATTTCGTCTCAGACACAAAAATGTCACTCGGGTAAAGTTGTTTTTTGACTTCCAGTATTTTATGGTATGGAGGATATAGATCGAACCCATGTTCTTTGGCTCCACGTCTTAAATCTTTGTATAGCTGTACTGTCATATTTTTTGAAATAATTAATGCTAAGGCTTCATGTAAGGAATAGCTAGACAGGGGAACATTAGAATATTTTTGCCAACAACTCAGAATTCTCTTTGCTCTGGTGGGCGTAGTCGTAGTTGCCTCTGTTACCAATTTTGCCGCCGACACATTTCCTTCTTCACGCAATTTCATGGTCGCAGCAAATGATAGTTCTGGTGCTGTTTTTTGCCGTCGAATTTCTTCAGTCTTTCTACGTTTAATAATGTCTGAACTATCTTCAAATGTTTTTGATGGACGACCAGCTATAATGATTGAAAACTTTAGAATTCATGTCTGTAAATAAATGAATATTTCACTAACTTACCACCACTTGTAGATGCTGAACCTCCAGGAATCGCAAGTTGTTGTTGACAACGAAATACTTCATTTGGGAAAATAAGTTCCACCCGTAGCCAATCTTCATACCTTGACAAGAAGTTGCTCTCCTTCCTTCCAGCAGCTTTCCACTTTGTAAGGTAGTGCGGGAAAACGATTGTCTCATAAAATTACTAAGCGCAGTGGTTGCAATTTCATCTCCGTTTATTTGAAAATGTTCTTTGAAGAAGTCCAAAACACGAATTTTCTTTACAGAAAGATCTTGGCCACGTGCTTCCATCATTTTTTCATGGAGATGCAGACGTGTAATTGCCATTGTCACCAAATGCCGAAAATGTACTTACTACACTTAAAAAACAAAACGCAACTCTCTTAACGCCACCAAATAGCACAAACCACACTCAAACGAAACTTTGCACAAACTAAACTTATGACCGCACTGAATACGATCTACTAAAAGACTGAATACGTTCGGTACTCGGTGCAAACGAATGCCTGCTACGCCCTGTTGCGCACCTTTGCGCAGGTAAAACCATAAGTTCTTAAATTCCCTACATTGTAAACATTCATTTGCTGTATAATTCACTAATGAGCAAGCATTAGCAATAAACATGAAGCGTCAATAAAATGGCATTTCTTTAAAAATTGTATAGGATTACAAGCAGCGGATTCTACCTGAAGATAAAAACACCCTCCTTTATGTTATTCAGGTTACTTGAATCTGTAAGGTATGTACTTTTCCCTGGTATAATTATTTTTACACCAAAAATGCTACCTGCAGTAGGTAACACCGAAGCAAAAGAAAAGAATTTAGCACTAAAATATGCCGTATGAAAATTTAATTAATTTTGTAGTTTTTCGTTATCAATATCTATGACCCTGACAAAGGCAGAAAAGCGGTTCTTGGTAAAAAGTTTTATGATGACGCGTACAAACAAATACATAAATTTCAACATTCTCAGGAAAACTTAAACTTTTTAATTACGATCACTTTTTTGCAAAATTTTGACCACTGTGCGTCGTAGTCTTATTGAAGAAAGGCCCTTTTCCGAGTATAAATTCTTGTCGGTGTTTATGAACACATTATTTTAGCACTCTTACATTTACATTATTATATTGTTTGAGGTCGAAAATGTATCATACTAAAGAATGATGGTGATAAAAAATATGCTGATAGACACCGACATTTATACTGGAAAACGGGCCTGTTTTGAATAAAACTTCGTTTATATGATATTTTGACGTATCTCTTTGACAAATAATTAATTGTTGTCGATTCAAGTGTAGGTTTATATTTCTTAAACAAAGGGATTAGGTAGTTTATAAAAAGGATTTATCAAAAATTATCTAATGGTCAGCACTCATCGGTATACATATTTAGCTCATTTTTTGCTTTAGGAATATTTTTCCTTTTAAAGACAAATATAACAAAGATCCGTAACACCCAAAAAATGTTAGTGAACAGAGGCAGTTAGAGACAGAAAATATTCTTTGCAAAATCTTTGCTCGCCCAACATCTACGATTACCAAAACAATTAACCGACATGATCAGCAGGCAACCAAGGACTTGGTGCTGACCCTTTTTATAGCACGCCTATGCTCATGCGCGAATTTGTGACACGCTTATGCTACGATCATCTAATTAACGGACGTGCGCGGCCGACACCTTAGGACAACACTGACTGATCCTTTTTTATAGCGCGCCCATGCTTCAATTACCAGCATGTTTTGACTGCGTATTTTTCCCAACGTGCATCGGTTAGCGTATTTCTTTAATTTTGGTTATAAGCAATTACTATGGAGTAAAATAGGACTAACTACCCCTATTACTGAAATCTCTTTGGTAACACCAGATACTGGCTTATCAATTTCCTCGCCATACATAACTTAATACATAGTTTGTTTTCAATGGAATACTGTAAATTGCACTTGGCCTCATTCTCAAGAGTCAATGAAAGTTGATGTGCACTATCAAGACCTACACTGACATAATTAACACCTTACTTATTTACACTTAACGGCAACAAATGCCGAGTAAGAAATAAATCTATGCTCGGTTGCACTAGTGGTTGATAACCAACAAAACTTTTAAATGAGTATCAAGGCACTCTCCTGTTTTGGAAAACACTAATATTTAGTAATAATAGAAGTTGCTGCATTGAAAAATATCTAAAATAAATCAAGCCCTGCAAATACATTTTACTCGTAATTTGCCAGTGGCTTATAAAAATATTGCCTGATCCTAATATATTTTTATGATAGTACTTGTTCTTAAAACCTCATTTGATCAAATAATAAGAAGCTTTTCTGACCTTTTGAGATCTAACTACTGATTTAGTTATTAAATAAACCTAAAAATTTGAACTAACTAGCTAATCTAATTTAAGAAATGAACTCAAAATAAACTAAATATTTTAAAAATAATAAGTAACGATATACGTAGTTTACAAAATCTTCACCATTTTAGAATTTTTTAGAACATAAACGGGCAACATAGTTCAAAAATGTAATCAAATAAGAGAGAATAATTAACAAGTGCAAGTGAAATATTAAAAGAATAAACTGAAGTGAGGAAGCAAAAATTCTTTATTTACTGGAGAAAAGAACAGTTCCATAGGCGTAGTTAGGCAGCTAAGTTCAGGGGTGCTTAAGCCCTAGACCCTATTCAGTATATGGCTAAAAATTTTGTTCATAGGGTGGAGGGTTGTAAGTTTTGGGGGTGCTAATTAGAGTTTTGGGGATGCTAAGCACACCCAAGTCCTCCCTTAACTATGCCTAATAGGACAGAGGATTGTAAATTTTGGGGTTTGTTAATTTTTTATTATTTGCGTAACAGCTTCCAGATCACCTATTTTCATGTAAATAACTATAATTTTCATTTTAAGTTAAGAGTCTGATAATGTCTCATATTAAGGACAGTACGAATATGATCCTTGTAAATATTAAACATTCCTTGTTAAAGTAAATTAATAACCTTTAGAGCAAGCTGTTTTATTGGGTCAAACTTAGAATTTCCTGTTTTCTTTTAAAAGATCAGTCTCTGCCTTACCGGGGTTAAAACAGGTGGCGCTTTTGTTTTGTTCCGACTTTACCCACACCACTTTCGGCATGAACTAGCTGTCGTTCGCCCAAAAGGTAAAGACTACACGCTCTGACAATAAAACAGTGCAACTCTTGCTCTAGTTCAACAAGGCATCTTATCCCTGCCTTAAAGATATATTCCTTATCTTTAACGCAACTTTAAGGTAACTTTCTTATCTTTAACTTTAGGGCAACTTTAACAAGAGTTAACTTTAAGATAAGGAAAGTTATTGTCTTTTAGTTGACTAAAATAAAACCTTTTTGGTTGACTTTAAGAATAACTTATTAAAGTTACTACCGCTCTTAAATACTTATTACAAAATGGCGCCTTTCAACGGGTTTATTTAATTTGGTGATCTCATTTATAATGAACACATTGTAGTGACATTTAGCAATTTTTATTACTGAAGTAAAACAAAAACTTTAGTCTGATCGTTAGATGACTAAATTTTTTTAAAAATATACTACCTGATTAAAATTTTATGGTGGTGTTGTAGGATTTGTGCATCTCTGGGATGTTTTTGCGGTTTTTTAAAGACTTTTAAGTAAAGTATTACTCATTATTTCCTATTGGTATAGGATTAGTTTTGAATTTTTTCTCTTGCAGTGTTGCAGTATTTAGTACAGGTGTAAAGCACCTTATTTTGCGGTACCGCATTTTTTTATTATTTTTTTAGTGAACTACTTCACTTTCAGATTTTTTTTCTTGATTTTTTAGTAGGGGTCGAGTTTGTGTGTCACTTTGCGACACACCTAGATCCTAATTATTAGGACTCGATTCTTAGTATATGTACATATATGATCAGTTTCGTTTAGCTTAAGTAGTAAGCTATTAATATTAGTGTTAAACTTTACTTACGTTGCTAACAAGTTTAATACTATTTTTCTAGATTCTTTCTTTTGCGAGATTCAGGCAAAATGGAAATTAATCTTTTGGGTGCCGATGAAATTAAATATGAGTTGGCAATTCGTGGTTTACCAGTAACTGGTTCGTTTCCGCAGAAGCGTGCGTTATTAAAGGAAGCCATGCTTACGGAGCGCGAGGGACGTGTTTCGCGACCCACAACATCGTGTTATGACGCTGAGACCGACCTTTGCGTTTGCAGGGCAAAATTATTGATTTTAGACCGCGACATACTTAATTTCGATTTAGGTAACAAAGACAGTGAGTTTAAAAGAATTTACACCTTTTTACTGCATGTTGAAAACCGTCTAAATCGCGTTCAAGTTCTGGAACAATCGGGAGTGAACCACAAGGGCGAATTAATTGATAAATGTGAGCAGCTGATAGGCGATCTACATTCGATTTTGGAGGGTATACCTCGTGCTTCGGACGATGATCAAGCGGTAACGCGATCAGGTCAACCAGGTGCGATATCACATAACTCAAATGCGGTTACTTCTCGTGTGGTGAACACTTCTATTTTGGATACCGAGAATGAACCGGAAATAAGCAGAATCTTACCTGTAGCTATCACGCCACAGAGACAGGTACAGGTTTCATATGACCTGATTAACATCGATGAGGAAGTAGTACACACTCAACCAGTGCCCTTCGTTCAGCCTGCTGTACCTTTAGTTTTAGAACCCCAAACATTCCCTTCAATCATTGATTCTTGTCCAATTCTGTCAAATTCCTCTAGAGAACCCAGTCGTGAGCGACAGATGTTCCAGAACCAACCCCTTGATTTAACTGCTGTAAATAGACCACAACCTGTTCAACCTGCTGTACGACGTGTAGTAGATCCACAATCCTTAAGCATAGGCCACTCAAATTTTTCAGTTTCTTCACCCCTCTCCCATCAGAATCGTTGCTCGGATCAAACTCAATTGCCTCCTTCGTCTGTGGAAGACTACCGGTTGAGCTCGTCGAGTCAACCAGTTCGATCTTACTTACCTGAACATAACTTTGTTGATCAGATTTCTTCTCGAGGTACTCGTGTAAATCCAACCCATTCAACGTATTTGGAACGTGCGAATGCCTTAGAATATTATCAGGTTCCCGTGTCAACTCATGACAGTTCTGTCCTCGTTGGTTACTCGTTGAGTAGACTCGTCCGTGAAGCCCCTAATAGGACTATTCGTCCTACCATGATCCCTGCTTCTTCGTCTATGACGCGAGGCTCACAAGTACATTTTGCGGATGAATCGCAAAATGTGTCTCGAGTGGCAAATATTAACTCCACCCGACAGAATGAGCCGTTGGGCTATTCTGATCCATTTGTTGATCTTGCCGATCGATTGGATAATTTCCAGTTTTCTCCCTTAAACGGGGTTCGTCCCGAAGAATCTCGTGTTAGTAATTTTAGTTCTAGATTTAGATAAATGGAATGTTAGGTTTAATGGACAAAGTAGTGTTAATGACTTTTTAGAACGTATAGAGGAGCTTCGTGTGTCACGTGGTGCAACGAAGGACCAGTTGTTTCGTTCTGCGCCTGAACTTCTTTCCGGTGATGCTCTTCTATGGTACCGTACTTGTCATTTTGCAGATTGGGATGATCTCGTTCAACAGCTGAGAGATACATTCCAACCTTATGATTACGAGTTTGCTTTATGGGATGAGATTCGCCGTCATACACAGGGCGCTCAAGAACGCGTAATTAGTTTTGTTGTCTCTATGGAGAATCTCTTCCGCAAACTCCCAGTATTGCCTTCGGAAACTACTCGGTTGCAGATGATACTGCGCAATTTACTGCCGTATATTCAGAGTAGGCTATCGACTCACGTGATTGTTAGTTTACAAGATCTCGTAAGATTAAGCCGTGCGATTGAGGAGACTGAATCCCGAATTCAGCGATTTGTCCCCCCTTCGACGAACTATCGTCAAATGTTGGAGCCCGCCTTGGCTTATCGTAAGCAACCTAATCATGTCGCTCCCATTGAAGCTCCTACTGTTATTAGTCAGACGCCTAGTACGTCTGAAGTAGCAGCTCTCAATGTCCCCGCTAATTCTATTTTATGTTGGAATTGTCAAGAACATGGCCATCAATTCCGCCAGTGGTCACAGCCACGTCGAAAGTTCTGTTGTAGGTGTGGTAAGTGTGACGTTACCTCCAAAAGTTGCCCTTCGTGTACAAAAAACGTAAATCTGGGAAGGCAGTAACATGCCAACCGTTCTTCCCACCTAAAGACACTTTCAAGGCCGAGTCAAACCAGATTATTTTAAATTACATATTGGAGGATGACAAGAGACCCTATTTAAGAATTCACATTTATGGTAAATAGCTTTTAGGTTTGCTTGACAGTGGTTCCTCGCGAACCATTATTGGTTCTCATGGCTGGGATATTCTGAAAACAGTCTGTCGTTTGGATTCAGCTGTAATATTAACTTGTACGGTTGCTAATGGCCAAGCTTGTCAGAGTATTGGTTCGATCAAGTTACCATTTCAACTTCAAGATAAAATAGTTCTCCTAGATACCTTGGTTGTTTCTTCTTTACCGCACACGCTTATTTTAGGGATTGACTTTTGGAGTCAAATGAAAATTGTACCTAACTTGTACAGTGGCGAGTGGTCGTTTCGATCAGATTTAGATCAGAATCCCCACATTTTTGCCATCCATTTCCGTGACTATCTTACATCTGAGCAGCGTCAGATCCTTGACAATCTTGTAGAAAATACTTTTTCGTCTATGGGAAGTAAGCTTGGATGTACGACGTTGGTGGAGATGGAAATTAAAACTGATTCAACCCCAATAAAACAGAGATACTATCCCTTATCTTATGCTTTGCAAAAAGAAGTCAACAAGGAGTTAGAGCAAATGTTAGCGGATGGGATTGTAGAACCATCTGAGTCTCCCTGGTCGTCGCCAATAGTTATGGTTAAGAAAAAGTCTGGCGGCTGGCGCTTTTGTATAGACTATCGCGCTGTTAATAAAGCTACAATTCCCGACGCATATCCCATACCTTACGTGTCAGCTACGTTAGATAAATTACGCGACGCAAAATATCTTAGTACACTCGACATAAAGTCTGCTTATTGGCAAATACCCATTGCAAAGGGTTCTAGACCTCTCACTGCGTTTACTGTGCCGTCACGTGGGCTCTTCCAATTTCCAAGAATGCCGTTCGGTTTGACTAATGCCCCCGCCGTCTGGCAAAGATTGATTGATCGGGTGGTAGGCGTCGATTTAGAGCAATTTGTGTTTGTTTACCTCGATGATGTGATTGTATGTACTCCAACTTTCGAGGAGCATATTCGTGTTTTACGCGAAATTATTTCGCGCATTGTAAGTGCAGGTCTTACACTTAACCGCGAAAAATGTAACTTTTGTAAGCCTGAGCTTAAATATTTAGGTTATGTTGTAAATTCATCAGGACTTATGGTAGATCCTGAGAAGATTGAGGCAATTCTGCGTATTCCTACACCGAAAAGTGTGACTGAAATCAGGCTAGTTATTGGTCTTGCTTCCTGGTACCGCCGGTTTGTGCCAAATTTTTCCTCAGTATTAGCGCCACTCTCGGCCTTAACGAGGAAGAATGTTAAATTTGTCTGGGGTCCAGAATGCGAAGCAGCCTTTAACACAGTTAAGGAGCACCTTATCAAAGCACCGGTACTTTCTTGTCCGGACTTTGAACAACCTTTTATTGTCCAGTGTGATGCATCAGATTTTGGTCTAGGAGCGGTGCTTTCTCAGGTTCAGAATGGCGAGGAACACGTCATTTCTTACTTGAGCCGTTCGCTTACCAAAAATGAAAGAAAGTATAGCACTACAGAGAAGGAATGTTTAGCTGTTCTCTTTGCCATAGAGAAGCTTCGTCCTTATCTCGAAGGAACCAAATTCACCGTCATTACCGATCATTACAGCCTTAAGTGGCTTAACTCGATCAAGGACCCTGTTGGTCGCATTGCGCGTTGGGCCATTAGACTGCAGCAGTATGATTTTGAAATCATACATCGTAAGGGTAAAGAGCATGCTGTCCCGGATACTCTTTCTCGATCAGTCCCCGTCGTTGATGCCATCACTAACCAACCAAATTCGACTGATACCGCCAAGGAAACTGTCACGCCGCGTGATCGCTGGTATCTTGGCATGATCAAGAAGGTTGTTGACTACCCTTCTAAATATCCCCTTTGGTGGGTGGACAACAGCAAACTTTTTAAAAGAGCTAAACACCCTTACGCTGCACTTGCAGATCCCGAGGACTCTTGGCTGATGGTAGTTCCGCGCGAAGACCGATCCTCAATTATTAAAGACAATCACGATCCCCCTACGTGTGGTCATCTTGGAATTAACAAGACGTTCTCCAGGATCGCCCAACGTTATTATTGGCCAAGCATGCGTAGTGATGTTTCGAGATACATCAGACGATGTCGTGTTTGTCTCCAGACCAAGCCCCTTCAACAAGCCCCTGCTGGTCAGATGCTCAGCATCCAACCCTTGAGTACACGTCCGTTCCAGACCATAAGTATAGACTTAGTCGGACCGCTACCTCGTTCTGCCTCTGGGCATTCATATATTCTGTCGGTGGTTGATGTTTTTAGTAAGTTTTCTTTGTTCTTTCCTCTTCGTTCTGCCACCGCGCAGAATATCGTCCGGTGGTTGGAAAATTTTGTTATTTTAGTTTTTGGAGCTGAGACGATCATTGCGGACAATGGAACTCAGTTTCGCAGCAAGATTTTTCAACAGGCAATGGCTCAGTACGGGATTAAAATACGGTATACTGCTAACTATCATCCTCAGGCCAATCCCGTTGAACGTGTTCACCGTGTCCTAAAAACAATTCTTACGAGCTATGTAGCCGAGGACCATCGTCAATGGGATAAACTTCTCGCTAAGGCTGGTTTTGCCATTCGGTCGGCAAAGCATGAGGTTACAGGGTTAACCCCTAATTTTGTGGTTTTCGGTCGTGACGTTCGTCTGCCCCGTGATGCATGTCCACCTTCTGATGACCCTCAGCCCTTTGATCCCGTCTTTAGGTCTCAAGCTGTGAATGAGATGTTTATAGACGTGCAGAAAAGACTTCGGCAGGCGTATGAGTGTGGCCGTCATACTTACAATCTCAGGAGACGAGACGAGCGGTTTCAGCTTGATCAGGAGGTCTGGAAGAAAAACTATTTTCTCTCAGACGCTACCAAACATTTTACCGCAAAACTTGCGCCTAAATTTTCGGGTCCCTACGTTATAACCAAAGTAGTCCTATGAGCTATCTGACCGGAATGGTCGTAGTCTTGGTGTTTGGCACGCTCCCTCCCGACGACATACCATAGTTGTTGTCTGACTTACCCTAAAGCTATGGTTTTTGTAAATATTGTACTTACCGCTAAGATCTTGTCTTGTAAATACCCTACTTACCTTTAGTTGTTCGTTCATAGTGTTGTAAATTCTCTAGTTATAGTCAGTATACATTACTGCATATGTTTCGTATTGTTAGGCTCTCTAAGACCACAGAAAACTTTTTTGTGAATAACAAAAAATTTTCTCTGAGAAAGGGGAGGCGTGTTACGGGTTTATTTGGCTCCAGGATTTTGTACATAAAAGTTAAAAACTTACCAGGTCTTCGATTAGTGTTAAGCGAAAAGAGCTTGGTTTCTAGTTTTATAGATTCCTTTATTTAAGTCTTTATAAGTATAATGTAAATATAAGTATATTTAATCCTAGTTCGCCTTATCATCAAGGACCTTCTCCAGCTGTGTATAGTCCCTCAGGTCATCCTAAAAGAATAAAATAATTATTAGCTTGTGTTATTAGTGTGATAGTGATAAGATCTGGTAGACCCGCTAATAAATTGTTGTAATGGTTAAAAGCTTACCTGCTATTTCTGCATCGCTAGGTATTCAACGGTATTTGTATCTGACTTCATCTTCTTTAGTATCTCGTTCTAGGCCTCATCTGGATTCCTTTTTTGGTTCAGAATCGAGACCTAAAAATTACGAAGTTAAGTAAGGTAAACATCAGTTACTGACATCAGAGCCCTAGTAGGGAATGTTTTAGGCATATTTAAGGCTTAGAATGCATTGAGACTTAAATCTTTGTTTTTTTTTAATAAAAATAATTAAAAACCACTTTGTTGTTGTTTTGAAATGTCAAAAGTCGTTAGAGGTCACACTGCTTAGATTCAAAATTCCCTAGGTCTGACAGATGGGAACCTGCCGCCGTTTTTGATGACGGTTGGGGTTTTTTTGTGGACTAGCCTCTTAGTCCATTAATATTAGCATAAATAGGAAAAAAAAATTATAAAGTTTTGCCGTTTGGAGATTATACGCACCAAGGGAAGACTTTTTAAAACCAAAAGAGTTCTTAAGTCGCAAGTGGTTGCTTCATCCCCAAAAACCACCCCTAACATGCACTGAGATGATTTGTGGCGTTTTTCTCATAAACTATTGGTCGCACAGAAAATTTTATTCTTACCAAAAATCATCCTTATTAAATTTCCTACAAAAAAGGTTTTTTGCTATTTTCATTTTCTTAAATAAATTTCGAGCAATAAGCGATTGAAAAGTGGGGTGGAAACAAACACAGGTCGCATTCCGTATTATATTCTCGAAAAGTGATTTAACGTTCATCGTATACACGCGACAGATATAATATTGCAAATTACAGACAAAAACATGTTTTTTGTGTAATAGTTTTGTTCTCTGTTTATAATATTTTGACTTCTTTGTATGTTGCTGCTCGTTTCCACACCACCCATGAGGTAGAGCTATCGGCGCGTTTGTTTTAAGTGGTTTCCCCAAGAGGCCTACTCCACTAAGCCTAGTTTGATCTACATGCCATCGTCTCCAGTGTCTATCATGTACTCAGTATTCATACAACTTTGCCCACGACAAGTTCCGCACATAGTTGTGCAACGCAATCCAGCTTTAACACAGCCGCATCTTTTACCACAACCTTGTTTGCAGTTGCAAGTGATTAATAATAGAATTGAAGCCGGGGCAGGCGCTTCTGTTGTGTATATAGGTGACAGCGTGGTATTAATTTTCTTCCAGCCCCAAAGGTCGGGTTTTAAAGATTGTTCTCGCCATATTTGTACTTGGAGGTAAGTACGCCGGGAATGTTGATGTGCTGCAGCTGATGTGGGAGGTAATTTTGATAAAACTACGGTGCTATTTGCTTGACCAACTAGCTTATTAAAACATGCGTATCTTTGCTCACTCAGGCTGCCTTCTGATGGTTGAAGTTTGGACAGTTCCAGGATAAACCGTTCTCCGGCTTTTTCAATTTCTTCAGGAGGTGACTCAGCGTTGTTGAAAACATCTACGACGCTATCAAGGTCTTTTTTCCTATTCAATATTTGTACGTATTGTTGCTTTCCTTTTCCAAAAAAGCCTGAAGTTGTGTCACAGCCGCTTATAGCGTGAATAAATAAAATTGATTTTTTCAAATTACGTAAAATACTAGATGATTGTAAGTCCCGCGAACTGTACATTCGTCTCTTCACATTACCTAGGGCCTCTTTTAGAAATATAATATCTCTATCTTCAGGAGAAAGTGCTGTTAACAAAACAAGAAGGTCGACGTCTTGTCCAACAACTAGAACTTGTTCGTTTTGCTCGGATATTTTGATGGCAGTACGAACAATCTGGACATCAGCATCATCTACTGCAATTGATGTGCATATATTCTCGCTATTCAGGTGTACAGCAAGCTGAGAAATGAGTCGTTCCTTATTTTTAATATTGCTTAAAAATTTACTTTGCTGTTCGACCGATACGGTATTGTTATCAAAAACGATCTCACGAGTCGTGCGTTTGAGAAATCGCCTTTCACGCTCGATGTATTTTGTGCTTGTACTGCCTTCGGTGACATGCAAAATTTTCTCTCCAACAGTTTGCGCTTCATAACAATTTGTTTTCTCTCTTTGCTTGTACTAATGAACGGAGAGTGTTCTCGAAGCCACTGTTCAAATTTTCGACAATCTTGTTCGTCTGCCTGTATTCTTGAGTCTCTCATTTCTACATGCTGATCTGTGGTGCTTGGTGTGATATTGCAATAATTTTCCACAGCTTCGCATACGTGATGAGTAGATGGCATTCCAAGAATCCATTTATTTAGAACACTTTCTGAAAAACCTCTTCCATGAGTAAAACCACCAAGACTTTTCAAGCCTCTCATGAGCGTTGGCTCAATAGTCATGTCCGACCAAATTCCGGACCAATGTTTTTCTGAACGACGAATTGTAAAAAACCCTGCTGTGTAAATTGCTGATATTCCTCGTTAGTCATCTTCTGATTAAGACAATCCATTTCCTGAAGGTAAAGCTGACACGACTTTGCATATGGAAAATGACCAGTTGCATGAAAAATTGGAAGCATTGCTCTAATGCAACGCAAATGAAGTTCCCAATTCCCAGTGCGTTCCGCTTGAATAAAATGGATTACAATGGTCACTAATTCCAAATACTGCAACCATAATTTTGCAGTTTTTCCATTTTCTCGCAGCCGGTTTGTTGCTTCTGAAAATTTTAATCGCATTTTTGTAAGGGTTTCATCATTTACTAAGCTGTCAAAAGTTACCGTTTTATTTTTTCCAATGCCAGCGAGCAAAGCTTGGAGATAGTATTTGTCTTCCTGTGCAACTTCAATTTCTTCAAGTATTATCATGGAAATAGCGCAAGTGTTGCCAACTGTTCAGAGTTCAGTCTCGCTAGATGGCAAGTTGTGAGCCGCCAGAAATCCACTAAATCCCTGTTAGTTAAAAAACCGCCAGAAATTCGCTAAATATTTTTCAAAAACGGACACGCTGAAAGCAACCCATCACTTCGATCGCTCGTTGCTCCAAATCCATTAGAAAAAATGGAATTAGCAAAAAAACCTTTTTTGTAGAAAATTTAATAAGGATGATTTTTGGTAAGAATAAAATTTTCTGTGCGACCAATAGCTTATGAGAAAAGCGCCACAAATCATCTCAGTGCGTGTTAGGGGTGGTTTTTGGGGGTGAAGCAACCACTTGCAACTTAAGAACTCTTTTGGTTTTAAAAACTCTTCCCTTGGTGCGTATAATCTCAAAACGGCAAAACTTTATAATTTTTTTTTCTATTCGGCTATTTTAGGTCTAATATCAATGGCCTATCTTTGCAGAGTTGCATTCCAGCAGTCCAGCTGCATTTTTGCGGATATTTCATGAATTTTTTGGAGCCCCAAAGCTGTAATCTTGGCGGTCAAATACCTTTTTACGCCATAGAGTTAGTTTATTCATTTTGATTCAGTTTCATGGGCAAAATTCCAACATTCAGTTTTTTTTTCGACAAGGCCACATGCCATCTCGGGTAAGTTTGGATTTTAAACATCTATCTTTATATGTGACTTCTGATATTAACACTTTTATTTAAGTCTATAAATATTACAAATATATCTCAAAATCTACCTAGCTTATTTTAAGTCTGAAGGTCACGTCCTAAAGCTCGGTCTTGTTTCAGGCCTACTTTTCCCAGTTTTCTTTATACCTTTTTCGTCTGTTTCTGCATCTGTTACTTTGTTGTCTGTCTGCCCTTACGTTTCTGCCTTGGAGCTTCCACATCAGGGCAGGAGACCATCGTCCTGATATTTCCAGAGGGTGCTTGCCGGTGACATCGTTCAAGCTTCACCGTTCATCTCGCTGCTTGAGCACTGGGAGCACCACAACCTCTACACCAGACACCATCATAAATGTCAGGTTTTTACCTATATGTCTGTGCCGTTCTAGTGGGACCATTATTATAACTATCGGCTGATAAGTGATGCATATCTACCAACTTTGGATTAACTTTTTATTGTGTAGTGTTTATTATATTGTTACATTAGGTAGTACCATGAACTTTAAATCGTCATGAACTTTAACTTGTAATGCACAACATTCAGTAACAAGGCCTTATAACTTGCGTCCACGTGCACTTGATTGAGTATCAATCCAATATCATTATTCTACCTAATTATTAACCGTGTTCGTCACTGATTTTGGCACCTCGAATGTTGTCAAAATTTAAATTAAAATCATTCAAATAAACTTTGTATTGCATTCCTAAAAATTCAACCTTAACCTTACTGTAACTTTCAAATCGCTTTCGAAAGAGCTGTCAGGATCAGTAGGAATTTGCAATTACATCGATACCAGTCCACGATAAGTGTGGATACTAGATTTGTTAGGTTTTAAATATTTGTTTCCTCTTTACATTACAACCATAACTTTTCATTTTAATTTTACGAACTAATATCACATTTTCTCAAGGATATTGAGTTGGATACTTTTTAATTATTTGCGTAACAGCTATAATACATGTAAATATACCTTTTCATCTTAATTTAGGAACTGATATTGAGATCCTTACTTTAATTATTAAAATTAATAACCGTTAGAGCAAGCTGTTTTATTGGGTCAAACTTAGGATTTCCTGTTTTCTTTTAAAGATCAGTCTCTGCCTTACCGGGGCTAAAACAGGTGGCGCTTTTGTTTCGTTTTGACTTTACCCACACCACTCTCGGCATGAGCTAGCCGTCGTTCGCCCAAAAGGTAGAGACTAGACCACACTAGGACAAGGAAGGAAGTTTGGACTTTGAATTTTTGCTGATGACGATGTCTAATAAATGTTACAAATGTGATCTGGAATGCGTTTTTAAAGAAGATAAGGAGAATTCCAATCTCTTTGGCTTCCCCTGTGACATGTGTTCTAGAGTAATATGTCAAGCTTGCAATAGGAGTCAAGCGCAGGAAGTACGAGTCATACCAAGTCAAACGAGAACCCTGCTGCATTTTTGCCCGGAATGTTGTACTGAGGTTAAAAAATTACCAAAAACCTTAAAAACAATGGAAACCCTAAAAAGCGAAATTGGGACACTTAAAAACAAGATCCAAAAGTTTGAGTCTAAAATTGAATCAAAAGTGAAACAGATTGATTCAGTACATAATACCCTTGAAGATGATGTAAGCCAACTAAGAACACAAATGGATAGTTCAAATACATCGACAAAAATGACTGTCCTGGAAAAAGACATAACGTCTATAAATTCCAAGATTAAAAACCTTGACATTACAAATACAGTGACTGCACTTGAAAAACAAATCAAGCAACTTTCAACTAAAATTGACCTTTTAAGTACCAACACCACAGCCTCGGTAACAATCTTAGATACCAGCAAAGCTCCGTATGATCTAAACTGTGAAATGAAAGAAGATTTCACTGAAGTGCTAAACAAGGCAATGGAGAAGTATTCAGAACAAACCTGTAATACCATGAGCAGATTAGCCGATAGTATCAAGGACGCTAATAAAGAGTTAGTAAGATTCCTTACTGACAACAATCAATTACTTATTCAGAAATCAACTAATTTATGTAATACCGACATATGGCAGTCGTGCGTGGAATCACAGCGAGCAGGGCAGCCAAAATATAAGACTATGCAGAACAACGCTGTAGGAAAAACAACTTCCAACTTGCCATCGGATGCCACTGGTATGAGTGTCACTAATCTGAGTATCACTGCAGTTGAAGCAAGAAGAAATATCTTCATATCGCGACTTAGCCCTGACACTAGTACAGCTCAAATCAGGGATCATCTTAAAAAAACTGTATAAACGCACTGGCAGTGGAAAAATTAGAAACACAGTCCGCTGATATTGCTGCATTTAAAGTGCAAATTGCTGACAGTGACTCTCAGAAAATTCAGAACCCTAGCCTGTGGCCTGAATTTACAATATTAAGGCCATACAGAACACCGAGGCAAGCAAAGGATCAACAAAAACAGGGAAATTTTCAACTGCAAGCCTCCAGAAACCAAACTCACCGGAACTCCTAAGAATCTTTCATCTAAATGTTCAGTCCCTTAAAAATAAAACTGAAGAAGTTGAGACTTACCTGTCAACATTAAAAGTACAATTTCACATATTATCCATCAATGAACACTGGATGAAGAATAAAGACCTGGAATCCCTTACAATAAGCAACTACTCAATTGGGTCACACTTTTCAAGAACAATGATGAATCATGGGGGAAGCGGTATATACGTTTTAAACCACGTTGCTTACCACCCAAAATCAGAAATCACCGAACTTACAGTGGAAGGCCATTGTGAAGTATCCTGTATACATTTGAGCGACTTTCAGTGTTATGTTTTATCAGTCTACAGACCGCCGAGCGGATGCTTCGACACATTTCTTGAAGTTGTCACTCAGGTATTCTCTAAAATTACAAACAATTTCTCTTACCCTAGGAAAATAATTTTTATTGGTGACCTTAATATCCATTTTTTTACGGAAGATAAGAATTTTCAAACATTTAATAACTTATTGATCTCCTGGGGAAGTAAGCCCCTCATCAGAGAAGCTACACGTCTAGATCGTTGTCTTGACAATATAATCATAAATTTTGATGCGAATTTTAATGCCTTTACAGAGGAATCACTTATCTCAGACCATAAATGCATACAGGCAAGTATAGATATCCCGGGGTATTTGGAGACAGAGGGGGTACAGAACTACAGACCGGTCTCGGAGGAGGGTTTAATGGGTTTATATAATTTCCTACGGGAGTGCGACTTTTCTTATATCAGACACCCGCGACTAGACGCCACAAAAAAAACCCAAATGTTCCTGGAACATATTGAGAAGTCAATTAATATATTTCTTCCTCAGAGGACAGTCAAGGCAAGTGGACATGGCCACAATCAGGTCAAATGGTTCACGCCGCATTTAAAAAATGTGAGAAACACCTTAAAATTTCTGTTTGACTGTAAAAAAACTCATCCTAATGAAATTAATAAGCAAATATTCTTGGATTATAGAAGTAAATATCGCAAAGAAATAAAAAACGCCAAAAAATGTGCTAATACTACTTTTATTCAGTCCAAATCAAATAAACAAAAAGCTGTTTGGGATGTGATAAATCAACATAGGAACCGTCAATCGCAGAAGGGAGGGGTTAACATATCAGCGGCTGCATTTAACGACTATTTTTCAACCGTTGCAGTAAACCTTGTCTCAGAGCTGCCCACACCCAGGTCAGACCATCTTTTGTATCTCAACCATCTGCCTACATCTGAACAATTTAATTTTCATGCTGTATCTGAGGTTTCTGTGAGAGACACAATCAACTCTTTGAGTAACTCGAGCAGCTTCGACATCTATGGCATGAACTCAAAAATTATAAAATATGTGAAAAATATAATTATTTCCCCTATAACTTCTTTACTTAATCAATGCATAAAAGATAATGTGTTTCCTGATATACTGAAGGTTTCGAGAGTGGTTCCGGTATTTAAGGGGGGCTCAGCAGATGAGAAAACAAATTACAGGCCCATCTCTGTAATACCATTAGTAGGCAAAATATTTGAAAAAATCCTAACATCAGAAATAAATACATTTTTGAAACAAATCAAATCTATATTTGTAACCAATTTGGTTTCAGATCAAATAAATCAACACAATCTGCTATTAACGCTGTTTTGTCTAAAGTCGTTGAGGCGTTTGAAGAGGGTAATTTTGTGGGATCCCTTCTGTGCGATCTGTCGAAGGCTTTCGACTGTGTTTCTCCGACGATTCTTTTGGACAAATTAAAATTTTACAACTTTTCCGCATCAAGTGTCAGTTTACTTCTCTCATACCTTAGTAATAGGAAACAATTTGTATCCCATAATAACAAAATTTCCCCGGAGGCTCCCTGTTCACTTGGCGTTCCCCAGGGATCGGTTCTGGGCCCGGTGCTCTTCCTGATATACGTCAATGATGTCCCGGAGGGACTCCCGGGTGCGGAGCTGATACTCTATGCGGACGACGCCACTGCACTTACACTGGGACCAAATTTGGATGACGTTCATGATCAAGTCGGGGAGATGCAGTCGATGGCCTCTGACTGGTTCCTCAGCAATCAATTAACTATGAACCACGACAAAACTAAAAAGTTTGTTTTCTCACAGAGAGAATGCAAAAATGATGAGGACAGTGTTAAATTCTTGGGGGTTTGGTTGGACAAAAACTGACATGGGAGCCTCACGTGCGGGAGCTCTCTTGTCAGTTGTCCAGAGCCTTGTTTGCTCTGAGGAGCTTGAGCGGCTGTGTTGATGTGGGGGTACTCCTGACTACCTATCATAGTCTTTTTCACAGTAGACTGTCCTATGCGATACTCTCCTGGGGCCATAGTCCGCATGCATCAACTGTCTTTGGGCTCCAACGTAAAGCTATAAGAACAATCTGCAATCTTGAATATAGGTCTGATGTGAGGGACAAATTTGGGCAGCTGAAAATTCTGACATTTCCATCACAGTACATCTATTCATGTCTTCTCTATGTAAAGCAGAACCTCGGAGAATATGAATCCCATAACCAAATTCACAATTATGAGACCAGGTTTAACGAACATCTTTTAATCAGTCAAACAAGGTTGCAGAAGCGTCGATTCTCATTAAACTATTATGCTCCTAAATTCTACAATAAATTAGATAACGAAATAAAAGAGTATGATACAATTAAATTTAAAAGGTATATAAAACAATATCTAATGCTTAAGGCCTATTTATTCATTTGAGGAATACCTGGGTGATAGCGATGCTCATGCCTAGTGTTAGTTTCTGTGCAATGTTTGTATTGTTCTTGACATATTATTTACTTGTTTCCGTGTTGCATTATTGTTGATATTAGTACTATTGATGTTATCATTGCTGTTGTTTACTATTATTATTGTAATATTATATATCTATGTATGTCCTTTTAAAGGACTATATGACGAATGTAAAACTGTAATTTTTTTATGACATGAATAAAGTAAAGTAAAGTAAATAAAACAGTGCAACTCTTGTTCTGCTCTGCTCCCAACATCAAGGCATCTTATCCGCAACTTTAAGGTAACTTGTTTTGGTTAACTTTGACACGACTTCCTTATCGTCAACTTTAAGATAGGGTAGTAATTATTTGTTTTGGTTAACTTCATCATTGCCGTTTTGTTGACTTTAAGGCTAAGCTGTTAAAGTTACTACCGCTGTTAAATAACTACTTATTGCATTGCTAATTAGAATTTTGGGGGTGTTAAGCACCCCCAAACCCCCCTTAACTACGCCTATGTACAGTTCACAAAAATTAAAAAAAAACTTAATATCTTAAAAGATAACAATGGAAAATTGCTATTCAGTACAGAAGATATATTTGGAATGGAGAGAAGATATTAAAGAACTTTTTAAATACAACTGATTCCAACTACCGGAAATAGAAGACGTGGGTCCTGAAATATTGATATCGGAAGTAGAATTGGAAATTGTTTAATTATAAACCTGAGCAAAATCCGGGAAATTACTAGGACCAAACCAAATTTACAGCGACGAACTTACATTACTAGATGAGAATAAGATTCCATTTTTATCGACTCGTTTAATCTATTGCGGTCATAATCCTTCCTATTGACTGAATTCAGTGTTTATACCCATATAAAAAAATCACATATACACACTATCCTATTCAAATTAATCAACTATAACATTTATAGCACTAGTGTGAAAGTAAATAAATTAATAACTGCTCTAGATGTTCAGGGGAAGATTTCGGCGTCTTTCACTAAGAATCCATTTGTAACGTAAAAATGATTTTTCAACGTCTACAGTGATAGGGATGTATTTAAAATAAGTAAAGTGTCTTAAAAATGATAATTTTAGGTTTTTATTTAAAAAATCGACTTCTTTGCCGGCGAAAACATCGACAATACGGCATATAGTATTAAAACCTGCGTTCTTATGTAAAATTACTTCAAATTTGTTTTTCACATGCTCAGCGGCGTTTCCTGATAATTGATAAATACACTGTCGGATATCATAAACTATATTTACTGCATTTGTTATAGAATAGGCACTCGATGTTGGGACACGCTCAAGATCGCGTATTGCTGATGAAAATCTTGAAAAATGGAAGTGTATAAATACCAAGTCCCCTTTAATCGTCGAATCTGGAAATGCTTGTTGAGCATATGAAATAATCAGAGCTGCATTGGGATCTAGTTGTTGTACTACCCATTTAACTTTTCAAAATGAATATAGCATTTCTGCATCAATCCAAGAATCAATCCAAGTTGCCCAGCGGGTAATGAAAGTCTTTGGAAGCAGGGGTACATCTGGCAAATATTCTTGAAAAAGACGCCTTTGTGAGGACGCCTTTACAAATATTTTTTTACCGTAGAGATTAATTTATCTACATTAGGAAAAATTTCTCTGACAGCTTCAGCAATTCGGTTAAGCCCATGTGCTAAATATGTAACATCCAGTATATGTGGCTAAGACGCTGTCCAGCTGCCTTCATGTAAGCAGCTGCGTCTGTTAATAAGAGCAATACATGATTTTTATTTTGCTCATAAATTTCATCCCACAGTTTCTGGAGACTGCTGATGACGCATGTATATGTAGTATGTGCGTTTGTTCTCTCCAAAACTTTAGAAGATATGAAGTGAGCTTTCATTGTTCTGCTCTCATATAAACCTCCTACTGTAACATTCGCAATGTTGCGTCCACTAACATAGGTGGTTTCGTCTACACAGACCCAAAGATTTTTGCCATTCAACTCTGACACAGTTTTCTGTTGAATTTCGTTGCACACTAAAGGTAGATAGTTTTTCCTCAATGTAGATTCATCGGGAATCGAAACTTTAGTATACTGACGGCTTAAGCACGTGTGTAAAAAAGATCTGAAATTCGGATTGTCGAATGTAGACCATGGAATGGTACACCCTACCATTATTTTTGATAAATCCATATTAGATTAGTTTTGGCTTTCAGCTACACTCGTACTACCACTCACACTAGCCCTATGTTTTTGTGTTGAAACATGTTGAAAAACGTGTGTCTTTACTCGCCACGATAGCTCAGTCCCACAACTTTTACAGCAAAGGTGTATTACATCGAACTGCAATCGGAAATCGCGTATCCATCGCTCACCGGTCTCACGAATTGGAAGCGAGCGAGACATCTCGTGAACCTGAGTAAACAAATTTTCTTAAAACGCGTAAATTTTTAACGAGACGCAAATTTAACCAATACTAAAACGTACTGCCTCAACGACATAAAGACATGTACTGACTCCTAAAAACAAAACCAAGAAGTTAAATTAAAAAAGTTTTGATATTGTTTATTATTTAAAAATTTGCCGTCTATTTGCTCGATATTGATTTTTGATCAGTTAGGTTTTGACAGGTTTTTGTCCTATCGTTGTTAATAAGTCGTCATGAAAATCTTATGAGTTTATTCTAATATTTCAGCAGACCTGTAATTGTTTTCTTATTTTTATGCAAAGAATCACTACTAGAAATTTTCGTTCAAGTATATGGTGCAAATAAGGTATAACCAGTGATTGGTAGACATAAAGATTAGGGTCGAAGTGTCAGCAAAATGAGTGAAAACTGCGGAAATTTAGTGAAAATTATATGTAGCACGAATATTTCTAATGCGCGATAGGCATTTGGCCACCTTGAAGCGTTTCATTGTCAACAGTTTTAATATGATAAATGCAGTTTTACTCCTTTTTATAAAAATTTGCCTAATTTTTAAATTAATACATTCCATTGCTATCTGCTTTATATGACCCCTGTGGCGCTGGGATACCTGTAAACGATATATGATATGCTCAGGATTGGTATTCTTTTTCTCTAAAATTGGTATTTAATTATTCAACACAGTATCATTCCACATCCTTCAAGAGGATTTCCTAAGTTATTTAATGTACATACATACCGATTCTAGGATTATTGAAAATTTTTTCGAACGCTTATTTTGTCGACAGCAAAATTTACTGAAAAATAAATTTATTTTCAAAAGCGACACACAACTAAACTAAACTTAACTGAAAACGGGCAAATACAGATAGTCGGTAGATGAGTAATGCATTATTATCAACTTCCTAAATTTCAATAATTTTTTAATATTATCTTGTTGGGGGCATAATAATGAGTAATTTTAAGCACAGTGTTAAGTTGTAATCGTTAATAAATTTAAATATAAAAGAAATAAAAACGAATCTGGAGCAAACCTAACTAGATCTGAATATATAGGGTTCCCCATAATAGACTACTTATTTTAATAGTCAAATAAAAATTTTACAACTTAACAAAATAAACATTTTATTATACCTAATTAGCATAGGTATAATAAACATTTTATTATACCTAATTAGCTCAAAACTGCCTAGGAACTAGTCGCTACCATAGGTTGCCGGACGTACCAGCTTATAACCCGTATAATTCTTGGGGGATTTGCTATAACTTATTAATATTTGGCTAATAAACTCTAACTTTTAAAAATCACGTCTTCTAAGTGACCGCGACCAACTTCAATACACTTCTCAACATTAGAAAAAAATTATTCATTACACCTTGAAGCAATACGTGTTCGATTTGCTTGATTTCTTCACCAATTCGACAGTATTTTCAGGCGTACGAACTGTTTTTCGACGTCCAGGCGTCTTCAAATTTTGTACAGAACCAATTTCACGCCAATGACGAACCCATACCATACCAGTTTTACGATTTGGGGCATGACCCCTATTGTTGTTATTTAAATGACGCCGAAATTCACGTGTAACTTCTATCGAATTATTTCATATGTAAGTTTCTACACAAAAAGCACGTTGTTGAACGGAATAATTTATGAAAATTCGAACGGACGTTAGAATAATGTCTAAAGACCTAAAATTTTAATATTTTTTGATGACAATCAACAAATTTTCATAAAAAAATTTGCCTTTCCACAAAATACTAGTTTAAACGAGGTTTGTGACAGGCGCCTACTTGATTAATATACGTTGACCTAAATCCCAAAGAACCTAGAACATATTTCTATAGAGAACAATTTATTCAGTTATCTTACATATAATTTATTAAAATATCAAAATGGGTAGATTATTATGGGGAACCCTGTATATAAAGGATTCGGACTTGAATTATTCGTAAGTTCCGTAAATATATAATTTAAACAGATTATTAGATACATTCATTTGTAGGCAACCATTGCCGCCAGGATCTTCTAGACCAAGAATTCCTTTATCACCTGGAGTTCGACCTGGATTAAATATAAGAATGCAGCAAGTGGAAAATAGACTTCAAGGTCTGGATTGTAGAAAACGACTTATTTTACAGCAGCACCAGGTAAGTGCGATGGTAATGGTAATGTGAAATCCATTTTCTTGTATTTTTTACCTTAATTATATTCTCACCTGTATAACCGGGAATGAAATGAGACTTAACTTTTTTCCTTTGGGTATAGAGTATTTTATTTTGTATATCTCAAAAATTTTAAATTTTTACATTTTTAATTTTTACAAGTTACATTACTTTATTTTTGAGGTACCCTGGATAAGTAAAAATAAATTTGATATATCGAAAATTGGTTTGGAGACAAGCAAAAGCTAACTTTAAAAGGAAAACTCTGAGAAATACAGCATAAAAAAATTTCCCATTTGTTAAGAAATATCGGGCATATATACGTATAGCCTAGCTACGGCACTGGTTTTAGGTTCCTGATAAACGATTTCCTTAACATAGGCCCCACAAAACAAATCTAATTTATTTAAGTCGAGTGATCGGGGCGGCCACTTACTTGCCTGCCTAAAAACCCTTGGATTGTGGTCGGAGTAATGGAAGTTTTGACGATTTACAATTCCATTTTGATGAAAGGTGGCCTCATCAAAAAACAAAACCTTATCAAAAAAGTCAAAATTTACCCTAATTTTAGCATGCGCCCAGTTGCAAAATTCGACACGTTCATAATCTCCTTCAAAGACTTCCTGATGAATCTGGATATGATAGGCATGGAAACGGTTGTCCTTTACAATTCGTTGAACGGTTCTTTCGCTTACACCCACGGCTTCACCGGCTGCTTGTTGACTAGCGGAACGATTTTCCGTAACAGATAATAGCACAGCCAATTGATTTTCTTCAGTTCGAACCGGTATGTTTCTAACTGGTTTTGTATAATTTACATTTCCTGTTTGTACAAACCTCTCTAATAAGTGTTACAGGCTCTTTTGTCTGGATGTCGTTGTTCCGGATAACGCTGTGCGTAAACTCGACTGGCCAAAAACAAGTTATTTTCGCATTTTCCTAATATGAAAATCATATCTACGAGCTCTTCTCGGTTGTATTCCATGACAAAAAATAATACTTGGGTGTCAACAGCTTAAATAATTAATAATAAGAAGCTAACAATAAACTTCTACATTACTAGAGTTAAAATAGGCTTTTATCACTTTAATGTCAATAAATTGTTTTTCAAAGCCTCCATCGATTTTTATTCATTAAAATTGCAATAGTTGACAATACGAGTTTTCGGCGAATAACTTTTAATGTGTTTGAAATTGCGATAAGCTTGTAATTAGAAAAAATGTTTGTTTTTTAATTCCGCATCGAATGACACAAAAATATACAAGGGTTCCAATTGAAAATAAGAAAAATAAAGTGATTTATGGTTGAAAATTTGACACTGAATTTTGGACACCCTGTTTAATTCGAATCAATCAAACTTGGTTAACAATAAACTTCTACATTACTAAAGTCAAAATAGGCTCTTATCACTTTAATGTCAATAAATTGTTTTTCGAAGCCACCTTCGATTTTTATTTATTAAAATTGCATTAGATGACAATACGAGTTTTCGGCGAATAACTTTTAATGTGTTAGGCATTGCGATATGCTTGTAATTAGAAAAAATGTTTGATTTTTAATTTCGCATCGAATGACACAAAAATATACAAGGGCTCCAATTGAAAATAAGAAAAATAAAGTGATTTATGTTTGAAAATTTGACACTAAATTTTGGACACCCTGCTTAATTCGAATCAATCAAACTTGGTTAACGAGACTGTTAGACCTTACTTAATATTTATTGTATAATTTCATTAACGAGGCACTAGTTGTATTTTTCATTAATTTTTAAAACCAAATAAAATTAAATTAAAAAAATAAATTTTAGTGGTATGTAGGTAACCATAAGAGGCACCCAAATAAGCAACAAAATACACTACTCCAAGAATTTGACGCACAACCAAAAAATAACCAAAAGTTGAAAGTAATTTTTTGTCTAAACTGCTTGTCCGATTTGAATGAATTTTTTTTTGAATGACAGGTTGGCACTTCCAGAGAGTTAAAGTACTACTGTATTTGCATACAAACTTATTTTTGTATAAATACGGGGTGTTGCAATGATAACCTGATTTTTTCATAAAATTTGTAACACCCTGTGGAGTTCAACAGTAACAATATCAACTTAAAATTAAAATCAAACTGTAGCTTTATCTTTTTGTAACATTTTGTTTTTTGATTTACTCTACTATCTTGGTCACAACAAGAGAAAATCAATTTTATAGCATAACATGTTTTTTATTAAAATTTATTATCCAACTTTAACAACGAAAAACAAAGAAACAAAACGTAAAAAAAAGTCAGTAGCGAGTATTTCCGCCTCTGGCAGAAATAACTGCTTGGCACCGACGGCCCATACTTAAAATAAGCGACCGTATATCATTTTGGTCAATTTCTTCCCATATTTCAATCAGTCGCCTCCCCACGTCTTCCAAGGTGTTTAAGTTCCGTTCCTCTCGTAACCTCCTCCCAAGAGTGTCCCAGAGATTCTCTATGGGATTTAAATCAGGGCTTCTAGCTGGCCATGCCATGGTATCGATGCCAACTTCCTCTAGATAATTCCTCACAACTCCAGCAACATGAGGCCTGGCATTATCGTGCATCAACAAAAATCCTTGCCCTATATATTACATGTTGGTCTAAAACCTCCAATATATACCTTTCAGCTGTAAGGCTTCCATTATTTATGACCACAAGTTCTGTGCGACCAGTCAAAGAAATACCTCCCCAGACCATCACGGATCCTCCTCCAAATACTGTGGTATTTGAGAAATTACACTGAGCATATCGTTCGTTAGGGCGTCGATATACACGTATGCGCCTGTCATTATTGTACAAACAAAATCTTGACTCATCCGTAAATAATACCTGTTGCCATTCCGCTTCTAACCAGTTACGATGTTCCATGGCAAAATTCAGCCTCGCTCTTCGATGATCTCTAGTTAGAGCTGGCCCCCGAGCAGCAATTCTAGGTCTCAAATTGTGTTCTCGTAGTCGCTGACGAGCTGTTTCACCACAAATTTGTAAACCAGTAGCATCTCGAAGCTCTTGTGTTCTCTCTGTGTTCTCGTAGTCGCTGACGAGCTGTTTCACCACAAATTTGTAAACCAGTAGCATCTCGAAGCTGGGTTTGAAGGGTCCGGGCTGTTACAAAACGTTGTCTTAATGCCGATAATCTTAAAAAACGGTCCTGATTAGGGGTTGTTATTCGATTCCTTCCTTGTCCCGGTCTGCGACCATGACTTCCAGTGTCTCTATATCTTTGTATAACTCGTGAAACGGTTGTATGGTATACATTAAATCGTCTACCAATTCTTCGGTAATTCCAGCCTTCCTCGAACAATATTAATGCTTGAGCACATTCTTCGCGAGTAAGATTTCGTGTTTCACGTTGCATATTAATTTAAATAAAGGACTAACACTAAAAATACACTTCTATGAAATGCTTTTTGACACCTGTATTTAGCTAATGACAATTTACTGTAACTTATTGTTTTTCATAGCCTGCTACTCACTTTTATTATTATAAATTTTAATAAAAAACATGTCATGCTATAAAATTGATTTTCTCTTGTTGTGGCCAAGATAATAGAGTAAATCAAAAAACAAAATGTTACAAAAAGATAAAGCTACAGTTTGATTTTAATTTTAAGTTGATATTGTTACTGTTGAACTCCACAGGGTGTTACAAATTTTATGAAAAAATCAGGTTATCATTGGAACACCCCGTATTTATACAAAAATAAGTTTGTATGCAAATACAGTAGTACACTAACTCTCTGGAAGTGTCAACCTGTCATTCAAAAAAAAAATCATTCAAATCGGACAAGCAATTTAGACAAAAAATTACTTTAAACTTTTGGTTATTTTTTGGTGGTGTGTTAAATTCTTGGAGTAGTGTATATGGCATGCAATCTAAAAAAAATATATCATCATGACCTCACACTTTTTTGAGACACCCTGTATAATCAAAAATATTTTCTGGAGATGCGCCCTAGGACAAACAGGTAAAATCTGCAAAATATCAAACTCCTAACTTAATTAATAATTGAGCTACAGAAGACGGGATGTGCGCTGCGGGACCCTGTATATATATATATATATATATATATATATATATATATATATATATATATATATATATACATATATATATATATATATATATATATATATATATATATATATATATATATATATATATATGTATATATGATATAATTCAGTGAGTTATACCACTTTGACGCCGAGCCTTGGAAAAAAGTTACCTGGAAAAATGGTATTCCGGATTTAATATCTAATTAATTAATACAATGAGGCGTACTTACCACAATTTAGTATTGTGTAAAATTTCAACATATTTTTGATAGGAATGAGTGAAAACCTTTTGAAAAACCATTACACCCATTTTTTAATCCGCTTAGACGCAAAACATGAATTTCCTAAAAGTTGACCTAAATGCAGTTAGACCACTTTTCCTCTGACCGGCTCATATATATATATATATATATATATATATATATATATATATATATATATATATATATATATATATATATATACATATATATATATATATATATATATATATATATATATATATATATATATATATATATATATATATATATATATGTATATATATATATATATATATATATATATATATATATGTATATATATATATATATATATATATATATATATATATATATATATATATATGTATATATATATATATATATATATATATATATATATATATATATATATATATATATATATATATATATATATATATATATATATATGAGCCGGTCAGAGGAAAAGTGGTCTAACTGCATTTAGGTCAACTTTTAGGAAATTCATGTTTTGCGTCTAAGCGGATTAAAAAATGGGTGTAATGGTTTTTCAAAAGGTTTTCACTCATTCCTATCAAAAATATGTTGAAATTTTACACAATACTAAATTGTGGTAAGTACGCCTCATTGTATTAATTAATTAGATATTAAATCCGGAATACCATTTTTCCAGGTAACTTTTTTCCAAGGCTCGGCGTCAAAGTGGTATAACTCACTGAATTATATCACTTTTCCACGTAACAATTCCAGACAACTGGTGACAAACGATGGCAGGAAGTAGCTTTACTTTTGTATATGCTAATAAGGGTATTAATATTTTGACCTGAATGTTCATATTAGAACATTTTTGAGACTATTTTAATTTGTGACATTGGGCTTTTTTAATAATTGTCTATATTTTTATATTTTAAGCAAGTTAGTATAGTGTTGTAATAATAATGCTAATAGGAAACACAATCGGTGCTATTCTGAGATTACAAAAATGATATTAGGCTTGTAAAAAGATGATATTGGTTAGGTACGTCAAAATAAGTCGACCAATCATTTTTAAGCCAAGGCCGTTATGTGGACAGAAGTTAAACACTAAATTATAGTCAACTTTCCTTGACAACCACTAAAACAGAGCGGGTGGACTGGCGCGTATAAGCGACGTCTTGACTTATACCACTATTCTACCGAGCGCGAGGCGTTATGTTGAGAAGAATAACGTTAGGAAGCTATAATCTCAGCTATCAGAATTATTTGACCTATACCACTGATTCACTGAATACATTACACCCCTAGATACCAGAAAATTTTTATATATAAAAAATTAAAATTTTTGATTTATACCACTTTTCCTCTGATCGGCTCATATATACAGGGTGGTGCAACCAAGATGGGGTGGACGATTGTGAGTAAAAGGTGAGGAATTTCGATTTTTTTTGGATATTATCGATAGTCAGACACGCTATGTTTTAAAATTATAGCCATAATACAGGGTGGTCCGAAAAACTCGTGGCGAACCAAACTTGTATTTTTTTAAATGGGACTCCCGGTATATAATTGTTCCAATTGATTCTCCTGTTCGTTACGATCATTTTGATATAGGGTTTATTGGGTCTAAAACTTATAGTAAGGGAATGGGACGCGGTTAAAGTTGAAAAAATGCTCACAGTTCGGCCATTTTTAAAAAAAATTTGAAACAGGTATGGAAAAACCAAATATTCCATAAAACGTTACATATCCTTGAATACATTAATCACTTGCAATTTGTTTAAAATTATTCACTGTTATACAAATACGCCCTGGACTCATTTTTTTTAAATGGAACACACTGTATATTTTATTTTCATGTTAAAGATAACATTACTAGCTTTCAAAAAATACCATACAAGATGCCTTTCTGACCAACAGTTTTTTAGTAAACTAGCCGTGAAAGCAAAGTTTCTTCATTCTAATACGATTATACTGAATTTACGTTGTTTACTATTGAAATGAAACAAAAGATTGACGAACTTGTCAAAGCTACTGCCGCATAATCCATTATTTACAAGTTAAGTTTAGGTGGCCCAATAATTATGAGGTAAGAAAACTGAGACCCGAAGCTTTTACATGTTTATTAGAGATATTTCAAAAAACAGAAAATATTGTTTTTAGGAAATGTAACGTAATTAATAAACCAGTTATAAATAAAGATACAGTTATCAGTATTATTAATAGTGTAAGAAAATTAATTAAGCAAAAACAGAACATTTTTTTAAATTATTTAGGTATGTACTTACTTGTTTATATTAAATTAGGTTTACAAGTAAGTACATACCCAAATAATTTTAAAAGATGTTCTGTTTTTGCTTAATTAATTTTCTTACACTATTAATAATACTGATAACTGATTATCTTTGTTTATAACTGGTTTATTAATTACTTTACATTTCCTAAATACAATATTTTCTATTTTTTGAAATATCTCTAATAAATATGTAAAAGTGTCGGGTCTCAGTTTTCTTACCTCATAATTATTGGGCCACCTACACTT